>JARCFY010000023.1:3575000-3902726 GCA_029233225.1 Lepidodactylus listeri
CCCAATGATACAAAAGGTAGTTCTGGGCACTCCACTTGTGGTTGAATGACTAAATGCCCACGGCCCTATGCCCAGTGTGTGGAAGATTCCACTTCTCTTGCTGCATGTGGATTTCATCCCTTCAGGTACCAAAAGGCTCCAGTGGTTAGAGCACCCCACCCTATGTGAAGCGTGGGGGCATTTTAGTTTAGAGCAGGGATCTGCAACCTATGCTTCTAGAGCAAAAGGTGGCTCTGTATAGAACAAAATCACCTCTCTCTCAAAAAGAAAATGAAAAGTTTCAGTTACGGTAAATTGGCGGGGTAGTGAGATACTAGAATAACCAGTATGTGAAGAGAATGGCAGGCATAGATTTTTATGGAACTGAAAGGCTTCTTAGAGAAGCTTTACAAAAAGGGAAATGAGAGATGGGAACAGCTGCCAGGAATTCATGTGCAGATTCTTGCCAGCGGACCTCACGGCTCCTGTATATGTTATATACTTACACTGTGATCTCACACCGTCAGTGTTTGGGCTGCAGAAACTTTACAGATTATTAATCAACAGGTCAATTATCAGTAATGTCAAACTGGATATTTGCAGTTATGCAAAACACTTTCTTACACTGGCTCTTTGTTGATCTCTTACTCTGAATTCTGGTCTCTGAATGATGATTAAAGGGAGCCTCCATGCTCAGAGGCAGTTCACCTTAATACTTGTGCTGGGATGCACAACACAGGGACGTTTTTGCCCCCATGCCTAACTAGTAGACACCATGCCTGACTAGCAGTAGGGAATCTGGCTGACCCTTGCATGAAACAGGAGTCTGGAACAGATGCATTTCTGGTCCAATCCAGAGTGCTTCCTCCTACAGTAGGTGGGCCAGTGGAGAGACTACAATTAAAGTAGCTGTGTGTGTTCACTTAATTCGTCCCAACTACTGACAGCAGCAGAACAATGTGGGGTGTTTGTGTGCATGTGTGGGGGGGCAATCTCACCTATCCCTGAGGAGCAGTTTCATATCACAGCTCAGAAGCACTCTGGTGACAAAAGGAAACAGAACCTAGTCCAAACATTTATCCCTGCCTTGCCACAATAGGTTTTAAACCTGAAGCTACAAAATACCCTTCTAAAGCGATTTTAGGAATTCCATCAAAACTCGAGCTGTAAAATGTTCAGAAAAATTTAGGCCATGTTGGAAAAAACAAAGTTTCCTTCTTCCTGGTTTTGTTTGGGGAAAAATTAATTACATGCAACACATTCTTATCAACCTTTAATTTATTTTACTACTTTTAGCATTGTTTAGAACTTAGTTACAGTGTACAATTGTACTATTTGGCATATTTAAATTAAAAGTATAAAACCTGTAGTTTTATATAAACATTGCAAATATACCCAGTGTTAGAGACAGAGAGAGCTGCTAACAGCTGCTCATCGGCATTTGTCATCTGAGAGGTGGGAGGAAAAGTTAAAACCAGAGAACACACCGATTCCGTAGTAAACAAAACAAAGTGTATGATTTGGACAGAAGTAATCCCATTGCAGTCACAACAGGACTAGTAGCATATTTGGATACTGAGCACTTTAAAACTGAAAACACCAAATTCCTCAATAGTGTCTCGCACCTAGCATCTGAACTGTGGACCAAGTTAGTCACATTTAAACAATATGGCCTTGAAGATACTGTTCATGTCTACAATATACACAGAAACCACCATATAATTTGCACTAAGAATAAGGTCTGTTGTGGAAATAAATCCAATGGGCTCTAGAAAGAGGCTCTGGGCAGCTAAACTCCAGACAACAGATCTCCCCGCCCCCCCGGGAGAAAATAACTGCTTTGGAGGGTGGGTTCTCCAGGAATTTCCCAACTTGGAGATGGCAACCCTAATCAGGACTGGCCACAGTGAGTTCCCCCAAAAAAGGCATGGAAAGGGCTTCATTCCTTTGTCTTTTCACTGAGAGAACCAAGTTGGTTGCCTAGCAACAGCCACTGAGGGAAAAATTAGTCCCACAAGAGCCAAGCAGGAGAAGTGTCTTCATCAGGAGAGAATGCCATTTTGGGAAGTGTCCAGGCTGGCAGTGGGCAGGAGAGAGGAGTGGCCCCAGACAATGGCACGAACATACTCTTGAGCGGCAGTTGATGAGCCAATGGCTGATGAAGCACTCAGCATAACCAATGGGAGAGCTGGAAATGGCCAACACATTAGGGCAATTACAAGAGGCAGGACCGGTGGGATCCGCGAGGGGGGGGGAGAAGGAGCCAATCCTTCTCCCCTGCTGCCCAGGCGAGGCCTGCGGCTCTGCACTGGATGGGCCTCGCCATCCCTTTCCCCCCACTCCAGCCTGCCCCGCGTGAGGCCCGCACAGCACGGAGCCGCCAGGCCTCGCCACTCCCCCCCCCCCCTGCCCCGGCCAGGCGTTCCCCCCCCCCCCCAGCCTGCTCTTGCTTGGGCCCGAGTGGCGTTAAGCCACTCAGGCCCAGCGTTTCCCTCCCACCCACCCACCCTCCAGCTCCCTTCCCTGCCCACCCACCCCCCAGCAACAACGAGGCTGGGCAAGGGCCTCTCCAGCCGCCGCCGCCACCAGCCATGGAATCAAGGTAAGTGCGTGTGCACAGGGAACTTTTTACTTTGGGGGGGATTTAACTATCCCGATACTTTTTTTTATTTTTCGGATTTTTCTATACACCTGGGGAGTACCCCAAGTGTGTAGAAAAATCTCCCTGCCCCCCAGGTGCCCCCCTGCGTGGATTTAGATATCCGCCTTCGCTATTAGTATATAGATATATATAGGAAAAACCTTCATACCACACATTTTGAACTTTCTTACGAAGCACTCTAAAAGAACATGGGAGCTGCTTCTTTTTTTAAAGGATTCCCAAAATCACCATGCATAGAGAAGGACCCATGGAAAATTTTTGCTGATGTTGGGGAGCGAGCTGATTTCTTCCATCTGCAGAGACTTACAGCAGGATTTAAGTTTCAGAGAGCAAACCTTATTGGTCTGCAGTAGAAGAGCTAGATTCGAGCCCAGGAGCACCTTAGACAACCACCAGATTGTCAGAGCAGAAGCTTGCAAGAGTTAAAACTCCCTTCCTCAGGTACCCGACAATGGAAGCGTAGATTCTCGAATGCTTAAACCCTGAAAATATTGTTGTCCGGCAGGAGTCAAGCCACTGGGCGGGGCAATTCATTCATCTTGCGTTTTCTCAGTTACCTGACTCCAACTTTTCAGCCTGCTTCAAGCACACATCCCACCCTGGCCTTGCAGGGCCTTTCTAAAAAGCTGGCGGCCAGACGCCCATCCATAGCCAAACACCCCAGCCGGAGGCTTGCAGCAGGGACACCTAGGCCACCACCTCCGGCTGCCGTCGCCAGGCACGCCCCTTTCTTGCCCCCGCCCCCCCAAATAGATGCCACTTCACGCCCTTCCCCACCCCACCCCCGCCACACACTAGCCGGCGAAGAGGAGCCACCCCCCCGCGGGGGGGGGGGGCGGCGGCCTGCGAAGCATACCCCGACAGAACCGTCCCTCTAGGGCCTCGCCTCTCCCCCCTCCCGGGGCCCCAGGGACCTCTGGCGCCGCCAAGCCCGGCAGCATGGCCCATGGAGGGAAGGGGGACCGGACCGGGACCTCACCCTCCCCCGGAGGCTGGCTGGCCAGCCCTGCCCCCCCCCCAAGCCCCGCCGGCTGCCCGAGGGTGCTGGAAGCCGGGCGCCGAAGAGCGGGGGAGCGTGGCCGGCCTGCTGGGTCCCCGCCGCCCACCGAGAGCGCCGGAGAGCGGCGGGGACACACGCGCGGGGAACGAGGATCGCCGTCTCCCCCGCCCCGGCAGCCGCGCAGCGAAAGGAGGCACCGGGACTCCCTCCCCACCCCCCACCCCCGAGGCCAGGGCGACGCTGGAGGCTCTGCGGCCACTGCCGGGGGCGGGGGGGAGCCCGCGACCTCCGCATGGGCCGGACCGGGCTGGAGGTGACCTTCAGGGCGGCGGCCGGGAGGGAGCGCCCCGCAGGCGGGTCCAGCGGCCGCCGGAGTTCTCCCCCCCCCCCCGCAGCCAGCGGCCGGAGACCGGCGCCCCCTCCCCCCCCCCGCGCGCAACCGACCAAGCAAGTGCGTTCCGACGTGCGGTTCCTCCCCCCCCACGTGTTGGCTGGCTCCGCCTCTCCCCCCCCCCCCCAGCGGCCTTAAGGTGAAGGGGAGACGGTCGACTCTGGCGACGACCCTCCTGCCCACGTGGGAGCAGCAGCCCCCGCCCCGCCACTTCCCAAAGAAACGCCTGCATCGGATCGGGCCGCCGACCTCCATGCCCACCACATGATAGATGCCCAGCTTAAGTCTGACTAAAATCTGTGCCAGGATGGGGCTGCATTAATGTCCTCAACTCTTCATTCTCCTGGGACAGACAGATCCAGGTGTGCACTGCTGTGCCCAGATCAGGTATGGTCCAAAGAGAGACAAAAGTCTTGGTCCCAGCTGGATGGTTGGGAGAGAACCTTTCCTAACCTCTTAGCATGCAAAACGAGTTTGCCATCTCTCCCCCCCCCCCCCCCCAATCTCCTTGCCAGACTCAAAACACTTCTGAGTTCCATAATGTCCTCTTTGGCATTTTAAACTAGGAACACTGAAACATGGCTCACTTGAAACTTTCTGCCCTCCCAGATTCTTGATCCAACTGCTTGGCATCTGGCCACAGATTGGGCTAGACGATCTTCAGGGAACCCTTCCACTATGACACACATGATCACTCTGTTTCCAGAACTTCTTCTTTTTTTAATGGGAGCTCACAGCACAAGGCCTCACCCACAAAACCAACATGGGGCACCTGCCCATGAAGCTCCCTGGCCGACCTCAGGTGAGGCTGAAAAGTGTGACTGCCCCATCTCACAAGGTGGTTGTGGGAAACACCTGTGCTGCCCCAGCTTCCTGGGAGGAAGGGGAAGACAGAACGATGGCATGCCGTTAAGTAAAGTGCTGTGTAAATTATTAAATAAGAAGGCTGGCAATGAAAAAGGCTATTTTTAGCTTAAATAAAATTTTGGCCACCAGGTGAACAAAGGGAACACACTAAGCTGAATAACCATTTTGACCATTTTCATTCAAATCAGTCACATCTTTAAACCAAAGTAGCAACAGGCATTTAAGAAAAGGCACATCTTTACATTACAATGCAACACAAAAGAATGGGTGCAAGAGAAATCCAAAGGAACCTTAATTTTCATATACAGATGTCTGAAAAGGCACCAGTCTTCTGAAATGCAGCTTCCTTGTACTGGGGGGGGGGGGGTCTAGAAAGTTTCAGCCACTCTTCATACAGCCAGGGGGGAAGCACTCTGCATGTGCTCAGAGGTGCCTTTTTCACTAGCATACATGTGCCAGAACACTACCTGTGTGTTTAAAAGCAGATTCTGGCACCAAGCCCTGGCACAAATTAAACACACAGTTCAGATATGCCAGCCCTGAATGCATGTGGATTGTTTTCTACCTCTTGGTACTAAACCCACTATGGAAGGAGGGCGGGAGACACTCAATGCCATATCAAGATAATTAAGTTTCTGGTGGTGGCCGGAGGCCAACACCGACTTAGCACCCTCCCCAGTCTTCCAGTACTCCCAGGGATCATAAAGAAGGGAAACATGGCCAGCCCTCAAATAAGCCTGCTCTAAAGTAACACACGCTGGGAATCAGCTAGTTACCCCATGCCTTCTCTAAAGCTATCCCACTGCGAAGAAAATCAGATGCCTGGAAATCCCCTCCCCCACATTTCTGTATTATCAGAAAAGAGAGTTTTCTTGTGTTTAAGAGCAAAGGGGCATTCTAGTCCATATAGTTACAGAACTTAAATGGTAATGAGGAGGTGAAAATGCTGTTCTGGTTTTAAAAAACATGAAGGTTCAGACCTACATACTGAAAAAAAGAGGAATTTTATGGCAACTTAAAGACTTTATTGGCAACTTAAATGATTTTATTCCTGCATAAGAAGGCAGCCACCCCTCTGGAATCTTCGCGCACAAGTCAAGCCAACCTGATGCAATCTTGTTTTCTACTGGGGAAATGCTACCATCACAGAATTATGTCAACCCAGATCAAAACTCCATGCTGAAGTGTGCTTTTTAGACAGTAGGGGAGGAGTGAATCTTCTGTTTGGCTACCACCCTGTGCTCTCGTAGACCTAAACTCCCATGCACTCCAGTGCGATCAAAGGAGGAGCATCTATTCCATTCGAGACTCTGCACCAAATAAATGGAGTTAATAAAGCCCACGCTCAGGGGCATACATTTCTCCGCACAGACTCACAAGTATACAAATCAATACAGGCCTTTGCTGCGCCTGTGCACCCAGAGGACAGTATAATGAAGCAAAACATTAAAATGTCACAACCTTCCCCACTCCCATTATCCAACACCTTGCTTTCAGTCAAGACATAAGTTTATATCTGGGCTGTACCAGGGCAGGGGACAGCACTCACATGATCAAACCCCACCCCCAAAAAACCGTCCTCGCTCACAGAAAACTTGTGGAGTCAGAGAAAAGGCACGCCTAGAATCTCTCTGCACAACGCACTGGGTTTCTAAATGCTGATGTATCAAACAATCACAGGGTCCTCCTGACGCAGAGGCTGGCAATGGCAAACCAGCTCTGAATGTCTCTTACCTTGAAAACCCCACCAGGGGGTGCCATAAGTCAGCTCTGAACAGCACTTTCTGCCACTGCACAGCGAGGTAGAACACTCCTGGTCCAAACGTTCAATTCTCAGTGAGAAGCAGGTCTAAAAAACTAGCCGAAGGACCATCTCTATAGCACAGTCGTGCATCCCTCCTCCTTTTGTGGGCCTTAACTCCTTGGGCCAAAAGACAGCATTCTCCCCTCCACTACGACGTTGTGCAATTTCACCCATTAACAAGTATGCACGGAGAGGGGCCAGAGGAAGAGAACCTGAACTTCTTGTCAGTATTTCTACTTCTGTATTTGAGAGGGTCCCTGGAGCACCCAGGGAAGAAGAAGAAGAAGAGCTGTATTTATATCTGCCTGTCCCTCGGAGTCTCCGAGCGGCTTGCAATCTCCTTCCCTTCCTCTCCCCACAACAGACACCCTGTGAGGTAGATGGGGCTGAGAGAGCTCTGAGAAAACGGCTCTTGAGAGAACAGCTCTGAGAGAACTGTGACTGACCTGAGGTCACCCAGCTGGCTGCAGGTGGAGGAGTGGGGAATCAAACCTGGACTCAGAGGAGTACAGTGTGCTCTTCTGAGACAGGCTCAGATTGTATCCCCTCCAAGGTGTGCCATGCAGCTCAGTTGGGACCCCTCCCTTAAAATTACCGGAGACACTGTTTGCATGTAATGTGAGGGCATCATCCCAGGACAGGCGGCCTGGCATAGTGGGTAGACCGTCAGGCTAGGATCTGGGAGACCCGGGTTCGAATTGCTGCTCTGCCATGGAAGCTTGGTGACCTTAGGCTGGCTGCACACTCTTAGCCTACCCTACCTCACAGGGAGGTTGCTGTGAAAACAAAAGGGGAGGAAGAGGACCGGCTGTGCCAGCTGCTGTGTTTGGGAAAACACTCAGGCAGGTATCTTTAGACAAAGATGGGTGTTCGCCATGCAGGACAAAGACCCATTTCCCGTGCTAGCTGTTGTCCAGATGCTACACCCCCTCCCAGAGCCATGTGGAGGGAAGACTGCCTTGGGATAGACCCCAAAGAGAGTGGAGAGGTCACATCCCTTTAGAACTGAAGGCACCTTAAGATGCTCAAAGGCTGGAAGGCATTCAAGCAAGCAAAAAGAGGGGAGGGAAGAGGGGAGGGAAGAGGGGAACCCCCCCCCCCACAGACACACTGGAGGGCCAAGAATTTCTAGTCACAAGGATAGAGAGGGTGTCACCTCAAGAGGGACACTGGGGTAAGGCTTATCCTGTAATGGCTCACCCACCAAAAGGCATGACTCTAGCAGCAGCAGACTGCATCATTCAAGGGGCTGAGGCTCCGGGATCTGAATCCACAAAAGAATTCTTGAGGTTGCTTCCTCATACCTGAGGCAGCCTCCCCCATTTTACAGAGATCAAGGAATTCCCTTAAGGGGGACACACATGTCTGGGCTGCACCTGCTCACATGACCTTAATTCTCCATACTCAGAATCCCCTGCATGCAGAAAAGTAGTACGGCAAGCAGCCCTGGCATGCTAGTTTTCTGTGTGTAAGAAATTAGCTTTGTACAAAGGGGAGTTCAAGAACGCAAGCCCCCTGCCCCAGCCAGCTGGGTTAACATGGCGCAACCCTGACCCTGCTCTGCCCCCTGAGAATACAGCCTCAGGGTGAAAAGAGCAGAAGGTTATTCAGAAGTCATGACTTCAGGGCATGGTGGCCTGCAGGCAGGAGACACGTGGGGAAGAGAGCAGACTGGCCAGAAGGCGCACACAGACTCCCCAGCACATGGAGAACATCACATGAAGTGCGGAAGGAGGGTGTTATTCACAAAGATGGCCAGCCGGGCAGGAGTTTTCTGCCAACTACAGAGCCATCCAAAAGAAAGGAGAATCATAGGCTTTCACCAAGACCTGTGGGGTGAGGGGCAGAGAGGGAGGCCCGATGGCAGACAACACGCAGTACCCACAAAAGAGGGGCAGGGCCAGCGGGGACATTTATACTCTCCCCCCCCCCCATCACCTTCTCCTAAGGGTGCAAAGTTGGATGGCTGAGTCTAAACGGAGCAAGGACGTCCCTGGACAGCCAGCCTGAGGGTGACCTATTATGTTAAGTCACTACTTCCCGGAAGGGAGAGAGGCAGGGAAGGTGCTTCCGGGAGCGGGGAGACCTCCCAGGAGAGCCAGACTCATTCTCCCCCCCCCCCCCCCCCCCGCGCGGCTTGTGGTCAGTAATCCACCTTAAGCACCTGGGCAGAGAAGCAGCCGGCCTCGACTGGGGGCGGAAAGAGCCCTCGAGTGGGGCAGCCAACGCTGGGCGACTCCGCGGCGCTTCCAAGCCCACCGCCGATCGGAGGGGACTCGCCCTGGCTTGCCTACGCGTAGCGACCCTGGACTTCCTTGGCGAGCTCCCCTCCCTCCACACAGGGGCCCGGCTGCCCTGAGCGGACCAGGCGGAGCTAGCTGGGCCCCCGTCCGTCCGTCCCTCCTTCCCTCGCGACGCTACGCAGGCTCGCCAGCGGGTGGGGTGGGGGGCTCGGCGGGGGCCTGCCCTGAGGAGAGCCGCACTGGCAGCAGCCGGGGGCAAAGGGGGTGGGGGGCAGGCCCCGGGATGGCTCCCCCCAGTGGGGCAGAGGAAGGCAGCCACGCCGACCGGCCCCCGGAGGAGCCGAGAGACCCCCGAGAGCGCCGCCCTCCCCCCGCCCATCAGCAGGCACGCCACTCAGCCCGGCCAGCCGGCCGCGGAGGGGAGGGGGCCCGGGGCGCCCTCTCCTTCGCGCACCCCCGCCCGCCCCGCCCCGTCCTGCCCAAGGGGGGCCCGGCGCCAGCCCCACAGCCCTCCGAGAGCGCCGCCCCGGACCTCCGCCGCCGCGCCCGGCCTCACCTGCGCGGCGCTCCGCTTCCCCGGCGCCCTTCTCCGCCTGCCTGGCGGCGCCCGGGCTCCTCCTCTCCGCCTCCGCCGCCATCTCGTCTGCCTTGATGACCATGGCCGGCCTTCGCCCTCGCCCGCCCTGGGTCCTGTGCCGGCCTCGGTGGTGCCCTGGCGCTCCGCGAAGGAAGGAAGGAAGGACAGAGCCCCTGGCAGCCCCACGTGGTCGGCGCTCACCTCGGCGCCCGACCCCTGGCTCCGCCCCGACGACGCCGACGGCGGCCCGGCTGGGCCAAGAACAGGCGGGGAGCAGCGCTTTAAAGGGCCCGGCGGCGACTGGCAGGTTTTGTTGCTGCGCCCGAAGGGGAGCCCGAGCCCCGCGGGGGCCCCTCCCGAAGGCTGGCCGCGCGCCGCTCCCCCCGGGGGCCGAAGGTTCCGTCCTTCGCAGCCACCTCCTTGACACCCCCCCTCCCCCCCCCCAGCGCGCTTCCCTCCTCCCGGTTCAGGCAGCTGCCGCCGCCGCCGCTGTTACGATTACTGGCGGCGACTATTCTTGAATTTAAAATATAACTTTGTTATTATAATATTCCATGTAATTATTTTGGCAGAGGTGTTATTACGGACATTATAATATAACTCTTGTCATAATTGTAATCCATACCAATACTTTATTAATATTAATCCTGAAAGTAAACATATGTTTTAATTAGAATCCATGTAATAATTACTTTATTATTTAATTGAACTAGTTAACATGCTGAGCTATTAACGCCTGCACGGAGTGAGGAAATTCCTGTTCAAGCCTGAGGAAAAGAATCTCTTGATCTTTTTTTTAGCACTTTCACCTTGGATTCTCCCTTTGAAGTCCTTTTGTGGGAATTATATCAGCAACAGTATCCCCCCCCCCCCCCTTCTGGAAGCTGCAGTTTTTAATGTCAGGTTTATTCAGCTCATTATTGGTGCTAATAGCTCAGCATGACCCACCCTTTATAGATGGTAATTAGTTCTCATGATGCACCTTTTTTTATTAGATTTGAGTTCATGTTAATCCTACTCTGTTTATCACCAATTGGGAATGGTCCTGTTGAGCGGAATGGACTGAACTCTCTTTGATTGGTTACTGCTGCTAACGGGCTTCTTTTTGCAATGTCTTCCCACTCCCACTGGTCTGTTGTTTGCAGCTGAAAGTATACCGCTCAGTGACCTATACTTCTGGCACCTGATGAAGCACATGTTGCTAGGCTTTCAGATGCCGCTGAACTTCTGTTGGATTGTGCTGCAAACAGACTTACTTGGCTATGCTGCTGAGTTCCTAATTCTAGATCAAAGCGGGCTGCTTGTTCAGGCAGGCAGATAGTCAGTCTGGTGCAGTGAATGAGTTAAAGAGCTTGGCAGGCCCTTCCCTTTAATAGAGGCTTAATGGGTGGAAATTGCTAGGTGAAGCTTTTCATGCACAAAGGCAAATAACATCCCATTAAGACTCTGTTAATAGGATAGCACTCCCACCCCCCACCAGTTGGCCTTGCCTACCTCACAGGGCTGTTGTTGTGAGGGTAATACGGAGGAGCAGAGAATTATGCTGTAAACTGCTTTGGCTCCCCAGTGGGAAGAAAAGTGGGGTAGAAATATCTTAGATAAATAAAATAAATATTCATAAAATCTAGGACCTTTAAAATGTATCAGGAAGACTTAGGATTTAATTTGTTCTAAAATTGCCCGGTGATGTGTAATTTCAAGAGTGAAATTTGAAAACTGAATTCTGAAATATGTCCTGGTTTCAGATGGGTGCTTAATTTCATCCCAACTTGATTAAAAGCATAGTTCAGTTATGCCTCTACAATGAGTGAGATTAGATCAATGCAAATATACTAGAATTTAAGGTAATGCTGACAGTAGTCAAGAATAATGCTAATTAAGTCCTTGCACAAATTAATTGTTAGCCTCATGATCTTTTCTTTTCCTGGGGAGAAGAATGTGAGTTAATTTCAGTTGGGGTAAGAATATGCAAACTTGCCAGTTGTGCAAACAAAACTTTTATTGGATAGAATCAATGACCAAGGGACTTGTGGCACCTCAGAGTAACACATTCTGGCTGCAATCCTACAAAAACTTTCCTGAGAGTAAGTCCCATTGAATATAATGAGACTTACTTCCAAGTAGACCCGTTTAGGATTATTCTCTTCCAGCTTGAACCTAGGCATTTTTCCTCAGAAGAAACTCCCACCAAGTTTAGTGAAGATTATTCCCAAATAAACATCCATAAAATGGTGGCCCTTGCTGTCCTGGGTCAGATCCCTTTTGCCAGATAAATTAGATGGCAGATATCTATCTATCTATCCAAATGGCCTTCCAGAGGGCAAGGGAAGAACAAATGATTCCTCTCTACCCAAATCCCTCCCTCCCACCTAGATCCTGCAAACCAATTTCTCTCTCCTTCCCCCTTGAATTGATTCTCAACTATGTTCAGTATTCCCTGCCTCCTAGAAAATGTCCCCTGCCCATCAGGCTACTCAGGGGAGGATTCTTGTAGGGACAGACTCCAGGGCTTGGCTGTAAGTCAGTGGTTCATTTTGTTCACTGTTTAGGAGGGAAAACGCTGCAAAAACAAGGGAGTGCTGTGCATCCAAGTGGGAGCAGTGATTTGGCCATGTGCATGCACAAAGGAAAATTAAAAAAACAATTTGTGTCGTGCCACCGCTTGGGCGGTGCAGCTATCTGGACAGTGCCTGGAGCCTCATCATGCAATGCAAGAATGTCTGTGTGAGTGCGCATGATTATATGTTGTGAGTCACTGAATGATGGCACTTTTTAATTTCATTGTACTATGTACAATGACAATAAAGTATATATATAAGTAGTTCGGGGAGAGATGTGTGATCATCCCAACCCGCAAAAATTTATCCCGGATCAAATATACAGCGGGAACAAATCACGATAAGCTTGCTGTGCGACCACAGCCTCTGATAAACGGGCAGGGCATTTTTCTCCAGGTTGTTAGCAGTGTTCCCTCTAAGCTGAGTTACTGTGAGCTAGCTCACATTTTTTCAGGCTCCGACTCACACATTTTTGTCTCAGCTCAGGAAGGATGGCTCCAGAGCAAACTAATTTATGCAGCAGCCAAATCGCTCGCTCACAACTTTAATGCCAGTAGCTCACAAAGTAGAATTTTTGCTCACAAGACTCCACAGCTTAGGGGGAACATTGTTGTTAGCAATCCTAACTGCAAGGTGTTTGCATTGCTGTTCGTAGTGAAGTTATTTTAAGCCATTCTGTTACATCTTTCTTTGTGGAGCAAGAAATGCTACAGGGTTGTTGTTTTTTTGTTTGCTTTCTTGTGGAGTCCAAGTATGCAGAAACCCACAGCTGTCTCTATAGCTTCATTTCACTGCCCCACATAGGCACTGAGCATTGAGTCTGTTGTAAGGAGTGACATGTGTCCATTGTGTCCAGATCACGGGAGGTGGTAGTTCCACTCCGTTTTGCTATGGTCAGGCCTCACCTGGAGGACTGTGTTCAGTTTTGGGCACCACATTTTAGGAAGGATGTTGACAAGCTGGAGCGTGTCCAGAAGAGGGCAACCAGGATGGTGAGAGGATTGGAATCCAAGTCTTATGAAGAAAGGCTGAAAGAGTTGGGTACGTTTAGCCTGGGAAAGAGAAGGCTTAGAGGGGACATGATTGCAGTCTTCAAATATTCGAAGGGCAGTCATATAGAAGGTGGAGTAGATCTATTCTCTCTTGCTCTGGATTGCAAGACTTGATCTAATGGGTGGAAATCACAAGGGAGTCGATACCGGCTAATTATCAGGGAAAATTTCCTAACTGTAAGAGTGGTTGAGCAGTGGAACAGACTGCCTCAGGAAGTGGTGGATGCTCCTTCACTGGATGTTTTCAAGAAGAGGCTGGATGACCATCTTTCGGGTATGTTGTAGGGTTATCTTTCAGCTATGCTCCTGCAGAGTGCAGGGGTTTGGACTAGATGACCTGCAGGATCCCTTCCAACTCTAACATTCTATGATTCTATGTACCTAGGCACAAAGGGCCACAGGAATTGGGAAGAGCTGTTCTTGTCAATGAGGCCAGAAGACCCAGCAAGCTAAGAGACAGGCATGTTGCATTAATATGCAAAAGATGAATGTAAGCAAGGTTAATCAATAGAGCGAACAATCCAGTCAGTGTCAATGTGGACTACTCCCAATCAATGTTCCCTCTAAGCTGTGGAGTCTTGTGAGCAAAAATTCTATTTTGTGAGCTACTGGCATCAAAGTTGTGAGTGAGTGATTTGGCTACTGTATAAGTTAGTTTGCTCTGGAGCTAACCTTTCTGAGTGAAGACAAAAATGCATGAGCCGGAGGCAAAAAGACTGTGAGCTAGCTCACACTAACTTAGCTTAGAGGGAACGTTGCTCCCAATAGGTATGAATTGGCACCGCAAGCTAAACAGTGTACAGAAACCTTGAATGAGGGAGATTGGCTTTCCACAGTCAGCTAGCTACTCCCTGTCCCTATTGAGACCAAGTCTGATAATAGAAAATTGTATAAAATATTGAGAGTCTGTGAAACATAGCGGCTGAAATGTCAGACTAGGATCTGAATTAACGGTGTGCATCTCCGCTCCTACATGGAAGTTTGCCAAGTGACCAGGGTTTCCAACACTGGGTTGGGGAATTCCTGGAGATTTTGGGG
Organism: Lepidodactylus listeri; assembly: GCA_029233225.1. Classification (NCBI taxonomy): domain Eukaryota; kingdom Metazoa; phylum Chordata; class Lepidosauria; order Squamata; family Gekkonidae; genus Lepidodactylus; species Lepidodactylus listeri. The sequence continues at coordinate 3,589,172 of JARCFY010000023.1, forward strand.
GAGAAGGCTGCGGGGGGGGGGGGGGGTAGGACCTCAGCAGGGTATAATCCCATAGAGCGTACCTTCCAAAACAGCCATTTTCTCCGGGTCTATTGCCAGGTCCTATCTGGAGATGGCAACCCTGGGGTAACCTGGAGCCTGCATACCCTTGCAGTCTAACCGACCTCACAGGTTTGTTACTGTGGGAGTAATGTAGGGGTGGAAAGAATAATGTGATTTAGTTCCACACTTGGGACAAGTGTGTGTGTGTGGGGGGGTATACATGAATTCTAGTTCAGCAGTATTATGCTGGAGTCTCCCTTGGAAACTTTTTTTTGTGTGTGAAAATATGACATTTTTTAAAGGCTGTTACCAAATGTTCAGAGGGGGCAAAATGCTTCCTGCACGAGAGCTTGCGTTTTAAGTGTCTGGTAGATGTCCATTCATTCCTAAGCATAGTGAGAGCCTAGTTTAGCCAATGCAAATAGCAGGAAGGTGTTGCATGTGCGTGGTAGCATAACAGTAGATATGCAGGCGAATGGATCTTTGATGGTATGGCTGATATCGCATCCTGCGATAGCATAAATGGCATCGATATGCAGGCACAGCAGCATTTGTTTACTTACTTACACAATGTGTATCCCACCTTTCTGCCCTTACAAGAGCTGGCAACAGGGATTTGTAGCAAGGCTCTCGCTGTGGGTTAGGGTTGCCAGCTCTTGGTGAGGAAATACCTGGAGATTTGGGGGGGGGGGGAGCCTTGGGAGGGACCACAGCAGGATACAACGCCATAGAGACTGCCCTCCAAAGCAGCCATTTTCTCCAGGTGGACTGTTCTTTGTCAATTGGAGATCAGTTGTATTAGCAGAACATCTTCAGCCCCCCCCCCCCCGGAGGCTGGCAACCCTACTGTGGGTCTCTGCCTCTTTTGGATGGTTTACTGTTGCTGGGGAGCATGAGATTCTGGAGGGACTGCCTGCCTGCAAGCCTCCCTCCCTGGCCTGTGTGAAGATCTCCAGTGATGCCCTCCAGAGCTTTGAGCTGCCAGGCGTTCTGTTCCTGCCTCTGCTGGCCCTGTCCTGGTGATCCTGGTGATCGCCTTCTCCAGGAATGCACGTGTGCGTGTGTGTGCGCACAGGACCATACGTGCCAGTAGTGACATGTCTCTGAGGAGCTGCTGGAGACAGAGCCTCTGGCCCGGCCTTGGCAAAGGTGGGGAGGTTTTGAGGGCAGGGCCTGAGAGAGGTGGAGTCTGGAGAGGAGGTGGTTTCACTTCTCTAGGAATTTATTCGAATCTTTGTGATCTTTACAATATGGAACTTGCTAGGGCATCACTGTGAAGGACATTAGCCAGCCATTTTTGCTCCCTCTCCCAAGCTCTTTCAGGGTGGGGTCTGGGCCGAGGATGGGGGTTTACCCACCACAGGCAGGCAAATGGCAAGGCTAACTGGAGATAATCTTACTCACAAAACCATCCTTCCCAGTCCTCTGCTGATTTGTTCAGAAGTGAATCCAACTACACTTAATGAGGTTTATGTCCACATTGAGTATGGATACTGGACTGCAGCCTGAACAGCAAATATGGTGGAGGTCCGTCCTGTGCCCTTTTACTTGGGAGTTAGCTCAACTGAGCATAGTGAGGGCTTACTTTTGAGTAAATATGTATAGGCTTGGCATTTAGTCTGTATCCTAGTTGACATCACAGTATTGTTAATCTTGGCTTTCAGAGCATGTATCCCTTCTCAGCTGATCCACATCTCTGGTCTAGCAAAACGATTCCGTGGCCATTCCAAATGCTTTGGGACCCCTTAAAGACAGCTTGATTGTGCTGAAAGCTTCTGCCACCATCAAAAGTGCCCTGCTGAGTGTGCCCAGTGGTCTCTGTAGCCCAACATCCTGCTTCACACAGTGGCCAACCAGCTGCCTTGGAGGGACAACCCACAGGGCACAGAAGCTAAGATCTTTCCCTGATGCTGCCCCCTGCTGCTGCTGGAATTCAGAGGGTGACTGCCACTGTCACCATAGTTAGTAGCCACAGATGGACCATTCCTCCATGAATCTGTCTAACCCCTTTTTAAAGCTGTCTTCACTTGTGGCCCTCAATACATCCACTGGCACTGCCTTCACAATTTTATTAAGAAACTAGGAATAAGGCCTGTTGTGGAAATAAATACAATGGGCTCTAGAAAGAGGCTCTGGGAGAGTGCCCCAGCCTTGGGCACTCAGTGTCAATTTGCTGTGGCGACCTCAGCAGGGTATAATGACACAGAGTCCACCATTTTCTCCAGGGGAAGATCTCTACCATCTGAAGAGCAGTTGTAATTCAGTGTGATCCCCATCCCTCCCCTGGAGATTGGCAACGATGGTACCCCATGAGGGAACGAGTGGTTTGAAGGGTGGAGTCTATGGCATTGAACCTGTCTGAGGTCCCACCCCTGCTGAAACCTCACCCTCTCCAGGGTCCACCCCTCAAATCTCCAGGAATTTACCAACCTGGAGTTGGCAACCCTACCTCTCAGCCAACTGTTAATGTATCGTTATCTGCCCCCTGGCTTCAGCTTTCCATCTCCTCCCCCCTCCCCCCTAGAGAACAGTTGTAATTTTGAGTGATCTCCAGTCCCCACCTGGAGATTGGCAACAATGGTTCCCCATGAGGGACTTGGAGGGTGGAGTCTATGGCATTGTACCTTTCTGAGGTCCCACTCCTCCTCAAACATCACTGTCTCCAGGCTCCATCCCTCAAGTCTCCAGGAATTTCCCACCTGGAGTTGGCAACCTTATCTCCTTCCCAGCCAATCATCAACCTCACTCTTCAAGTTTCCATTCCCCCCCCCCCCCCGCAGCCTCCACCATGCTCTGAAGCCCTGACTGCTATGTCACATTGGCTGTCATAAAGGGTCCATCTCAACAGGATTTAAGGAAGTAGAGTCCACCATTTTCTCCAGGGGAACTGATCTCTGCCATCTGGCAAGCACTTGTAATTTTGAGTGATTTCTAGCCCTCGCCTGGACATTGATAACCATAGTTCCCCTGGAGGAAAAGTAGTCTTTCTCTGCAATGGGGACCGAAGCAGCTGACATCATTCTTCTCTCCCCCTTTTTGACTTGCACAACAACCCTGTGAGGTAGGTTAGGCTTAAAGTCTGTGACTGGCCCGAAATCACCCACTCAGCAAGAGCCTGGGTCTAGCAGATCCTGCTCTGAAGCACTGACTGCTACGCCTAGGGTAGCCAACCTCCAGGTGGAGCCTGAAGATTGCCAGGTATTACAATTGAACTCCAGACAACAGATCTTCCCTCCTCCCTTGAAGAAAATGACTGCTTTTGAGGGTGGCCTCTATGGGTTGCCTAGCAAAGGGCACTAAGCAGGAGAAAGAGCCTGAGGAATTTCACACAGCCAATATGTTCCGTTTCAGGAACTCTTCAGTAATGGTTTCTGTCAGGCATTTCACACAGAACCATATTAGTACCGGTTCCCTAACGGAACATATTGGCCCTTTCACACAGAAACGTCCCATTGGGGAAGCGTTCCTGAGCCAGTTTACCTTGAAACCTCCTCCCAAGCATTCTTCAGTTCTTTGTACCGGTCCTGAAGCGCTACGGGGTGCTGTGTGAAATGCCCCCTGTTTCTGACAGTTTATTCTGACAGTTTATTCTGGGCACGCTAGCAGTGTGCGGGGGAGGGGGTTATGCTGATAGTCCATTGTCTTTTCACTGACAGAAGCAGGCCACTGAGGGCACAGTTAGACCCACCTGGCAGTGGGCGGAGGAGAAGAGTGGACCCAGTACCCAGTCGGTCCTTCCCCTTCGCTGGCTCCCTCCAGACTGAGGCCGAGACACTGGCCGGTGGCTATGTGGACGGGACTGAGGCAAAGCAGGGAGAGAATGCAGCCAGTGGCCAGGGACCCCCTTTTGAGTGGCAGTCTGTTCAGCCAACTGATTTTGGCACCCCATGGAATCTTGCCCCTTGGAATCTTGAAAACGGCTTTATAATTGGAAAGATGAGTAAGTAAATTATTCAAGAGGTACTTCTTTTAGTCCATCCTAAATCTATTGCCCATCAACTTCAGCAAGTGACCCCAAGTTCTACTAGGGTTATTTTGCAGATCGTGTTACTTGCCTTCTGTGTAGGCATATGACCCAACTGGTTATGCCGCATGTAAATTTGGAGGACAGGTAACAGCGTGATTTGTCACCAAAACGGTGACATGCTTCCTGTTCACCTCCCCCCCCAGAGGGATGGCATTTAAAAATCACAGGCCGTGATACTGAATGGCTTCTGCTGGTGTTATGACCTTCAGTGTGTGCGCCAGTTTTCTGCCATGGGGGAGATGCAGAGAGGTGGTCTTATGAAGGCTGACCAATAAAATTCTGTGTGGATCAGAATCCTGCTCGGCTCTGCACAATGAGCTGTGTACAGTGGGAAGCTTTTGTGTGGTGTAGCTGATACGAGTGTAAGAAGAGGAAATCCCTGGGAGTGTGTCAGATTTGGGCTTAATCACAGCCACACAAGAACAGGCATGTCCAAGGAAGGACTCTCTGGTGTTTATGAATGAACAATTCGGCAGAGAAATGAACTGGGCAAAAAGCTTCCATTCCAGAACCAGGAAGGAGACCTCTGCAATGTCCTTTCAATTTCAGGAGGCTCAGAATTTGAGCCATCAGAAAGTCCCCAGGACCTGGGATGAGTGAGGTCAAGAAGCTGAGAGGAGATGCTTTCACTGTATTATGAAAACAGGTATACTTTCCCTAATGACCATGGCAGCTCAGTTGTAAAGAGGCCACACCCGCCCTGCGGCCTCCTCCCAAACCACCACCCTTTCCCAGAATCCTCTGTGCATTTAAGACTGTGGTTTGCTTTTGTGAAAGTGGTCAGCCTGGGTCTGGTCATGTGGGGTTCACATGAATGAATGGATGCTTCTCTGTACACAACGATTCACTGCACATAAGAAACTTTGAGATCTTTGACTCTCCCACACTGGAACCATTCTCCACAGGGTTGCCATCTCTTATGGCAACAGCTGGGGAGAACAGGCTATGGGGTGCTCAGATGGTGCTCAGTGGGGATGCCTCTTCTGCAGGAGAAACGAAATCCTAGAGCATCCACTCTCTGCAGCCACTCTAGGACTTCTGTTGGTCCTAGACTCTATGCTATACCACAAAAACCAGCATCAGAAATTGCCACTTCTGGGCATCTTGAAGCTGACAAATCGCCTTGAAGTGATTCAGGTGGGTAGCCATGTGAGTCTGAAGCAACAGAACAAAGTTTGAGTCCAGGGGCACCTTTAAGGCCAACAAAGTTGAATTCTGGGTATAAGCTTTCATGTGCATGCACACAAAAGGTTATACCCGTTAGATGCACTGGTGTGCTATTGCCAAGAATCCTAGTAGGCAGCAGAGTGCACGAGGATTATGCACAGCAGCACCTTCTGGGTACTGTGTGCTAGCAAAGTTACACAGTTACATGGAACCTTTTGTCATTTCAAACTAAGAGTCCTTTATTCAGGGAACACCAGGGGTCCTTTGTAGAAAAAGAGGTGCAGGAGCTCATTAGCATAACTCATTAGCATATGACACGTCCCCTGACATCACCAGAAGTGTGTCAGAAAGGGAATGTCAGTTTCAGCCCCATTATACCCATTGAAATCAATGGCAAAAACTCATAGGGTATATGAGGGGCTGGAGGAAAGGGGGTTTGAGGGAGAGGCTCAAAACTTGCAAGGTAGCTGCTGGGGCCTCTCCTCGAAATGCCCACTAAGTTTCAAGAAGAGTGGACCATGGGGTCCAATTCTACAGGCCCCCAAACATTGTCCCATCCCCTCCATTGTTCTCTATGGTGGGAAAAAATGTTAACTTTTTCCCTACCATAGAGAACAATGGAGGGAATGGGGGCAACCTGTTTGGGGGCCTGTAGAATTGGACCCCCTGGTCCAATCTTCTTGAAACTTGGTGGGCATTTCGAGGAGAGGCCCCAGCAGCTACCCTGCAAGTTTGGAGCCTCTCCCTGAAACCCCCTCCCCTCCAGTGGCTTTTAAAGTTGCCACCGAATTTCGGCGGCAATTCGGAGGCGAGCTGAATCAGATTAGAGAATCTGATTCAGCCTGTGGCTGCCCTACTGGCCAGTCCTGAGCTGACGGAGCGAAGCCTCGCTCCGGCCCCAACGGACCCCTGGGGAACACCATTCTAGATAGTACAGGTGAGAGAGAGGTATAGAATTTAATCTAGCTAGCTAGGATGAATGCAGATGCAGAATGCATGTCCTGCAGCCATGGTGTCAAAGATAAAGATCATGCTCCTTCTTTGGGTGTGTGTGTGAGAGATTTGTTGAGCCAGAAGGAAGTCTTGTCCTTAAGAATAGCATTCTACTTCAAAGGGATAATATCAGAGAGCAGGAAGGAAAGGATGCCCTGTGTGTTCTGACCAATATGGAGCCGTCTCTGAAGTCTGAGGCAGGAGACAGCATACAATCCTCCACTTTCAACAATACCCAGAATCAAACTTTGTTGGACTCAAACTTTGTTCTTCACCTTGAAGTGATGTCACTGCCCACTATGCTTCTCTAGGAATTCCCCCAATCTGTATTATAATGGCATACACGGGGAATGTCACAGACACAGCAACCAAAAGTGAGATCACCAAGGATGCAGCATCCTCCTCTCATTTTCTCCTTCTGCAAGAGTTGTGAAGAGCCAGTGGGGGCAGGAACTTGCCAGCTGCACCAGGCAACCTGGTAAGCATAGCTGCACATGACACGGCAATGGTGGCGCAGTGTCCCCCAGTGTGTAGATGCAGCTCTATTTGATATACATTCGGTTACATGGGTGTGCATCAGAGATGGGAGGTACTATTTCTGCTCTCAGATATTTAACTTTCAGAAATCTTTTGGGAAGGAAGATGAACTCTTTAATGACAGTCTTTAATGTCTTTAATGACAGTCTGTTAATTTAAACTACCCTCCCCCCATTTTTAGAAGTCATCTTTCAGAACAAAGACAAACTAGTGACGTAGGAGATGTCCTCTGGCCTCTTCTGAAACACTGCCTGCTACAGTGAAATGCAGGAAAGCCAGAATGTCAGAATCTAAGGATTCTAACAAGGGTTGCTGATGTGCTCATGCTTGTATGCTTGGTATAATCCCTTTCTATGTAGTCCCTCTGCAGTCCCTCTGTAACCTCCTGTTATCTTAATCACCATGTGTCAGGCTCTCTTTATTGCCCTGAATTTATGGCTCAAGCTAGGTCTGTTCACTGTAACCATTTGGTCCGGGAGAGTGGCGACTTCGGCACATGAGAACAATCGGCCTCTCACCCCCGTGCCTCCGCATTCCTTTCCTCCCTGCCGGGGGAGACACAGACCAATTCTTATCGGCGTGTGAAGGCCTTGGCGAAGTTATTTGTTATGCACAAGATGGATACATCTGAGGGGTCTGGTTTAAGAAGGGAAATTTACAGCTTCACACTTAACCTTTTTTCCTGTGGGAAGCAAACGGTCAAAGGACCTTTAGCCCGCGGTTTTTCCCTCCCTGTGATTGGTTACCTATGGGTAATTCAAATTGTACTGGAGGGTATATTAATCCTGCTTCTATTGTATACTTTATCTCTAACAATGATCTGAGAACCTGTAGTAATGTAGTACTAGGAAATAAAGAACTGTGTTTCATCAACAAAGGTCTGATCCTTGACTACTTAGGGCAGAAGCCTCACAGATTGTTAGAGATCCGTGACTGGGACTTGGCCGTTCCTGACCATGTCGGACGACGGTACTCTTCCCATCCCTACAACCGAAGGACAGCCGGTGACCCCGGACGACCAGGGTGCCGGAGCTGGAGGCGGCGGTGGGGAGCCCGAGGTGCCAGTGACTACGGCTCAAGGGGCTCACTACATCCCGCGACTACCCCCTCACCAGACCGGGACCCAGAGGTATTCATGGACCAACTTTGGCCGTGGGACAGTCGACTCGTGGGTCCACGATCGGAGGGGAATGCGCGTCTCGGTCCCTGGGGACCGCACCGAGCATGGGCGGCCAAGCTTCCTGGGAGACGAGCGAGAGACGTACCACGGGGGAGACTGGCGACTCCTGCTGCTGGACGAGGAGAGGGGCGCGCCCTACGGTCCCGATCTCTACGGAGAAGACCCGACCCAAGCCCTAGATCGCATGATGGGAGATCTGCGGCTGCAACTCACCACGGAGCTGAGAGAAGTAGCCATGGACTTGCAGTTTCAACTCCGAGATGCCCTGGCCGCATTCCAGGTAGCCCGGGCAGCCCCAGGTGGGGCCGGAGGTCCAGGCGGGGGAGCCCCGCCGCAGCCAGCTCCCCCAGGGGGAGCTCCCGCGGGAGTTGTCCCGCCACCAGTACCACAGCAGGTTCCAGTGCAGGTCCCAGTTCCCGCTCCTGCCCCGGTGCCACTGCCCGTAGGGCAGATGATCCGCCAAGCACCCAACGATCCACTGACGGCTACCTTCGATGGGGACCCCAAGAAGCTACGGTTTTTCCTCATAGAAATCGAGAGGTTCCTAGATGCTTGGGGACACTTCTACCCCACCGAGCGGGACCGGATTGGCTACATCGGGTCCAAACTGAGGGACACCGCCAGCGATTGGTATGTTAGCCTGCACAATGCCCCGGGTCCAGAGCTGCGGTCCGTGAATAATTTCATGTGGGCCCTTCGACAGCACTATGAGGACCCCCTCGGGGAGGAGAAGGCGCGGAACCAACTGCGAAAGTTAACCCAGGGGCGGTCCTCCGTGAGGGAATACACTGATCGGTTCCGGCGCATAGCAGCTAAGATTCAAGGCTGGACCCAAGACCTCTTCATCGAGAAGTACCGAGAGGGCCTGAACCCCGAAGTGTACGAGACGGTCCTGAGGGGAGGTCGGCCAGGATCCCTCGCGACGTGGATGAGAGCGGCGGCCGACGTGGAGGAGAGGTTCACTCTCATCAAGATGGGAACCTCAGCGACTGCCCAAGCCAAAGCCACCCAGAAGATGAAACCCAAGCCCAGTGTCCAAGAAATCCGAGACAGCCGGTTCAGGCAGGGGCTCTGCATGAGATGCGGCGAAGGCGGCCACTTTGCCTCAGCGTGCCCCCGCGGGAGTGGGAAAGTCCCCAAGACCTCCACTCCAGTGGCGGGGAGCACCCCCAGCAAGGGAAAGACCTTGTTCAAACCCCGGGCATTACAGCTGGAAGGGGCAGCGAGCGAGCAAGGGGAGCTGGAGCTGACGGAAGCGCAGGTGCTGGGAAACTCCAACGACCTGCAGTAAACGGTGCAGAACTGCAGGTCCCTAACCCTGATGCGCCATCTCTGGTGAGCATCCCTGGCCCCTTACTGTACATGGTAGTGACTGTGATAGCCCCTGGGACTGGGACTCATGTGCGGGTACGTGCCCTAATTGACTCAGGGTGCGCCAGAGACTTAATAAGCCCCTTAGTAGTGGATGGGCTAGCCCCAAAAGTTACCCCACTGGGAGAGCCGCTCACGTTCACGCAGATGGACGGTTCAGAAATGAAGGAGGCGTGTGTGGCCGAGACGGAGCAACTAATAGTGGGGACGGGGGAACATTGGGAAAAGAGGGCCTTCGTCATCACCCCCAACACCCAGTTTCCGATGGTGTTGGGGAGCCCTTGCTTGAGTTCCCATGACCCATACATCAGGTGGAGTGAAGGGAAGATCTTGTGGATGGATGAGAAGTGTAACCATCACAAGTGGGACCTGGGGTGGGGATCGGGGCCCTTGGCCCCTCTGCAGGCGGCGGCCCTGACGTTGGTGCCCTCTGCCATGCCTAAAGAGTATCGGGACTTAATGGGAGTGTTTAGTGAGACCGAGGCGGACGAGCTGCCCCCCCACCGACTGTCAGACTGCGCGATTGAGTTGCTCCCGGGTGAGAAACTACCGAAGGGAAAGCTCTACTCCATGAGCCCCTCAGAGCGAGAGGAGCTGAGAAAGTTCCTAGACAAGAACTTGGAGCGAGGTTTCATCCGCCCTGCCAAATCTCCCTTTGCAGTGCCCGTTTTGTTCAGGAAAAAGAAGGACGGAGGGCTGCGATTGTGCACGGACTATAGGGGTCTGAATGCAGTGTCTGCTTCCAACGCCTACCCCCTCCCCCTCATAAAAGACCTGCTAGCGGAGGCAGCTAAGGGGAAGGTGTTTACTAAGCTGGATCTACGGGATGCTTATTTTCGTGTGCGCATCCGGGAGGGGGACGAATTTAAGACTGCCTTTAACACACCATTGGGACAATTTGAGTACCTGGTGATGCCATTCGGCTTGAGTGGCGCGCCGGGAGTTTTTATGAGCTTGATAAATGAAGTGTTGCACAAGCATTTATTCAATTGGGTGTTATGTTACTTAGATGATATCTTGATTTATTCTACTGATAAGGAGTCACATGTAAAATTGGTCAGGGAGGTGCTCTCTACGTTGTTGAAAAATCAATTGTATGCCAAACTATCCAAATGTGAGTTCAACCGGGAGTCGGTAGACTTTTTGGGGTATCGCATTTCACAGAAGGGGTTGGAGATGGACCCTGCCAAAGTAGAGGCAGTGGTACAGTGGGAGGCACCCCGAACTAGAAAGCAGCTGCAAAGTCTATTGGGGTTTTGCAACTTCTACAGCACCTTCCTAAAAGATTTTGCCACGGTCACCCTCCCGCTAACGGAACTCTTGAAAACCAAGGGGAGGGGTCCAGAAGTGGGGAAACCAGGGGAGAAGATAGCCTGGTCAGAGAATTGTCAAAGAGCGTTTGAGACCCTAAAGAAACTATTTACGTCAGAACCTATCCTTGCTCATCCCGATGAGACTAAGGAATTCGTAATCCATGTAGACGCATCGGATGTTGCCATGGGGGGGGCCATCCTTCAGAAGGGGGTTGATGATAAGTTACACCCTCTGGCTTATATTTCAAAAAAATTTAACGAGACAGAGAGGAACTGTTCGGTATGGGATAAAGAAGCCGCAGCCATACGTTTAGCCCTAACCACCTGGAGGCACTGGTTGGAGGGAGCGCAGACCCCTTTTGAAATTTGGTTTAAGAAGGGAAATTTACAGCTTCACACTTAACCTTTTTTCCTGTGGGAAGCAAACGGTCAAAGGACCTTTAGCCCGCGGTTTTTCCCTCCCTGTGATTGGTTACCTATGGGTAATTCAAATTGTACTGGAGGGTATATTAATCCTGCTTCTAGTGTATACTTTATCTCTAACAATGATCCGAGGACCTGTAGTAATGTAGTACTAGGAAATAAAGAACTGTGTTTCATCAACAAAGGTCTGATCCTTGACTACTTAGGGCAGAAGCCTCACACAGAACTGGCTCTTTGATTTGATGGTGAGATGCTGTGAGGAAGAAGGTAGTGGGCCCAAGCAACATGTGGTGGTGCCATAGTTGAAGTTCCCATGGGTGGCTAAGCCTCCTGTTGACCTACCCTGGGGAGGGAATTTATTTATTTCACTGGATTTCTATCTCACCCTCCCCTGCAAGTGGGCTCAGAGTGGGCTACGCTGTACCAGAAGAACAATTTGCTTACCCCAGCCCGACCTCCCACCCCTGAGAAGCAGGAAAAAATATGGCCTCTACATAGTGATGCTCTAGGGAGTTTCCCTAGTATTTACTGTATAGACTATAGAGACTAGGGGAGGAAGCCTAGAGCATCACCCAGAAGTGAATCACGCCCTCTCCAAACTCCACCCTCCCCAGCCACTGCCCCCCAAATATCCTAGCATTTGCCGAGACAAGTGTTGGGAAACCTGTGGGCCTGCATGGTGGGGAATCACTGCTTCAGGCCATTTAAAGCATGAATATTTTCAAATCAACCATCAGTGAGTCTGTCCCTGGGGTACATATACAATGAAGATTTTCATTAGCAACCATGGTCAGAGAAAATGGCTTTTAATTGAAATTGTTTATGCTGGTTTCCAACAAGCAAGTTAAGGACATACAAATGAACACAGTACAATGATGCACCCGTCTTTGGCCTGGTGCTCCCAAAGAGCTGGAGAAGAGGCCCACGTGTCTCTGGGCTGGTACCACTTCGGGCTCCAGATGGAGGCTCACATGATTAAGTGCTTCTCCGTGCAGAAAACAAACACATAAAAAACAAACACATAAAAAACTAGCACATAAAAAACTTGCATGTTGGGGAGAAGGTCAGAACACTTATTATCAGTGACATGGTGGCCTTCTGTGTTATTTTTCGCAAGGGAAAACATTTGGTCATGTCCTCCCTCACTGGGGTTGCCAACCACCAGGTGTGGTCTGGAGATCTCCTGAAATTACAACTGATCTCCCTTGAGAAAATGGCTGCTTTGTAGGGTAGACTGCATGGCGTTATACCCAGCTGAGGTCCTTCTTCTCCACAAATCCCTCCCTCCCCAGGCTCCACCCCCAAATCTCTAGGAGTTTCCCAACCTGGAGTTGGCAGCCCTAACTGGCACCTATAGTCCCAGATACAGATTGACTTCCTTGTCCACTGCTCAAGAAGTCTGATTAAGCATGACCAGGACCTGATATCTCACAGGAATGAGCAACTACGAGAGAACACAGGTTGGGTCACCATAGGGTGTAACTAATGACACGTGTTTTGGGTTCTTCCCAGTTTCCAAGTGTGTGTAACTGTGGTGTGTGGAGGAAGGCCTTCAGCCTCCCCCCAGTGCCATTTTCCCAAAGGTCCTTAAGATGTGCTATTTATCTGCTTGGGGAGGCCCACTAATGGATATATGGGTTTCCCCAATGTGCCAAATTGGGTTCACAAGGACTGTTTCAGGCTAGGAGAATGGCCGGCCGGGGGGGGGGGGGGGAGGATGAAATTTCTTCTTCATGCTCACCACAGTTGCAATCTGAATCAGATACCAAGTTTATGGGAATTACTGAGGGGAACCCAGAATTCATGTGTGACTGTTGCAGAGGACATAGGGTGAGGATACGGCACCCAACCTGTGCGACCTGTAATGCTTGGCTCTTCCTGTTCCTCCCTCTTGTTCATATTTTTGATTTAGGTGGAATGATCCTTGGAGAAGTTAAAATCTGGACTCAGAATTGGATGGGGGGGGGGACATTTTCATTTGCATGTGAATGATCAACCCATAAGACAAATGGCTGTTGAAGCAGACAGTACAAATCCAGAACAGAAGGGTGCAGTTATAGAATCAAAGTCCACATGATAGTTAAGCTATGGTCAGGATGCTGTTGGCGCATGTGAATCTAATGCCAACATAATTTAGAATTATTGCAGTGCTTCCATCTCCCAGTGTACTTGTGAAGGTTTACAAGTTAACAAAACATTGGTCCATTTCATACAAAGCATATACCCACCCTGATAAATGTAAATACAGTTTTTGTACATTTTTGTGCATACATATATGTGTGTGTATACACTATAGATATATGTATAATCTAGTTTCAGTGAAAGCTTATGAGAAAAGATGCAGAAAGACATGGTAAAAACCTCTTGGATGTAGTGTAAGTTTCATTAGGAAGTCTATACAGTTGCACCCATCCATCCGTAGTTGTTAGAAAATATTCTGAATTTCATCAGGTGTGTGTGCTATTTGTGCAGGCCCATGGCCTCCTCTTGCTTAAAAATGTAAAAATGCTGACCATATTGATTTCAGATTGCTAGCATTTTTTTTTAAAAAAAACACCAAAATCCAACCTCCCACAGCAAATATGCATTAGTGTAGCATGGCTGTTCTGCACCAGCAACTCTGCTGCACACCCAGACGCTGCAGTGCTAAGGCAGAGCCTCGTGCGTGCAAGAGGTGCTTCATTCGGAGCTGGGGTTTCTTTTGCTCATGCACTGGGATGTCTCCACTGTGCATAGGGAGCACTGGACAGGGCAGCCCTGGGCAGGTGAGGCTTCAGTGAGGTCTGGAGCCCTTGCAGATCTTTGGATTAGCCTCAGCGTTTACTTAGGCAAATAAAGAAACTGAATTGCAAACCTGTGTGTTTGTGCACCTGGCAGACTTTCCACCACCCAAACATGCTACTCCCCAACATCCTAGAAATTCACAACATGACTTGAATCCAATTTAAGGGCCGAATTTGCATTGTGCTGGGGCTCTCTCACCAACTGACCCGACAGGTATTTTAGTCTTTAAAAGCAGTCCTTGATTTGGACAGAGAACAGGAGGGCTAAGTGTCTTCCTCAGGCCCGTAGCTAACATGGGGCCCACAGGGCCCAGCCCCCTAGCATTTCTTCTGGGCCCTCCCTCCCAGGCTAGCACCAAAGTACCTCAACTTGCTGCCTGTGCCGTGCTGCCTCTGACCTGGCTGCCAGACAACTGAGCGCCTTGGCTGCTTCCCCACCGGCCTTGCTCCACTCCCAGCCAGCCACATCCAGAACAGCGGTGGCAGAGGTGGCGGCAGTTCCAGCAGCAGGAGGTGCCTGGCTTGCTCGGTGGTGTGGTGGGTGGGCAGGCGGGCTGGGGAGAGTGTCCTGCTGCCTCTTCCCACTCCCACCATCAGATCTCTTTCTCCCCCACTCCCTCCCAATCCCCCTCCTGGATGCTGCTGCTGCCCACTGCTTGCTTCTCCCTGCCTAGCTTCACAACTTGAGCAGGTATGCAGTGCTCCAGGGGAGAGAGGAAACTGTGGCTACTGGGCATTACCCCCCTCACTTGCCCTGAAGTCAGGTGGGTGGGTGCAGGGCTGCCTTAGAAGAAGCCTGGCTTCTAAGGAGTTTCACTAATTAACTTTGATTTAATTAGCTAGTGCCCCCCCAGGCCCCCTCCCCAAAATATCCCTAGCTACAGGGCTGGTCTTCCTGTGCCATTTCCTTGATAGACTTCCCCCCAGTGGCAGTTAGCAGCGGTGCAGTTAGCGAATGTAGACTCTGGACTCATGTTATTCTAGCCCCCTTCCCATCCTCATCAATGTCAGGTATCCTGGGAACTACAATTCCAAGAATGCACTGGGGGAAGGAAGTGGAAGACAAAAATATGGAGGTAAAGCTCACCCATCTCCAGCTACAACCTGCATTGGGGTCTCCTCTCCCAACCCAGAGTGGCTAGTCCCTGGCCATTTGCCCCAAAGTCCTTTCTCAACAGCACCACTAGCTATTACCCCTCCCACCGGCACACTGCCTTTTGATATTGAAGTACATGGCATCAGGTCTTGACTCTCGAAAGCTTATATCCCAAAAATCTTTTTGGTTTCTAAGATATTACTGGACTTGAATTTAACTGTTCTTTTCCCTCAGACGCCCCCTTTTATTTTCTCTTTGCTCCCCCATTCCTTAATCCCAATGGTATCCTTCACTTCTGCCCACTCCACCCATTCTTGTGCTACTAGTCAACGTTCCATAGCTGCCAGCCTCAATTTGAGCAATGGGAATGTTAGTGAGTCTACAAATTCCTTCTGCTCAAACAGGCAAAGGTTGCCCTCATGCCTGGCCTCTGGAGTCTTCTTCTTAGTGCCAGTTCTTCTGCCTCATGTGTCCTTGGAAGCCTTCCTCACCCCTGGCCACTCTGCCTACTAGAACACATGTATGTCCCTTGGCTCCATGTGAGGTTTTCCCCAATTACACAAATCATTCCAGATTCAATCATTCAGCTTTCAGTTGACAGCCGCCTGAGGAATTAGACTGTTTAGGAACCCTCAATGCCATCAGAGCAGCTCAGCCAATGGCTAGGAAGGGCTTGCCACAAAATGAGGGGGGACTGTACGGTATTTGAAGTAATTTATTCCTGAAATATAGGATAACTTGAGTGGCAGAAGATGAACCAGTTTCTCAAAAATGACCTGATATTGCTGTATACTTCAGCATATCTTAAGGTGTGGGAAGAATTCACTTAAGAAGACGAGCCTTCTGGATCAGACCACGGGTCTGTCCAGTCTAGTATCCTGTTTCACACAGTAGCCAACCAGTTGCCCTGGAGGAACAGAGGCCAGGGCCTTCCTCTCAAGTTGCCTCCCAGCATAGGTGTCAACTATGGGGGGGCTCGAGGGCTCAGGCCACCCCTGAAATTTCCCGGGGGGGACTGAGCCCCCCTGGCAAAACAGAGTGCCTGCCGCCGTGCCTCCCCGGGCCCTTCCTAGGCCCGCCTGCTGCCACCTCTCCCTCCCCCACCTGGCCACTCCTGCCTCCTTCCCTCTCCCTCCCTCCCTCTGTCTGGGGGCCATCTGGGCAAATGCTCAGTGTGATGGCGTCACCCGGAAGTGACACCATCATGCTGGGCACATTGCCGGGGCGACACTCTAGCAATCACCCTGAAACTCTATGGCACCCCAGGCGCACGCAAGAACCTCCCCCCCCCGGGATTTTAAAACTTGACCCCCCTGCCTCCCAGCATGGTATTCAGAGGGAATCCCCCCAGAATTGCTTAAGGCAGGTAAGGGCTGGTGGGCCACCTTGCTAGCCTCCCTGTTCACCATTATCGATGAAACTGGCCTCATCCCCAAAGATTGGGGTATGGCCATTGTTGTCCCCTTTTATAAGAAGGGAAAGAAAGAGGATCCATCAAATTATGGACCAATTAGTCTTTTAAGCACTATAAGTAAGCTCTATACTAAACATTTGCTTGAAAATTTTTTGGATTGGTTAGAGCTGGATATTATAGCAAGCAGGTTTTAGAGCTGGAAGGTCTATGCTAGATCATTGTTTGACGTTACAACATCTTATTGAAAAATACGGCTCTGGTGGACAAACATCACTTTAGATCTAAACAGCTTTTGACAGTTTCCAGATCTAGGCTTTGGGGGAAATTACAGGCTTCCACAATCGATAAACGACTTCTGCTTCTCATCCAGGACATTGACGAGCAAACTGCCCTTAGTGTTTTAGGTGCAGCTGTCTAGGGCATCCAACTGGCCCCGTGCAAAGGGAGTCTAAGGGAGTCAGGCAGGGTTGTCTCCTAGCCCCCTCTGTTTTTTACATTAACAATCTGGCAAATTTTTTGTCAGATCCTGGATTTCATCCCCCTAAACTAGCAGATCGGCACATTCAAGTACTATACTATACGTGGATGATGCTGTAATACTCTCCAGAACTCCCATAGGGCTGAAACAGGCTCTGGAAAAATTCTCCCTTTACTGTGACACTGAACATCTTATAATTAATTATCAGGAAACTAATGTTCTGGCTCTTGAGGAAAACTCTAAGAGCAGACGATGGGAACTTCAGGGGCATAAAATATCTGGGCATAGTATTGCAAGCTTCCGGCACCAATACAATTAATTGTAGTTGTGGCGCCGATGCAGGAGAGAAAACAGCAAATAGTATTTTGGAATTTTATTGGTCTCACGGGGGGCACTATGTTCCGGCCGCTCTTAGACTGTTTAAAGCCCAGTTGCTGGACCAGCTGATTTACGGAGCATTCCTGGGGCCACCATCCTCCTCCTTTACCCCACTAGATGAAGTCCAGTCTAAATTCCTTAGAGCATTATTACAAGTACCTGTGTGTGTTCAAACACTTGGGTCAGATTGGAAACAGGAATGCTTTGGGCAGAGGCTAGAATTCGTATCCTCTCAATTTATAAATGGGTGACAGGAAATATAAACCCCAGGGGCCTGTTCCCTTTAATCCTTCAGGACCAATTTCAGTCCAATTGGCATAGAGCAGTCTTGAATTCCATCCAGAAATTGGGCTTTTTCTCCCCAAGCCCTTCTGGAGCTCGGTATAGACCAGGCAAAATCACTCATTAAGCAGAGAGTGACAGACTCTGAAAGACAATTGGATATTCTCAGCTCTCCTGGCTATTTCTCTCCAGTAAATACCAAATATATAGTCGTTCCTGCAGCCTATTTACATTTTCTTGAATCCAATAACTCAAGAAGGGTGTTCACGTTAGCCAGAAGTATGTCCTTGCCCTCTGCAGTATTGGAAGGAAGGTTTAAGGGACCCCTTATTCACTGAGGTTCTGTTCCTGCCCCCTCCATAGAGTGATCTGTATGGAGATTATTAGTCCGCTGTTAGAAAGGTTTCCTGGCAGATCAAATAAAATTAAACTTGATTACCTCCTGTCTGACAGGAATCATCAGACAACAAGGCAGGTAGCTAGATTTTGTGCCCAGGTTTACAAGGAGCATAAAATGCATGACAATTAGATTTTCTAATCTTTTATCTAAATTATGCACAAATTTCATGGCTGTCTTATCTCTTATAGTCACAGATTTTGCAATTTTAGTATGTCACTGTTGGTTTTATTTCATATTTATTATTAAAATGTTTTTATGTAAAATGATTTGAGTGCCCTGGTCATTGACTGTAACAATAAATTTGATGTTGGTTGGTATTCTGAAGCTGACTACCTCTAGATACTTCTTTCATCATGATGATTAGTAGCCACTGATGGACCTCTCTGTCTAATCCCTTCACAGTCCCCAGAATTTTTATAAGACCCCCCCCTCTTACTCTGTCTTTTGATTCTGTCTGTGCTTTCAGTGAATTCTGAATTTCACACAGCTTTACTGTCCATGATGCATGAGGCTCATACAGTGAAAGGCTGTGAGAGAAGAGGTGAGCCAGGGGCTGAATTTTCACGTTCCATTCGGAAGTAAACACCAGCAATGCCCTGGTGGATCAGGCCAAAGGTCTACCTAGTCCAGCATCCTGTTTCCTACACTGACCAGCCAGACAGTCCTGAAGGCAAAGAAAGAGGGCACAGTGGCCAAAGCCTCTCTCTGTTGTCCCCGCCTGCAACTAGGATTCAGGGGCATCTCACCTCTGAACAATTTACCTTTCACGGCTATCGACAGATGAAATGAGTTAAAGGAGGATTTCAGAGTAATTTATGGTCTTAAAAGGACCTATCTCAGATTTAATTAAAAAAAAAATCTTGCTTTTGCCACTGGAACAATGAGACCAAAACAATGGAGACTCGGGTTTAAATCCCCACTCAGTCATGACACTCACTGGTGACTTAGGGTCAGTTTCAGTTTCTCTGCTTAACCTACTTCAGAGGGTTGTTGTGAGAATAAAAATGCAGGAGGGAAAAGCTACCCTATTTTGTCAGGGGGGGGGGAAGGCAGAATAAAAAGGTGATTGATAAGCAGTACTAAAAGTGGATTCCCGAGGCATGTAACGTAAGACAGTAAGACCTTACTGTCTTTGCCTGACCCATAGAATTGCCTCTGGACTCCCAGGCAGTTTTTAACAACAGGAAGATAAGCAGCTTAAGATGGAGGGAACCTGCTCATGGCCAGAGTCTCATTCTGAGAAACGGCTCCCTATACCTTGTTTAGATGCCCATTTCTGGAGCTCAAACTGGGCTCTCAAAGCAACAAATCCATTTAAATAGACCACACGATGGACGTGAGAAGCTGCTCTGTGCTGCTGAGCCTGACGACTGATCCACTGAGCCCAGGACAGTCAACGTCTACACGGACCGCCTTCAGGGTCTCATGCAAGGAAATGGCTTCCTCACACCTGCCAGCTGAAGGCCCGTTCACAAGTTACCAAGGCCTCTGTGTCACAGATGTGCTCTGGGAGTTCTGTGGTGAGAACTTAATGCCAGGTGCACATAGGCCTGACTTGGATCACAACCATGATATGCTGGGGGCAGTGTTAAGCGCCCCCCCCCGGTGCCATTTTCCTAACCTGAAATGCCTTCAGGGAACCATTATTTGTCCCATTGGGGCACCTGACTTCAACTGGTAGGCTACATGGAGTAAATGTCCTGGCAATGGGCCCCCCCGCCCCCCTACCAATGCCCGAAGACCCCCCTGCAGACACCCTGCCACCTACCTGGAGGCCTGGAGAGGCAGGGGAGGAGCTGCTGAGAGGGTCCCGCAGCGGAGCAAATATGCCGCAGCCGCCCTCATGACCTGGAACCACAGGCCTGGCGCGAGGGCCCAACCACGCCCCCGAGCTCGGCGTCCGGAGTGCTGCTGTGCGCCCACCCAAACACGATGGAGACGCCTGGGGCCCGGTGTTTCCAGCCTAATAGGGAGCAGGGCCAAACGGGGCAGGGTGGGTGGGGGTGGGCTCAGGAGAGGCCCGAGGGCGTGGGGAGGGGAGGGGATAAAAGCAGGGCAGCGACCAGGGGCCAAGAAGGATTGCCTGGAGCCGGCAGAGTCACGCCCAGAGAGACAGAAGACAAGCCATCCCGGAGGAGCGGGAGGCAGGGTGTGGGGACGGAATCCCCCTCTCCCGCTCAGGCGTCTGAGGCCCCTCCTGCCCTGGGGGAACCAGGTCCAAGGTGGAGGAATCCCTGCGGAGCTCCACACTGAGCAACAGCGAATGGGGGGGGGGCAATCAGAAGGCTCGTGTGACAGTAAATATCAGCTCCTGGAGCAATTTCAGGTCGAGAAAATGACATGAAGCGGCTGAAGCCCCCCTCCCTGCACATCACGTTCCTGACCTGCATCTCCTGGGGATTAAATCATGGGCATGGAACTCCCAGAACATGTTTGTTGACAGGACAGGTGGGGGACCTGAGGACTTTGCAACGTCTGAATTGGCCCTCTGAGATTCTTGAAGTGGACTGAATTCAGGGCCTTTTGCAAGTCATTGACCACATGGCCAGCATGGCATGGCATTTAGTGGTTCCAGAGTCAGACCAGGATCTGGGTGAACCAGGCCTGAATCTTCACTCTGCTATGGAAGCCTGCTGGATGACCTCGGCCTAGCCACTTGTGCCCAGCCTAACCTGCCTCAGAAGGCTGCTGTTCTGAAGATAACAAAGGAGAGGAGAACAATGTCATAAGCCCTTGTAAGTTGAGAGAAGGCATAAGGCAAGAAAAGCAGGGTGCAAATAAATGAATACAGGAATCAGGATGTGTGTGTGTGTGTGGGGGAGAACAGCAATGCTTGGATGCGCCAGGGTCCCCAACCTTTTCCAGCCTGTGGAATTCTGACAACAGATTGGTGGAAGCAGCCACAAAATGGCTGCTGCAGGAGGTGAAGCCAGCTATAAAATGGCTGCCACAGCTTACTTTCAGTCACACAGTGAAGATACTTGTGCTGTAGTTGCAGCTGCTGCCAAAGCAACCTTTTAAAAAATCTCCACGGCCAATCAAATCTCCAATGTCCATTCTGAAGCCTTGCTGGGCAAAAGCCTCACCTGGCCCTGCCTACTTTCTAAAAACAATGGCAGATGGCAGGAAAGGTGTCAGAGGGCACCATGGCACCCATGGGCAACCATGTTGGAGACCCCTGGGATACCACATGACCAGAGGAGTGCTTGGCTGCATTCTCCCCCTTCTCTGATGGCTGAGGCATGGGCAATTGGTGGTTGTGGGATAGGGGCACACTCAGATGGAGCCAGATCCTGGCACAATGGAAGGTGTCTGGCTGAAACCTCTTATAACCTTTAGGGCTGATGCTGGTTGGAAGCTGAATGGAAGCTTTTTAGCAGGCAGACATCTGCAGGTGAAGGTCCCCCACTCTTGGGGACGACTTCATCTGTTGAACGTCTGTCTGCCACAAATCTGCTTAAAGCACAGGAGCTTCTGGCAGAGAAGAAGCAGCTGGACACTTCTAGATGCCCAGTCCCAGTCCTTAATCCTGAATGTGCGGGGCTGGCCTTAATTCTGCAGGTGATAACATCGGAGGCAACCTCTTATTGCAAGTGCCACAGGGGTTAATCCTGGCTCGAAATCCTGCTCTCTTTCAACAAGAAGGGCAGCAGAATGGGAACTAAAAATTTATGTTCCTCCTCCCCAAAACAGAACCTCAAAGTCATTCTTTAGCCATGCAGGCCACCTTTCCACTGTGAATGAACTAGCCATCCAAACTACAACAGATGAACCTCTTTCATTTTCATGTCCACTAATTATAGGTTCTGCATGCACTTAATTGCCATGTTACATCTGAACAGAACCAAAATAACCACAGGTGAGCATGGAAATTTGTTTGGAAGCTTGGGGGGGGGGGAGGGGAGAATCCAGCTCTGGGTCATATTTCACTGTGTCTGGAGTACACTAGGTTGACTTGCCGTGCCATCCTCAGCAGAGTTACATCCTTCTACATGCACTGTAACCAATCAGCTCAGAAGGGTGCAACTCTGCTTAGGATTGCATAGTTCATCACCTTTCTCATGCATGGCCGTAACACTTTAGGCACAAATCCATCCGCCCCCCCCCCCCCCCCCATGAACAGGAACTGAGCAAGACAAATGGCTAAGAAGCAACCCCAAGGCACTAAAGGACCTGTGGCACTCTCCGTCAATTCGGCCTCTCTGATTATTGTATCTCATGTGTGTTCCAAACTCCTGTTTGTTGCAGTCAAACTTCATATTTTGGGATGCAGACTTTTTAAAAAAATGTAACTACTGCAGGTAATCTGAGAGCCAGTTTGGCATACCGGTTAGAGTGTCCGACTAGGATCTAGAAGACCTACGTTGGAATCCCTACAGAAGTTTGCTAGGGTATCTTGGCCCAGCCTTAACCTACCTCACAGGGTGGTTGTGAGGATAAAATGGAAATGAGAACAATGTAAGCTGCTGTGGGTCCCACTGGGGAGAAAACTGGGGCATAAAAGAAGTAATTTTTTTAAAAAGTCTGTAAAAACTAATGTGCGTGTGGATTCTGAAGATGGAATCAAACTATAGCATGGAAAGAGTTGGTCAGGCATGATCTTGTTCTTCTGAATTAATTTGTTCAAAATCCTTCATTCCTTCATTCTCCTCCTCTGTGCTGAATATGAGGGCATCTGTTTAGAGACCTGTGTGGACACACTCTTTGGAGCACTGCCTGCCCTTAGCACAACATCCTTGTAGAAGGAAGATAAATAAAATAATTTGATAAACCTGAACATTAAAATGAATGTTTCAGATGGCATTGTCTAGCTTGTAACGTCTTAATCCATATTAAAACAACACATATGATTAATCCTTACATCCTTCTTGATTGTCATATAATCTTCTAGGTTCTCTAAAGACCTAAATCTGTCCATCTCACAACTTCACAGAAGTCATCAGAGTTCTAACCTAGACATGGGTTGGTGGGTTCTGGCCTATTCACCACAGCAGGTGAAACAGGTTATGTGCAATTCTGCCTCTTAGGATCAATTCCCTTCTTGACCCTATTTACATATATACAGACACAATATTAACACTGGTGGTAAGAAAAAGAAGAATTCAGTATCTCCACACTGGAGACCAGGGCTGGAAATAGGGTTGCCAGCCTCCAAGTGGGGCCTGGAGGCCTCCCACTTTTACAACTGATCTCCAGATGACTCAGATCAGTTCCCCTGGAGAAAATGGCTGCTTTGGAGGGTGGGCATTGAACATCGTTCTGGCACAGCTATTCTTGAAAAAGAGCCGTTTCTGTCAGAGCTCTCTCAACCCCACCTACCTCACAGGGTGTTTGTTGTGGGGAGGGGAAGGGAAAGGAGTTTGTAAGCGGCTCTGAGACTCCCTTGGGTAGTCAAGGGCGGGGTATCAATCCAATCTCCTCTTCTTCTTCTATGCTGAGGTCCCTCCCCTTCCCAAACCCCACCCTCTCCAGGCTTCACCCCTGAAATCTCCAGGCATTTCCCAACCCAGAGCCGGCCACCCTTGCCAGAAACATCCCAGGCGCCTGATGAGCTGAGTTCCCAAAGTGATGGAATATACACACTGAGGACCAGATTAGATGTTATATCTACCACAGGTCAGGTTTGGGGTTTCCCTATCAGTTGTACAGATAAATGTGATATCAGGGAACTAATTAGCTCACAACATGGCAAACAAGGACCCTGGCGGCTGTTCCAGCTCAGGAAAACAGTGCTGGGGGTGTGTGTGTGAAGCCCCCCCCCCCCCAATGCTGTGCTATTCAGCTGAAGCAGCCCTGGACTATTTGGGAATGTTAGCTCCACAGGATCACATCTGTCTGTAAAATGAGTTTGGAAACTCCAACCAAACTTGGGGCAGCCTTCATGTCTCCTTTGGCCCTTAGTCACCTTGCTAAAGTTCAGCATGTCAGGACCTACTCAGTGCCTGCACTGAACATTTCTTGGGAAGCTCCTAAATGTCATCTTGAATTCGACAACTGGAAGGAAGGTGGGGAAGGAAATGCAGCAAATAAATTACGCCTACTAGAATTCCTAGAAAATGAATTCAGTCCCATGTCAGCAGATGCTCCTGGGGTCATGACACAGGATGGTTTGACTTATCTCTTTTGTTTGGGACAAATGTTTCTAGAAATCTACAATCTGGCAAAAAAATTAGAAGTCTCGTTTGGTAAATTTTCCATTACAGAAGTTTACCTAAACATTTCATATAGTATTAGAAATATTTCCTAGTCCAAAGAGGGAAAGAAAAACAGAAGATTGGTATCCCATCTTCCCAGATATTTGTGTCTTTGTTTTTTTGCTAAGCACTACTCACTCAGTAATGTGACTTATTCAAAGCATTTCCTAATATTTTAGCCCCTCCCCAATATCCTGCAATGAGCTCCTCCCACAACAAGCTGGATCAATTCAGGTCTGTAGCTTTCCAATGCTGATGTTAAGCCTGCATCATAAATGCAACTGAAGCCACTGCAGTCAGCTCTGTCTATTCCTCAGCTGTTTTGTACCCCTTTGGGAGAAAGGGGCTGTTCTTCAGAATACCCTGCTCTTGATGACCCCAAAATATCCAGCACCCCCCCAGTACATATTTTAAAAACTCCGTCTCCAACACATTCAGCCTCTGTGGCCATCTCCTGGAGCTGATAGCGTCACACCTAACAGTGCTGTTTCCATGAAAAAAGGCTGCACACCTTTGAAACCCTCAAAACACAGACTTCAGCACCAAAACTGCCATTTTGCCATTTGATTTCAATGAGTACAAAATGTCAAGTCTCCAAGCTTGAAATATATGTCAGTAAGTGAACCAGAAAACTCACAAAGCTGTAATCTCAAGGCACAAAAACTTGCTGGGGGAGGGGAGGGGAGCGTGTGTCAGTTTTCTGATTCTCCTGGCCAAATGTGGCACAGCTGTGGTTCATCATTGTGACTACAAATGACATTTACTACATTCACATCACAACATTCTAGGGATGCCTCTGAAATTCTTCACATCTGAATTTCTCCCTAGATTCTGGAGTTCCAAATTATTCTGTTTTGTTTCCAAAGTAAAATTCATGGATTAAAAATTCTCCTTTAAAAAAAAAATCCCAAATTTTGCATATAGCACTATATACATACACACATTGTTTTCTCTCCTCTGCACAACCCACATATTGATAAAGCATTGCAAAAAAGCAGTCTTGGGATTCGTTGCAAAGGTTAGAGTTACATTCTTTTAGAGTGGTGTTCTACACACCATCAGCAGTGTGTGTGTGCATCAGTACAGTACCCCCCCCCACACACACACACAAAAAAAGTGTTGATGTAACTGTAGAAGACTGCTTTTCTTTTGCACGGTCTTCTTAGAACATACGTGTGCACATGGGCAGCATAGAAGGGGGGGGGGGGTAAAGATGCCCAGGAAAGGAAGAAAAACACTGCAGAGGGCACAGATACTCCAGCATTGTAACAACTGAAAGAAGAATGGTTGAATCTGGGAGGTCTGGGCACTTTTCCAAAACTGGCCCGATTTGCCAAAACCTGCCCCCCCCTCCTCTTTGGGAAAGCTACCTCAGACCAAGAGTGCATCCCCCTGCTCCATTCTGTGGTTACCCGGCATCTTTTTCACGGCGGGGGCTGGCTCCATTTTCTTTGCACTGATCCCCTTGGGAAGAAGGTCTTGATTCCCCCAAAGTCCTGCATGTGGGTCCTGCCGGGTCTTGGGCAGGCTGTCGGGATGACCTTTGGTGACCTTTCCGTTGGTTCCTGGGTGGGCGGGCTGGAAGACCTTGAGAGGCGAGGGGCTCGTTCTGGTTGGCCCCTGCTTTGGTGGAAAAGATGGCCTTGGGCTCTAATTTCTGACCGTGGGCAGGAGTGTGGTGCCATTTGGGGTACAAAAACAGGGCTGGGTCAGGCATGGGCTCAGTGTCTTCAAAACTGCTGAGTCGGTCGCAAAAGGAAGGGTCCTTGAAGGCCCCCTTGCTGTGGGAGGAGCCAGTGGCCTGCCTGCGGGACGGGGACTTCTGGGTCCGTTTTCTGGGCCTCGCCTCGCTGGCAGGCTGATGGAAGAAGGATTTCTCCGGAGGCCGGTCAGCAAGAGGCTTGGCACTCTGCCGAGAACCACGAAGCTTCTGCTTGGTGGCATGCAGCTGGAAGGAGAGGTAAGCGGCCGCCTCTGTCTGCTTCTGCAGCTCCGTGTTGAGGATGGTCACACGGTGACTCCTCCTCTTCAGTTCCTCCAGGAACTTCCTCTCTCTGTTCCTCAGGCTGGACCGCAGAGCGGCCACCAAGCTCTCCTTGTGCCTGAGCTCCTTCCGCAACTCAAGATGGTCCTTTTCTTTCTCCTGCAGCTGGGCCTCCATTACCTTGCACTTCTCCTCCAGTTCCTGGTCGACAATTTCTAAAGATGAAAGGACAGGAGAAGGATTACTGAACTCCCCACACCTGCTGAGAAGAGGGACATTTCCTTCCAAACAGTGTGTGTGTGGGACAGTAGCAAAGTGACATTACATTTTGGCTACCTCTTCCCCTTGTTGTGAGAAGCGCTGTCAGTTTCAAGGAACATCTCCTCCATGGTAGTTTAGGCTGAGCGTGTGTGACTGGCCCAAGGTCGGCCAGCCAGCTTCCATGGCATGAGTGGGGATCTGAACCTGGATCTGAACCTGAAATGTCTCCTAGAACCCAGCTCAACACTCTCACCCCTACTCTACCTATTTTCTCAGCATCAGTTATAACTTCATGAACTATCTGGTCTCCTCCCACCACACTTACCATCTTTTCTACAGAAAGAGACTCAAGTACTGCAGCCTTTCTTCAGAGGGGAGGCGCTCCAGTTGTCCGACCGTTTTGTTTCCTGTTTCCTGTTACCCTTTCCACCTCTGCAACGTGATTTGGGAACTGAGAGACCACCAGAAAAGACCATAGCGATGCAGCTGTGCCAGAGGTTAATGGGAAGGTATTGTGACACGGGCTCTTTGCTGGCAAACCTTTACTAACAGTTCCAGCCATGAGAGTCACCTTCTTCAGTGCTATGGTTGCCAGGTCCTACCTTCCATTGGGGGCAGCGGGCAGCTCCTGGGTCCTCTCTGGGATCTAGGTGCAATGACATCACCTGGAAGTGACATCATCATGTCAGGGGTGTCCCTTCCAGGTGATGTCATTGCATCTGGGAGTTTGCCCAGCAACATCCCTGTTTGCAGGTGGGGCTTTCCCCAAATCAGAGCCCCCAAAAGTGGGGAACCCACAATGGGAACTGGAAGCTGGCAACCCTACTTACTACTAGAATTACAACAGTTCAGCACAAGATCAGAGCAAATGCAAGAATTCTCATGCAAAATCAGGGTTATGGCTGTTGCCAGCCCCCTCCCCACTTTTATCTGCACGCCCCTCCCTCCCAGCCTGACTATATTAGTGCACGTGCAACACCGTGAGCAAGTCCTACAAGGCACACAAAGAACGTGGGGATCAACTGCCATGTTTTGTGTCTCACAGAGAATCTTGCAGTGATGAACACAGCAAAGGATCTTGGGATGACCATGGCCAGTGCCTCCAGGGAGGCTTTTCTGGAAAAAAATCAGGGAGTGCCAACAGTATGACAGCTATGAAGCCATGCCAGGCTAAAAGACAAAGATGCCTCTTCCTGTATAGTCTTTTACACGATATACAGTCACTGACCATTAGCACAATTTGAATGTTAAGTGCCCTGTGACACTTAACTGTGACACCAATTCACCTCTTCCCATTCTCCCCAAAGCTCCTGCTGAATATATGACTCAGCTTCATGTCACTATCTTTGTAATCCTGAATTA
The DNA here is from genome assembly GCA_029233225.1 of Lepidodactylus listeri. NCBI lineage: Eukaryota > Metazoa > Chordata > Lepidosauria > Squamata > Gekkonidae > Lepidodactylus > Lepidodactylus listeri. The sequence goes on from JARCFY010000023.1 coordinate 3,616,857, forward strand.
TAATTCTATCAAGAATTTCCCTTCCTGTTGTCCTTCCCTGGGGCTGTTTAGTCAGATAGTCTCCAGATAAGTTACCCAACTCTGGGATTCCATTATCTTCTGTCCTAAACCTTTGTTCCTTGAAAAAAGAACCCCAAACAGTAGAACTGGCCTTGCTTTAGAGCCAGCAGATGGAGTCTGATCCTGGGTACCACGAGAACTGCAACAGACACCTGCTGGCACACACGCTGGATCCCTCCTTCTTCCATCTGATTTTTTTGCCGAATAGGACAGGTAGTCTTTGCTCTCCCTCTTGATCTATCCCCCCCCCCCCCCCGCCATTTTCCAAACCAACATGTATGTTGGAAGTTCCAGATGCAATGTCCCCTGTCTCAGACCTCCAGAATTCATGGCATGAGAGGCTAGATAAATAGAACCGTATACAGTTCTGGCCACCACACCTCAAAAAAGATATTATAGCATAGGAAAAAGTGCAGAAAAGGGCAACTAGAATGACAAAAGGGTTGGAACACTTTCCCTGTGAAGAAAGGCTGAAGTGTTTGGGGCTCTTTAGCTTGGAGAAATGATGGCTGAGGGGTGACATGATCGAGGTTTATAAGATTATGCATGGGATAGAGCAGGTAGAGAAAGAAGTCCTTTTCTCCCTTTCTCACAATACAAGAACTCGTGGGCACTCCGTGAAATTGCTGAGCAGTCAGGTTAGAACAGATAAAAGGAAGTACTTCTTCACCCAAAGAGTGATTAACACGTGGAACTCACTGCCATAGGAGGTGGTGGCGGCTACAAGCATGGATGGCTTCAAGAGGGAATTAGATAAACACAAGAAGTGGGACCCGCGATACTCGCAGGGGGAGGAGTATTCCCCACAGCTCAGGGCCTGCTGAAGCCAGAGGAGGAGGAAGCAGCAGCAGGTGAACCCTTATCCCTCCCCCCCCCAGCGGCAGCGGTGAGGTCGGCCTGCCAAGCCTTCTCCCCCTCCCACAGCAGTGGTCACGGCAAGGCCTGAGTGGCTCACAGCCACCAGCCCACCAAGCCTTCTTTCCTATTCCCAGTGGCGGCGGCAACCGACAGTTCCCAGAGCGTTCTCTGCGCATGTGCAGGGAACACTCTTTTACTTTTGGGGGGGGGGGTTAAGTATCCCCCTGAATAATTTTTTTAACTTTTTGGATTTTTCTGCACACCTGGAGAGTCCCCCAAGTGTGCAGGAAAATCTCTTTCCCACTAGGTGCCCCCAATGTGCAGATTTTGATATCCACATGTAGGGGACGCCTTGGCTATTAGATATAACCCGGGTCTGGTTTTATGCCACATGTTTTTGGCTTAAATTAAAACTCCTTCCATCAGGGTTGACCCCCTTAATCCTTTCAGATAGTTTCTGCTCAAGCTGGGTTTCTGCAATAGAAGACAAACTGGCACGTCTTGGCTTCTCTAGTACTGCCCTTTTACACCTTGGATTTCAAGGAGCCAAAGCTGTTGTCAGACAAAGACTATGGGACACTTCTCTCCAAATGGTAAGAAACAAAAACCTAAATGTTGCTCTATCCAGTTCCCTTTATTCATTAGAATGAAGCACCGTAGAGCTTTCACTTTAGCATGATTAAATATTCCCCCATCTGCCCTCCTGCAAGGGAGATATGCTCATACCCCATACGCAAACCAACTCTGCCCCTGTAATTCTGGTCAGGTTGAGACAACTGAGCAAGTTCTTTTATCTTGTCAATTTTATCACAAGATTCATTTTAAATATATTACGCCAATAGTCATTGCCTACGCAGGCAGGTCTAATCAGTTTTATTCTACTCTTCTTTTAGGTAATATTTGTAATGAAACTGCCGCTAAGATAGCAAGATTTTGTGCTATGGCTATCCTAACCAGACAGAAGATTATTAATTCCTAGGAAATTTTAAAATCTACGTTGTCTTAACTAAAATTTTTACCTGTACCAATTGTCTGGCTGTATTTCGTTGTTAACTATATGTAACGTTTTAAGGTATTTGCTGATCTTTGATCGCAATGAATCGGATTGATTGATAGATATGGAGCAGAGGTCCATCAGTGGCTATGAGCCACAAGGTATAGATAGGAACTCTCAGTCTGGGGCAAGTGATGCTCTGTCTTCTTGGTGCTTGACAGGGGGGCAACAGTGGGAGGGCTCCTAGTGTCCTGCCCCCACTGCTGGACCTCCTGAGGGCACCTGTGTTTCTGGCCACTATGTGACAGAGTGTTGGACTGGATGGGCCACTGGCCTGATCCAACACTGGCTTCTCTAACCACACCAGTTAACCTCAATAATGTACACCTTTAGTTCGAAAAGTAACTTCTGCTCCAATTTGGAGTAGCTCTGCTGAATGTTTGGTTGTTTTTGATACATGAATTAAAACAAGGAATATATCTATGTTTTGATTTAGTACTGCTAGTATTTGCTTATGGTATTCCTCCCCACCCACCCCCGTACTACTGTATCAACTCCCTGAATAAACTCTGTAGTCCTTTTAAAATCAGGTCTCTGCCATCCTTTTCCTACTGAAAACTCGCTACTCCCAGCCACCGCTTTAGGTAAAAGATCCTGGTTTTTTGCCCCCAGCACAAATATGCAAAGTGAATTCCCCACGTTGACCTGAATGTATGTTTGCATGTGGTGGAGATGTGGTACCATGGCTCAGTGTTAGAGCATCTGTGTTGCCTGCAGAAAGTCCACAGTTCAAGTCCTGGTATCTTTCGTTAAACCATCATGGGTACTGCAAATGACTTTTCCCTGGTGCTGGAGAGCATCTAAGCTGTCTGAGCAGACCAGTGGTTACCAGTATTTCCAGCCCTGAAACCCAGCTTTCAGCTCCAGGGGCAGTATAGTATCCACTGAGTTGGAAACCCATGACGGGAATTAACATGGTATCAGTCATGTGACAGGAAGAGCAGCCATGCCTTTGGTAACCCCCCCCCCCCAAATCTTCTCCGCCGCAGAATGACCCCCCTCCCTGCTCTTCTGCTAGGCCTCTTGGTTTGCCTGTGAAGAGAAGCAGTGTGTGCCCTCAGCTGCTGTGCAAACCAACCAAAAAAACTCCAGTGGCTCCATGGGAGCCCATGGCCTAAGACTGAGGCTCTGCAACCCACCCCAGGGGCTGGACTTGTGGGCTGTGACAATACTGAGCCTGCTGCATCAATGGTCTGATTTGGGAGTTTCATGTCATCCTCACTGGTGGAAATTTAGACAGTTTAAAGTCATAACTATTTTTTTAAAAAAAATTGAGCATTTCTATGCCTTTTTTCTCCTCGAAGGATCCAAAGTGGTATTGAGATTTCCAAAGCAAACCAATCTGAACAAAGCGCTGACTTGTTGAAAAGCTGCCAGTCTTTTCCTGGGTCCTGTTCCTTGGTCACACTCAAGTCTGATGCAATGTTAGGACTGTTTTAAAATTATCCAACCGTCTGTCTGTCATCATCAAATGTGCAGGACATTAGAATAGTTTCCCCTGATACACTAGTTTTCCGTTGTCTTAAAACACCAGGGAAGTCAGTCATGTGAATCCCCCACCTGTATTCTGAAACAGTACAGTCTCAGCAGACCTGGATCACATGTCCTTTCTAAATGTGTACGTTAGCTCTGTCTACAGCTGTGCTCAGCCCGTATCATTTAATCTGATCATAGAATTCGGGTTTCCTGAGGACACAATGCAATTTTCTTTTCCCCAGAGCAGATGACTTAACTTATATCCAAAATCCCTGCATCAGCCTCTGGCCGTCTTCTGACCCCCAGTTCACTTCACCATGCCTGTCTGCTCCTTATTTCACTAGCTTTACTCTGTTAAATCTCTCCTGATGTCACATACTCTTGCCCTTGACCACTCCTTTATCTGTCGTTTCCCAAGTTGCTTTGGAAGAGATTTCTCCTCCTCTACCGACCCCAAAGAACCACAGAACAGTTAGATCCGAGTCTAGCAGCACCTCAGAGACCTGCAAGAGTTTCAGGGTATAAGTTTTCAAGGGTCAAAGTTCCCTTTGTCAGACATAAGCAGAGTGGAAATGCAGATCCTGTGAGTCCTTTTATGCTAGTCAGAAGGTAGGAGGGGCATTGGAAAGAATGCTGGTAAAGGATGCAAAGTGCCCGTGCATATTGTAATCAGTGTGATTAGAGCAGAGGGGAAATGCTGGGGGGCAGAAAACTAGCCTCTGTCATGAGATAAGAATCTTGATTCCCTATTCAGCCCCCCCCCCCCCCCCCCCCGGGGCTCCATTATTCTGAACTTGTGAATTACCTCAGGTTCAGCAATCTCCTGTTGTAATTTCCCTCTGGAATTTCTTCATTTAAGGACTGTCACAGAGACAACATCAGACCATGCAGGGCCTGATCCACGGTCTATATAGATCATCCAGATTTTATGTAGGCAAATCTTTGTCCAAGAAACTTTCCTACTGGGGCGCCTCCAGGGTTTCTGGGGTGGTGGGCTGGAGTTCTGCAGGGCCCTCCTTCCCCTCTTCCCTCTGCCATCTTTTCCCTTCCCTGGGAGAAAATCCGATCAGTTGCCCACAGCCAACAAAACTCCGGTGGACACAGCAGTCTGGTGCCCCTGACAGGAGGAAATGGGAAGTCACTCCAGCAGCCTCACTATTATGAAGATGATCTGTCAGACCATCCTGCATTGCCCAATACGAGAATCATCTGGCAGCTGTGAAGGGAGTAGAGCACAAAGCCCCTGCAGTCCTTTTGGCCCCGTCTCCAGCAGCCTTGTTGCTGGCATTGGTGGAGTCAAAAGGAGCGCTCCCTTCCCACCAGAAGTCACTGGGAACACTGACCACGAACCGGATGGCCAGGTGAACTGCCCTTCTCGGCACTCCCCCAGTTCCATACGAGGGGGGCTCCCGATGGTCCCTGAGGAAGTTTGTCCTGAGCAGAGTAATGTGTGGAGCAGCTGTGTGCTCACGCAGTAGCTGCTTAGTTCTTGAAGCTTGTGGCAGTTTTTGTCCCATCCAAGAAGGAAAGCATCTTATTTATACCCAAAGAGGGGCAGTGCCCCCACTCCGCCCAATCCTGGCCACCCAGTGCATTAAATGGAATAACTTGCATAAAGCACAGAATTGCTCGCAAGTTTGTGCTTGCACACTTGGATGTATTCTGAGACTGAATCTGGGTAATGTCATTGGATGAGAGCCAGTGTAGTGTAGAGGTTAGACGGCTATACAAGAATCTTGGAGACCCAGGATAGAACCTCCACTCTGCCCTGGAAGCTGGCTGGGGCACCCTGGGCCAGATACTTTCTCTCAGTCCAACCTACCACACCGGGCTGCTGCGAGGATAGATCAGAGGAGAGGAGAACGATGTCAGCCACTTTGGATCCCCCTTGGGGAGAAGGGCAGGTATAAATGAAGTGGCAAAAACTGTACGGTAAAATGCCCTGTCTTCTTTTTGGACCGCCGAAGCTGGTGGCATTTATGTGAGAAGTAATTATGAGAACTGATTACAAGATTAGCTGGCTTGGTCAGGGTGGGGAGTGGACCCCCACTCCTACCGTGCCCCCCAATGATGGGGAAGCCATGGGGACTCCCCTTTGAGCAGCCAATGCTGGGAACAGGCCCTTTAAACACACCACCTGCTGATCGGAGCCGCTGGACTCTTTAAGGTGCTGCCAGATTCATGGGCTTTGTGTCCAAATGGAAGGTATTTACGTAGCTTTTGCTTTTGGATTTTGCTTTCAATTCAGGAGCTCTGTCCATGTATCTCTTATGACATGACTGATTCAGCCCTGAGATCGTAATAGATGAACGGTCCTTGTTCTTTGAGGACCAAACCCCCTCCCCCCCAGTATCTTTGCTGTCAAGCACTAAACAAGGCCAGACCAGCACAGCAACATCTGACACACACACCCCCCAGAACAGAGGGAGATAAGAGAACTGAGACTGGTCAGTCAGTCATTTCCAGCTTTCTTTCCAAATGCCACGTCAAATCTCTGGACAGCAGAGCTGTTGATAGGGTGAGTACATCTGTGATGTGGGATCAGCCATGCTCAAACCTGCCTGGAACGGCTTCCAGTCTGACACTTCCTTTTAGCGCTTCTGTTCATACAGCAACTTTAATCCACCACCTTTCGGGCCTGATTTAAACAGGATGCTGGCAAGGCCTTTCCTGTAGGACTCTGCTGCACTGGCATGGCTTCTAGTTTAAACTGGGACAATACCCATGCACAGCTGTTTGCACAGGGAGTGCAGTGAAGTGCAGTTTCAATAAGACCAGTGCAAAGGAAGGTCTATGCCTTGCCACCAAGACTTAACCAGTTTATCATGAGTCCTGAAAGGGAGGCATTGAAACAATCATCAAGAGAGCCAGCAAGTGTTAGCTGGTATCCTGGTGGTCCTGACTAATAAGAACCTGGGAGAGGGGAAAGAGGTTGCCTAGGCGAAGTGGTAGGGTGGAAGGCAGACTATTCCATGAAGGCATGCCCTGTGAGTCAGTTGCTCTCTTGCGCAGCAAAGGATGCTGACACTGCAAGAAATATGCTGATTCAGCTTGTTGGTCTCCCCCTTGGCCATAACCCCAGTCCAGTTCCATTTAGGAGCTGAGACACAGCTGAGTCATTCATATGTCACAGGTTCTTATCCAAATGTTCTTTGGCAAGAACCACCTTGCATTGAGACAGTTTACTAGGTGCTGCATTTAGTCACAGAAGTGATTTGGATCTGAGTTCAATGTTTCTGGGTGGTCCCTAAGCATCAGAATGTATTTAGTTACTTACATCCTGCTTTTCTCTCCAATGAGGACCCAAAGCAGCTCACAACGCCATTCTCCCCTTCTCCATTTCGCCCTCACAAGTCTGTGAGATTAGGAGGCTAGGCTGAGAGAGGGAATGACCGTCCCAGGGTCACCTGGCAAGTTGCCATGGCCCTGGGGGATTTGAACGCTGGTCTCCCAGATCCGCCCTTTCATGGATCACTGCCTTGACGCAATGAGGGGGCTTGTGTGGTTTGACGAGGCTGTGGCCTATGCCGTGGAGGGCCACCCAGGACAGACAGGCCACAGCAGAGAACTCAGACAAAACATGATCCACTGGAGAAGGAAATGGCAACCCACTCCAGCATCTCTGCTAAAAAAACACCATGGACAGTAACAAAAGGCTAAAGGATATGACACTGAAAGATGAGCCCCTCAGGGCAGAAACTGTCTGATATGCTACTGGGAAAAGCAGAGGGCAAGTACAAGATCTATGAATCAAGGTAAGCTGGAAGTGGTAAAAAATGAGGTGGCAAGACTGAATATCGACATCTTGGGAATCAGTGAACTACAGTGGACAGGAATGGGTGAATTTAACTCAGAAGACCGTTATATCTACTACTGTGGCCACAAATCCTGTAGAAAAAATGGCATGGCCTTTATAGTCAACAAGAGAGTGCAAAAGGCAGTAATGGGATACAATCTCAAAAACAACAGAATGATCTCGGTCCGAATCCAAGGTAACCATTTACCATCACAGTAATCCAAGTCTATGCCCCAACCAATGACACAGAAAAGGCTGAAGTGTACCGGTTCTATGAATACCTACAACACCTCCTAGAACTAACACCAAAAAAAGATGTCCTTATCATCATAGGAGACTGGGATGCTAAAGTAGGAAGTCAAAAGTTAACTGGAATAACAGACAAGTTTGGCCTTGGAGAAAAAAATGAAGCCGGGCAAAGGCTAACAGAGTTTTGTCAAGAGAACATGCTGGTCATAGCGAATACCCTCTTCCAACAACCTAAGAGACAACTCTACACATGGACATCACCAGATGGACAACATCGAAATCCAATTGATTATATCATTTGCAGTCAAATATGGAGAAGCTCCATACAGTCAGTAAAAACAAGACCTGGAGATGACTGTGGCTCAGATCATGAGCTACTCATTGCAAAAGTCAGGCTTAAACTGAAGAAAGTTGGGAAAACCACTAGGCCATTCAGGTTTGACCTAGATCACATCCCTGATGAGGTAAAGAATAGGTTTAAGGGACTAAATTCGATAGAGTGCCTGAAGAACTATGGACGGAGGTTCGTGACATTGTACAGGAGGCAGCAATCAGCACCGTCCCAAAGAAAAAGAAATGAAAAGTCAAGTGGCTGTCTGATGAGACTTTACAAATACCTGAGGAAAGAAGGAAAGATTTACCCAACTGAATGCAGATTTCCAGAGAACAGCAAGGAGAGCAGCAAGGAGAACAGCAAGGAGAGATAAGAAGGCCTTCCTGAACGAACAATGCAAAGTAATAGAGGAAAACAATAGAATGGGAAGGACTAGAGATCTCTTCAAGAAAACTGGAGAAATCAAGGGAACATTTTGTGCAAAGCTGGCCATGATAAAGGACAAAAATGGTAGGGATCTAACAGAAGCAGAAGAGCTTCAGAAGAGGTGGCAAGAATACACAGAAGAACTATACAAGAAGGATCTCAATGTCCTTGATAACCATGACGGTGTGATCACTGACCTTGCACCAGACATCCTGGAGTGCAAAGTCAAATGGGCCTTAGAAAGCATTACTAACAACAAAGCTAGCAGAGATGACGGTATCCCAGCTGAGCTATTCAAAGTCCTAAAAGATGATGCTGTTAAGGTGCTTGTCATGGAGCCCGTGGGTTGCCACCTTCCTCTGCCACCACTCTGGATTTAGGGTCCCTTAGGAAGGCCCAGAGTACCCTCCCAAGCCCAACCAAAATGCCCCTTTTAAGCCAAGAAATATAGGTGTGATGACCAGGCAGAGAACATTAAGGAAATGGTTTATCAATACAGTAATGGGGCAAGGAAAGCAAGACAAGGTGCTTAAAATATCTAACAGTGTCTAAAGGTAAATAAAACAAATCTAATGTGGCTACCTATTTCTCTTAACTGGTTATTATTCAATGCCCACAGCCTCTTATACCAGGCAGGTGCTGTCAGAATCTGCTGCATCAGACAGAGTATTTCTTTTGCTTACAGCCATGTTTCAAATATGTTTCCTGTGTTTGTTGCTCTGCTTCTTGTAGTACTGTATGTATGATAGCTGCTCCCATGAACACCTGTCATGTAACCCTCATTCTGGCCAGTATGTATCAGTATGTATGTAGATTGTGTGACTCCAGGTTTATGACCCTGACCGGCCTGGTTTGTGTAACTGTCAAAGCGGGAGGATGTCAACTTCAAAGTATGGGAACAATGGGCCTCTCACACTCCTACCTCCGCATTCCATTCATCTCGGCTGAGACTCCAAGGGAGGACAAGTCTCATCTCTTATCAACGTGCGAAAGCCTCGAGGCCATGGATTGTTATGTGAAATGGTAACATCTGAAGGGTCTGGTTTGGAAGGGGAAATTTACAACTTGACACCTCACTTTCTTTCCTGTGGGAAGCAAACGGCCAGAGCCCCTTTTGCCCGCCGTTTTTCCCTTGTAGTGATTGGCTACCTATGGGTAATTCAAACTGCTTAGAAAGGTATAATAGACCCGCTTCTGTCATCTGTGTTATCTCTGACAATAATCCGAGCAGCTGTACTAATGTAGAGATTGGAAATAAAGAACTGTGTTTCATCAACAAAGATCTGATCCTTGACTACTTTGCGCAGAAGTCTCACAGATTGTCAGAGATCTGTGACTGGGACTTGGCCGTTCCTGACCATGTCGGACGACGGTACTCTTCCCATCCCTACTACTCCCGAAGACACACCGACCACCCCTGGGGACCAGGGAGCCGGTGGTGGAGGCGGCGGAGGGGAGCCCGAAGTACCAGTGACTATGATTCAAGAGGCTCACTACATCCCGCGCCCACCTCCTCTACAGAGCGGGACCCCGAGGTACTCATGGAGCAATTTCGGTCGCGGGACCGTGGACTCCTGGGTGCACGATCGGAAAGGGGCACGAGTTTCGTTCCAGGGGGACCACCTCGACCGCGGGAAGCCGAGTTTCCTGGGAGACGAACGCGAGACGACCTACGCAGGAGATTCGCGTCTCCAGTCCTTGGAAGGAGAGAGAATGGGACCCTACGGGCCCGATCCCTACCGAGAAGACCAGACTCAAGCCCTCGACCGAATGATGGGAGATTTGCGGTTCCAGCTTACCACCGAGTTGCGAGAGCTGGCCCTCGATCTCCAATATCAGTTCCGGGACGCCCTCACGGCTATGCAAGCGGCTCAACCAGCGCCAGCCGTGGTCGGAGTCCAGCAGCCGGTGGTGCCTCCCGGGGGAGTCCCCGCCCCGGTACAGCCGCCCGCGCAGCAGCCAGTGGCGCCACAGGTCCCCCCTGCCGTTCCCCGCCCAGTGCCCGCACCTCCACCTGCGCCAGGTCCCGTGCCGGCAGGGCCAGTGGTTCACCCGGCCCCCGCCAACCCGTTGACGGCTACTTTCGATGGGGACCACGAGAAGCTGCACTTCTTTCTGCTAGAGATCGAGCGGTTCCTAGACACATGGGGACATCTTTACCCCACCGAGAGGGACCGGATTGGCTACATAGGGTCCAAGCTGAAGGACACCGCCAGCAATTGGTACATGAGTCTGCACAACGCCCCTGGGCCTGAGCTGCGTTCGCTGAACAACTTCATGTGGGCCCTCCGACACCACTATGAGGACCCCTTGGGAGAAGAAAAAGCCCGGAACCAACTAAGGAAGCTGACCCAAGGGCGGTCCTCGGTGAGGGACTACACCGATAAGTTCCGGCGCATCTCAGCCAAGATTCGCAGCTGGATGCAGGACCTGCTCATGGAGAAGTATCGAGAGGGTTTAAGTTACGAGGTGTACGAGGCAATCTTGCGGGCGGGAAGACCAGGGTCGTTGGGTGCTTGGATGAGGGCGGCCGTGGACGTGGAAGAGCGCTTCACCCTCATCAAGATGGGAGCTTCATCGACAGCCCCAAGCAAGGCAACGCAGAAGGCGAAGCCCAAGCCCAACATACAAGAAATCCGAGATGCCCGTTTTAAACAGGGGCTCTGCATGAGATGCGGGGAGAGCGGCCACTTCGCCTCGGCGTGCCTGAAGGGAGGGGGAAAGATCTCGAAAACCCCTGTGGCCGGGAGCACCCCCAGTCGAGGGAAGACCTCGTTCAAACCCCGGGCTCTGCAGCTGGAAGGGGCGGCGAGCGAGCAGGGAGAGCTGGAGCTGACGGAAGCGCAGATGTCGGGAAACTCCAACGGCCTGCAGTGAGCAGCGCAGAACTGCAGGTCCCCCGCCACGACGTGCCATCTCCGGTGAGCATCCCCGGCCCCTTGTTGTATATAGTAGTGACTGTAATGACCCCTGGGACTGGGACCCACATCCGAGTCCACGCCCTAATTGACTCTGGGTGTGCTCGAGACTTAATTAGCCCACTAGTGGTGGAAGGGCTGGGACCCAAGGTCACCCCATTGGGGGAGCCACTCAAGTTCACGCAAATGGACGGTTCAGAGATGAAGGAGGCGTGTGTGGCAGAGACTGAGGGTCTTATTGTGGGTACGGGGGAGCATTGGGAGAAGAGAGCCTTCGTCATCACCCCAAACACCCAATTCCCCATGGTGCTGGGGAGCCCCTGGCTAAGCTCCCACGATCCCTATATCAAATGGAGTGAGGGGAAGATCTCCTGGGTAGACAAGAAGTGCCAGGGCCATAAGTGGGACGCCGGGTGGGGACCAGGACCTCCGGTGCCGCTCTGGCCGACGGCCCTCACCCTAGTGCCCTCGACTGTCCCCCGGGAGTATCGCGACCTGTTGGAAGTGTTCAGTGAGACCGAGGCGGACGAATTACCCCCCCACAGACTGTCGGATTGTGCCATAGAGTTGATTCCGGGTGAGAAACTTCCTAAAGGAAAGCTTTACTCGATGAGCCCCCCGGAGCGGGAGGAGCTAAGGAAATTCCTAGACAAGAACTTGGAGCGCGGGATCATTCGTCCTGCTAAATCCCCCTTCGCAGCCCCCGTTCTGTTCCGGAAAAAGAAAGATGGGGGGTTGCGGTTGTGCACGGACTACAGAGGATTACATGCGGTGTCTGCCTCCAACGCTTACCCCCTCCCCCTTATTAAAGACTTGTTGACGGAGGCGGCCAAAGGAAAAGTGTTCACTAAACTGGATCTCAGAGACGCTTACTTCCGGGTGCGCATAAGGGAGGGGGATGAATTCAAGACTGCCTTTAATACACCGTTGGGACAGTTCGAATACCTGGTGATGCTGTTCGGTTTGAGTGGCGCGCCAGGGGTCTTTATGAGCTTGATAAATGAAGTGTTGCACAAGCATTTGTTTAAGGGGGTGTTATGTTACTTAGATGATATCTTGATCTACTCCGCTGATAAGAAAGAACACGTGAAATTGGTCCGGGAAGTCCTCTCCACCCTGTTAAAAAATCAGTTGTATGCAAAGCTGTCTAAATGCGAGTTCCATCGAGATTCCGTAGACTTTCTGGGGTACCGCATTTTGCAGAAGGGACTGGAGATGGACCCAGCCAAGGTAGAGGCGGTGGTCCAATGGGAAGCCCCCAGAACGAGGAAGCAACTCCAAAGCCTATTAGGATTTTGTAACTTCTACCGCATCTTCATAAAAGACTTTGCCACTGTCACCCTCCCATTGACTGAGTTGCTAAAAACCAAAGGGAGGGGCCCAGAAGCGGGGAAGCCCGGGGAGAAGATTGCCTGGAATGGGGAATGCCAGAAGGCATTCGAGACTCTTAAAACTCTTTTTACCTCCGAACCCATTCTAGCCCACCCGGACGAAACTAAGGAATTTGTGATCCATGTAGATGCGTCCGATGTGGCTATGGGGGGGGGGGCATTTTGCAACATGGTTCAGACGGGAAACTGCACCCCCTTGCTTACATCTCGAAAAAATTTAATGAAACGGAAAGGAACTGGTCAGTCTGGGATAAAGAAGCCGCAGCTATACGGCTAGCCCTCACTACGTGGCGGCATTGGCTGGAGGGGGCGCAACCCCCTTTTGAAATATGGACAGACCACAAAAATCTAGAAGCGCTGCGCACACAGAGGTCCCTGAATGCAAAGCAGCTCCGTTGGGCGGATTTTTTCTCAAAATTTAATTTTGTGCTCAAACACCTCCCTGGGAAAGCCAATTCGCTAGCAGACGTGCTCTCCCGATTGCCCCAGCACGAGAGTTTAAAGGAGGAGGTATTTGACTCTATGTTCTCCCCCCAGCAACTGGGAGGGGCGGTAATCACCAGGAGTCAAAGTAGACGAACAACAGTGGAATCGGAGACGTGCGACTGGGGGGGGGACTATTCGCCCGAAGAAATTGAGGAGTTGGGGGCATTGGCAGACTGCTCCTCCAGGGAAAATAAATGCTGGTATCATGGAGATAAATTGGTGGTGCCCCGAAGCAAGAGGAAGGACATATTACTAGCCTGTCACTCCTCTAAATTGGCAGGTCACTTTGGATTTCTAAAGACGCTCAATTTAATTCAGAGACAATTCTGGTGGCCACGCATGCGCAGGGATGTTTCGGACTTCGTCTCTGCCTGCCAGACCTGCTTGATGTGCAAAAGGAGGGGGGGAAAGTCCCGGGGCTCTTACACCCCCTACCCACTCCCTCGCGGCCTTGGGAAGCGATAGCTATGGATTTTATTACAAACCTGCCCCCCTCTAAGGGAAAGACGGTGATTTGGGTGGTGGTAGACATGTTTTCTAAGCAAGCCCACTTCACCCCTTTCAAGCAGCTACCGACGGCAAAGGGGATGGCCAAGGCTTTCTTCAACCACGTGATCAAATTACACGCTTTTCCCAAACGTGTAGAATCCGATAGGGGTAGTCAGTTCGTTGCCAACTTCTGGCGGGAGCTCCTGAAGTTTATGGACATAGAGCCCGCCCTAAGCTCTGGTTACCATCCCGAGACCGATGGGCAGTCCGAACGAACTAATCAAATATTGGAGCAATTTCTAAGATGTTATACTAATTACCACCAGGACAACTGGGTGGAATTATTGCCATTCGCTGAATATAGCTACAACAATGCAGTGCACTCCTCTACCGGTGTTTCCCCATTTATGGCTGTGGGGGGCTTTGAAGGGAAACCCCTACCCACAATTGAAAACACCTCGGATGTTCCCCCCACAGATTTTAAACGATGGTGGGCGACCCTGCAGGAGTCGTGGCCTCTGATAGCAAAGACTCTAGACCAAGCCAAAGAAGACTACAAGAAATATGCAGACCGGGGTCGAGCCGAGGGTTGGGACCTTCAGCCTGGAGACTCTGTTTACCTTTCTACTAAAAACATACATGGTCTGCAACCCAGCAGGAAATTGGGATGGAAATTTGTGGGCCCATACAAGGTGTTGCGTAAGATTTCTGATGTGTCTTTTGAACTAGAATTGCCCAAGTCTCTGAGTTCTGTGCATCCTGTTTTTCATTTCAGCTTACTGAAGAAGAATCCTGGGCCGAATGCATGGCATCCAGTTCCTCCGACACCTCCTCCGCTGATGAAGGGGGAGGCACCCCATTTTGAAATTTCTGAGATTCTTGATTCTAAGCTGCGTAGGGGCCACTTATATTATTTAGTTAGATGGCTTGATTTTGGCCCAGAGCAAAACGAGTGGGTTCGTTCTGAAAATGTGCATGCTCCTAAACTAGTTAAAGCTTTTCATAAAAGATTCCCGGACAAGCCCGGATAGATTTATTTTTGGGGTGCCAGTGTGTCAGAATCTGCTGATTCAGACAGAGTATTTCTTTTGCTTACAGCCATGTTTCAAATATGTTTCCTGTGTTTGTTGCTCTGCTTCTTGTAGTACTGTATGTATGATAGCTGCTCCCATGAACACCTGTCATGTAACCCTCATTCTGGCCAGTATGTATCAGTATGTATGTAGATTGTGTGACTCCAGGTTTATGACCCTGACCGGCCTGGTTTGTGTAACTGTCAAAGCGGGAGGATGTCAACTTCAAAGTATGGGAACAATGGGCCTCTCACACTCCTACCTCCGCATTCCATTCATCTCGGCTGAGACTCCAAGGGAGGACAAGTCTCATCTCTTATCAACGTGCGAAAGCCTCGAGGCCATGGATTGTTATGTGAAATGGTAACATCTGAAGGGTCTGGTTTGGAAGGGGAAATTTACAACTTGACACCTCACTTTCTTTCCTGTGGGAAGCAAACGGCCAGAGCCCCTTTTGCCCGCCGTTTTTCCCTTGTAGTGATTGGCTACCTATGGGTAATTCAAACTGCTTAGAAAGGTATAATAGACCCGCTTCTGTCATCTGTGTTATCTCTGACAATAATCCGAGCAGCTGTACTAATGTAGAGATTGGAAATAAAGAACTGTGTTTCATCAACAAAGATCTGATCCTTGACTACTTTGCGCAGAAGTCTCACAGGTGCTGGTCCTCACTCTGTCCCGAGTGAGGGATCTTTTCTCTCAGCTTAACTCTCTGTGAGAGAAAAAGAATGCAGTACCACAGCCCACGAAGTTTTAAATAATAATCCCCTCATACAATCCCTGGATACTGATTGGTTACAACTGTCGCCAAGCATTGTGAGGATTGTAGGCTGTCTGCTTTCCACTCCCACACAGGTCTCCTGGCCTAGGCCTCACTAGTGTCAGTTAGCACTGCCAATGGTTCTATTACAAACATATCAGTTACTACTGCCAATGGTTTCTATTGCCTTTACTGATGGTCACTTAACCTTGCCTTTGTTTTAAGATACATACCTGCTCTTCTAGGTCCTGGATGGGAGATAGCATCGGTAGAGTAACTCCCACCGCAGGAATGAGCTTCTTCCTCGCTTTGCGCATGCTCGCTGCTTATTAGCTTTTGCTCATGCTTATCTCTCTTTGGCTCCTCGTTAGCTCATGGCCTTGAGCTGGAATCTTCCTGCTACATGTTATTTTATTCACAGGTGCAAACTGCTCCTTTGCTTGATTTTACCCTTGGGAATATCTGCCCTGACAGTGTCTTTTCTTGGGAACCTAATTTGCCATGCTTTCCTTGGGAACACTGGGCCAGTATATTTGGGCGCCAATAATTCTTCCAACTGATTGGTGGAAGCTGGGGGGGGGCTTATTTTATATCAGGTATAATTGTGGTTGTATTACTATGCTTGGGCATTACTATCAGGAAAAGTGTATTTGACCAACCAGATCTTTTCTGCAAATAAAGGACTTTCTGATCAAGGAGACCTGTTGTGGACTATATCTATTGGCACAATCTCGCAACTAGGCATTGTCTCCCAGTCCTACACAGATCATGACAGTGCTGCACTCCATATGCCAGCAAATTTGGAAAACGCGACAGTGGGAACACACAAAGTTTCCTGTTAACTGACAGGGCCCTCAGTTCCAACACCCGCCTAGTTGACATGATGTCCACTAAACACAAGGTCTAGAATGTTAATCCCTTGAGAGGACATGACCCCATGGGTTCAAAGTTCTCTACACAATGCTCTCATGACCCTATGTGGGTTCCAAGTCAGAAACTCTGCACTTGTGGCAGTTTTAACTACATAGTACCTCTTAGAAATCTCTTAATGTGTGGATGGCAATTTTAGGTACTTCCCTTCCTAGCCCCCATCACTGCCAATATGTCTGCCACCTATCACTTTAATGTACTCACACTGAGCCCTCTATCCAAATAGTTTTGGATAAAGCTAAGATGTCTCTAACTGACACTTTTAAGGGTTCCCAATCATGTTATGAACACCAAGAGTGAAAAACCTGCTCGATAGTGTAATACACCCTTTCCCAGTGGTAGGCATCATGGTTCCATGGTCAACAATCTCTTCAGATCCTGGAACCAACCTCTTTGTGACCAAAAGGGGGCTATCAGCACTAATTCCGCCTTCTATTTCAACAGCTACTGGATCACCTTGTGAATCAATGAAGTCAGTTGGAACATGTACAGCAATCCCTGTGGTCAGTTGGAGTTGAGAACATCTATTCCAGTTGCCTGCTGATTCTTAACTCTGGATATGAATTGCAGAACTAGATGATTCTGGTCCATGATAAAGAGGTCCAGTCCCATCATTCCATACCTTTTGCAGAGCTGCTGAAAAACCAACTTGCATCCACTTGAACTGGCTAACTCTACTCAGCCAGTCCATCAATGCGCTGTCCTGGCCCGCCACATGAACCACCTCTAATGACTGTTGTCAATATTATCTGTCTGGACTAGAACATGATGACCTGTTAGTATCTCTGAGAATTCCAAGAGCCCCAGCCTGATGGCTCTGAGTTCTAAAAGTGTTATACTCAGTGAGGTCTCTTCCTGAGACCAGACCCCTTGTGTCATTGTCCCTTGAGAGTGGGTTCCCCACCCTGGCAGACTCGCATCTGTGGTCATCACCACCCTCTTTAGTTTTGGGTATCCCCATTGGAAACAAGAGGGTTTCAGCCACCACTGCCGTTGATGCTGAAGTTATGTTGGCAACTGTACCAGCTTGTAGCCCTACCTGGCTACCACATTCTGGTAAGATAAGAGAAAACATCTGCCGAGGCCGAGGCCAGGTATGGAACCTTGACGACTGAAGCCCTTCATTTCATGACTCCATCATGCTCAGAAGCCTGGCCAGTACCACCCCTCTATCTTACATTTTTTTCAGCCTGTCTATGGTTAGAAGTTGTATTTTGTATTGTCTCTCCAGAGAGAAAGAGAAACCCTGTCCTTCATTGTGCCTATCTGCACCCCCAGGTGTACCAGTGATTGAGAGACATTTAGATTGCTCTTCTCCATGCTGATCATGCAGCCATGGTCCCTCAAAAATTTCACCACCATCTCTGGTACTTCCCCACTCTGCTAGTAAGAAGGTGCCTTGACCAGAATGTCATCTAGAGATGGTGACAGCAACACTCCCTGAAGTCTCAGATGTGCTACAAAGGCCACCATAATCTTGGTGAACCCCCTTTGGAGTGACTTCAGGCCGAAAGGCAGCACTGGTACTAAATATGTTTCCCATCATATGTGAAGCGTAGGAACCTGCAGTGAACCTCTCAAATTGGGATGTGTAAAGAGTCCTCCTATAGATCAATGGATACCAGAAAATCCTTTGCTTGAATAGCTGCCAGAATGGAGTTCATAGTTTCCATCCTGAATTTTCTGGTCCTGATGCAGTTGTCTAGCTATTTTAGGTCCAAGATTTTCCTGGCATCCCTATTCTTCTTTGGCTCTGAGCATGATATCCTCTTGGAGTCATGACAAGACTGAAAACGTTTTTTGGGTTTTTTTGGAAGGTAGAACCTGTCTTTATCTTCAATAAGATATCTGTCTAGTCCATCTCCAAAAAGGTTTATGCCCTTGAAGGGAACTGCCATCACGTTAGCCCATACCGCAGAGTCCCCATCCCACTTCTGAGCCACCTGTTCCTTCTGGTTGCTACACTGCATGCCATGGTTCTAGCTGACTGGTGCAGGATGTCCAGTAAAGCATCTGCTACCATTACTGTTGCTAGGGCAATCTTCTTAACTTCGTCTTTAAGTTCTTTTGGGACTCCACTACCAGCTGAGGCTAATCCTGATACTCGAAAATGTGCCACCCTGGTAAACATCGAGCTTGCTGTTGATGTCCTGATGGAGCATGCTGAGACTTCGAAGTCTTTGCGTAAGGCTTGCTCAAATCCCCTTCGCTGGGGTCTTCAGCAGCCTATCTGCATCCATAGGTAGAACTGAGTTGAAGGTCAAGCCAGTCCTGGTTTCATCCACCATTGGCCCCTGGAGTCTCTTGGTAGCCTCTGGTATTAGGGAATAAACCTTGGAAAAAACACCTGATGGTTAGCTTTTAGCTTGGAAGGGTGTTCCCACTCTGCCTTCATCCTACTATAACAGGCTGTGGGCATTAGGGGAACAGAGAAGGCTTGCCATTGCCTGCCTCAGCGTGGCAACCCTGAACTTCCTTGGTTGTCTCCCATCCAAGTATTAACTGGGACTGACCCTGCTTAGCTTCTGTTTTATCTGACAAGCTTGGTCGAGCCTGGTCCATCCAGGTCAGGGCTGGCATCCCTGCTTGTGGTACTGCCAGTCTGAACATCACCTGGTCAGATTCCACCAGAAGTTCTGGGTCAAGATCAACATTTTCCTTAGGTCTGAAGGAAATTCTAAGTATTTGGAAAGTAATCTCATGTAGAGCTTTTGAGGGAATAGCCTAGACTGTACTGTTGATACTACTTCCTCTCCTTGCTCTGACCATTCCCATACTTCCCTATCTGAGGATGGAACTGGGAAACCTGAGTCCTTCCTGGACACTGCAGAGTGGACTGTGTTCCCTTAAGGAAGACGTCTCCCTATTTTCCTTATTTTGGTCAGGGGTGAATCTATAAATGCTCAGATCTCGCCCCCTTGCCTGATGAGACCTTTTTAGCTGTCTAATCCCCCCCCCTCGCAGCCATCGCTACAGCCCATATACGGTGACCCCCTTGGGGTTTTCAAAACAGGAGATGTCCAGAGATGGTTGGCCTTGCCTGCCTCTGAGTCACACCCCTCTGGCACTGTCTGGTGGCCTCCCATCCAAATGCTGACCAGGGCCGACCGTGCTTAGCTTCCAGGATTTGATGAGCTCAGGCTGTCCTGGGCCGTCCTTGCTGCCTCTGTTTCCTGGTTCTCCACAGAATCTTGTGTGGACTGTGAGGCTTGTGATCTGAGCAGATCTGACGTGCTAAGTGTACTCAGCCCCCCCCCCCCCCCCCCCAATCTGTCATAGTCTCTCTGGCAAACAGTGGAGGTGGTGGAAGTGCTGTCAAGCAGCAGCCCCAAGAGACAGTCAGAGGTGGTGGGGAGCCCACCAGGGCTGACCCTGCTTAGCCTCCAAAAGCCAATAAAACTGGGCTGGCCTGGGCCATCCAGGTTAGGGCCACTGCCATTGCCTGACTCAGCAGAGCAACCCTGAGCTTCCTTGATGTGGTCTCTCACCCAAGTACTAGCCAGGGCTGACCCTGCTTAGCTTCTGAGATCTCAGCAGATCAAACCTGCTGGGGCCATCCAGGTCTGGGCACAGGGAACTGGCAGGTCTGAATGGCAGCCATTTTCTATTCACTTGCCTGGGAGTGAAAGCAAAAGTAAGTCTGCCACGAGGTTTCAGGGAACTAAGATGGCCACCGCCGTCATTTTCCCCGCCCTTTTATGGCCTTTACTGAGCCTTTTTGCTCCCTGTCTGTTCCATGGGAACTTTCCCTCTGAAAGGGAAGGGGGTGGGGAGGGCTCTTTAATCCACTCCAGCCTGTCCCAGGTTGGGGAGGTTGGAAGCCCCAGAGATCAATTTCCTCTTCTACCTCCCTGAATAGCTTGGGG
The DNA here is from genome assembly GCA_029233225.1 of Lepidodactylus listeri. Classification (NCBI taxonomy): domain Eukaryota; kingdom Metazoa; phylum Chordata; class Lepidosauria; order Squamata; family Gekkonidae; genus Lepidodactylus; species Lepidodactylus listeri. Next base: position 3,637,023 of record JARCFY010000023.1, read on the forward strand.
GTTTGCTTGAGGATTTCCCCCAGTCTACCACCCTCTGCCTCCAATTTAGTTTTTTTAGCCCCATAAGGGCTTACCATGATTCTGGCGAGGGCTAGAGGCTCCCGGCTTGACTGTTCAACTGCATGCTGGGTCCTCCAAGACCAGAGAGATTGGCAGGTCTGCGGTGTCGCCCCGGTCTCCTTGCAGACTCAGCTGCTTCCCATGATGTGCACTGGTTGGGGAGGTGACCTTCAGCCACAGGCTGGGCCCAGTGGGAGTCTGCGTACACAGCCACGGCTACTGGGGTTCTCCCAGTGCCACTGGCTGCCTTTGCAATCTGCTGCTGACCACGGCTTGAAATAATGAAAAGGGAGGGTTTCTCCCTTCTCCCTCTATTCTTCTTCTCATTCCTGGATCGCTGTGCTCTACAGAGCGCCTGTGAAACATGTCCTCAAGCAGCAGGGGCGGTGAGACTGGGATGTTCCCAGCGGACAGGCCCCTCCCCTTCCTGGATCAGTCTGAGAGGAAACCGACCCTGTTCCAGAGGAGGAGCGTATTCCCAAGAGTAAGGACTGCCCTACTCCCAACACCACCGGAGGAAGGAGTACGGTGAGGATGTATATTGTCACCCTGTTTATTTAATTTATATGTAGAGTACATCATGTGAAATGCTGGCCTGGATGAATCACAAGCTGGAATTAAGATTGTCGAGAAAAACATCAACAACCTCAGATATGCAGACGATACCACTCTAATGGCAGAAAGTGAATAGGACCTAAAGAGCTCTTGCTAAGAGTGGAAGAGGAGAGCGCAAAAATTGGCTTGAAACTCAGCATCAAAAAAACTAAGATCATGGCATCTGGCCCCATCACTCCTTGGCAAACAGAAGGGGAAGTCGTGGAAGCAGTGACAGACTTCACCTTCCTGGGATCCAAAATCAATGCAGATGGTGACTGCAGCCATGAAATGAAAAGACACCTGCTCCTTGGGAGGAAAGCAATGGCAAACCTAGACAGCATAATAAAAAGTTGAGACATCACCCTGCCAACAAAAGTCTGTATAGTCTAAGTGATGGTATTCCCAGTAGTAATGTATGGCTGCGAGAGTTGGACTATAAGGAAGGCCGAGTGCCGAAGAATAGATTCTTTTGAATGATAGTGCTGGAGAAGACTCTTGAGAGTCCCTTGGACTGCAAGGAGAACAAATCAGTCAATCCTAAAAGAAATCAAACCTGACTGTTCCCTGGAAGGACAAATACTGAAGTTGAAGCTCAAATACTTTGGGCACCAAATGAGAAGGGAGCACTCACTGGAGAAGACCCTGATGCTGGGAAAGATTGGAGGTAAAAGAAGAAGGGGACGGCAAAGGAGGAGATAAGAACATAAGAACATAAGAGAAGCCAATGTTGGATTAGGCCATTGGCCCATTCAGTCCAACACTCTGTGTCACACAGTGGGCAAACATACCAGGTGCCCTCAGGAGGTCCACCAGTGTGGCCAGGACACTAGAAGCTCTCCCACTGTTGCCCCCCCCCCCAAAGCACCAAGAATACTGTGCATCACTTGCACCAGATTGAGAGTTCCTATCTATATACCTTGTGACTAATAGCCACTGATGGACCTCTGCCCCATATGTTTATCTAATTCCCTCTTGAAGCCGTCCATGCTTGTAGCCGCCACCACCTCCTGCAGCAGTGAATCCCACATGTTAATCACTCTTTGGGTGAAGAAGGACTTCCTTTTATCTGTTCTAACCCGACTGCTCAGCAAATTCATTGAGTGCCCACGAGTTCTTGTACTGTGAGAAAGGGAGAAAAGTACTTCTTTCTCTGCCTGCTCTATCCCATGCATCATCTTATAAACAGGGGTCCATTGGAGCGGGAGCGCACAGGAGCGCAGCTCCGGGAGTGAGAAGCCCAGGGGGCAGGCACATGACCAAGCCCCACCCCCTCCTTGGCTTCCCCGAACAGTGCAGAGGCGCAGCGCCCCAGTGAAAGCTCTGCTAGGGTCTTTATTGTTTTTAATGTTTTGTTTTAATATTGATAATTTTATCATTGTTCCTTTTATGACTGTGTGCTGCTTTTCCAGAGACTTGCTCAAGGTGGCATATAAATTTTCTAAGTATACCATTTTTTATCTGGGCACATAAGCACTGGAGAAATTTCACCAACCCTTCAGCCACTTCCACCCCATCAGTTTGGTGTAGTGGTCAGGAGTTGGACTCTAATCTGGGAGAACCGGGTTTGATTCCCCACTCCTCCACATGCAGCTGCTGGTGTGACCTTGGGCCAGTCACAAGTTCTCTCAGAGCTGTTCTCTCATGAGCAGTTTTTAAAAGACCTCTCTCAGCCCCACCTACCTCACAGGGTGTCTTGTTGTGGGGAGGGGAAGAGAAAGGGATGGGTGGTGCACATGTCCTGGGTATCTCAAGTCTACTTGAAACCTGGTGGTTTCAAGGGAGCAGGAAGAGAATAAGAAGAAGAAGAGAAGAAGAGATTAGATTTATACCCCGCCCTTCACTCACTTGGAGTCTCAGAGCGGCTTACAAACTCCTTTCCCTTCCCCTCCCCACAACAGACACCCTGTGAGGTAGGTGGGGCTGAGAGAGCTTTTTCCCAAGCTGTCCTTGAGGGAACAGCTGGTACAGAGCTATGGCTTGCCCAAGGTCATCCAGCCAGGTGCAAGTGGAGGAGTGGGGAATCAAACCCGGTTCTCCCAGATTAGAGTCCGCGCACTTAACCACTACACCAGACTGGCACACATAAGGGTGTGTTCTTTACGCTTATTTTTATTGCACAAAGTATTGGATGGGGAAGGGAATGGAGGAAGAGCAGGTCAGTTTCACTCACCTGTGGAGTGGAGCCTGAGGGGTGGGTGTTGTCAGAATCTGCTGATTCAGACAATGTATTTCTTTTGCTTACAGCCATGTTTCAGATATGTTCTCTGTGTTTGCTGCTTTGCTTCTTATAGTACTGTATGTATGCCAGCTGCCCTCCTGAACACCTGTCATGTACCCCTCATTCTGGCCAGTATGTATTAGCATGTATGTAGAATGTGTAACCCCAAGTTTATGACCCTGACCGGCCTGGTTTGTGTAACCGCATTCCATTCATCTCGGCTGAGACTCCAAGGGAGGACAAGTCTCATCTCTTATCAATGTGCGAAAGCCTCGAGGCCATGGATTGTTATGTGAACTGGTAACATCTGAAGGGTCTGGTTTGGAAGGGGAAATTTACAACTTGGCACCTCACTTTCTTTCCTGTGGGAAGCAAACGGCCAGAGCCCCTTTTTGCCCGCCGTTTTTCCCTTGTAGTGATTGGCTACCTATAGGTAATTCAAACTGCTTAGAAAGGTATAATAGACCTGCTTCTGTCATCTGTGTTATCTCTGACAATAATCCGAGAAGCTCTACCAATGTAGAGATTGGAAATAAAGAACTGTGTTTCATCAACAAAGATCTGATCCTTGACTACTTTGAGCAGAAGTCTCACAGGTGTTGCCTTCTGACACACTTCCGGTATGTTAGGGGGTGTGGCATATGCAAATGAGTTATGCTAATGAGTTATGCTAATGAGCTCCTGTACAGTACTCCAAAATAGTTGCACCATCGATTTATACAGGGGCATTATGATACGGTCTGATTTGCTTTCAATTCCCTTCCTAATAATCCCCAGCATAGCATTGGCCTTTTTCATTGCAGTTGCATACTGTCTTAACATTTTCATTGAGTTATCTACTACGACTCTCTCTTGGTCAGTCTCTGCCAGTTCGGACCCCATCAACATATATTTATAGTTAGGATTTTTGTCTCCAATGTGCATCACTTTGCAATTGGCCACATTGAACCCCATTTGCCATGTTGCCACTCGCCCATCCTCAACAGATCCCTTTGGAGTGCCTCACAATCCTCCCTGGTTCTTACCACCCTGAACAACTTTCTGTCATCTGCAAATTTAGCCACTTCATTGCTTACTCCCAACTCCAAATCATTAATAAACAAGTTAAAAAGCATTGGACCGAGTACTGATCCCTGCAGTACCCCACTGCTTACCTCCCTCCACTGTGAAAATTGCGCATTTATACTCACTCTCTTGTTTCCTATTAATTAGCCAGTTTTTGATCCACAAAAGGACTTGTCCTTTTATTCTGTGACTATTGAACTTACTTAGGAGCCTTTAATGAGGAACTTTATCAAAAGCTCTCTGGAAGTCAAGGTAAATGACATCTATTGGGTCCCCTTAGTCCACATGTTTGTTAGACAGTGTTATCGATGCAACGAGCATGGAGTTTGGCAGGCTCCGGAGGGCGGCAGAGGATAGGAGGGCCTGGCGTGATGTGGTCCATGGGGTTGTGAAGACTCAACTGTGCAACTGAATAACAACAACTCTCAGATCCTAGTTCAACTCTAACCACCATACCATGCTGGCTCTAATAACATCACCAAGAGCACAATGGGGCCTAAATCCATCCATCACCTCTCTCATCCATGAGCTTCTAAGCTCTGTTTAAAGCTACCAGGCCCCTGGTGGGGCAAGAGATTTTCTTTGCCCAGCTCCCATTTCCCAGTGCCTCTCTGAGCAGCTGGCAGAAGAAAAACAAACAAACAAACAAAAAAGGGCATCAGCCGAAAAGCATGACAATTTCCCCTGGAAGCAACATCAGTCCTCTCTAGGAATCACTAGAAACCCTATGATAAAAGTATAAAGTTTCTGGCGATACCTAGAGAAGACCAACATTGCCTACAGGCAGCCCCCCTCCCCCATGTCCCTGCCCCTCCGTCTCCTGCTGGTTGCCACACCATGCCTACCAACTGTAGCTCTGTCCTACTTCCTCCCTTCAGTGCCCCCAAACTCAATTGACAGTGGCAGCCATAACTGGGAAGCCTCCATTCCTCTCTGGCTCCCAGAATATTGAACTGGCATTGCTGGTGCACCAGGAATCCTGAGGCATGTAGTTTTCCAGGATGCTTTGCTGGGGGCACCAGGCATCCTCAAATACACACATCCCAAGGCTCCTGGATGAAGTGAACTCTGACTCAAGAATGTTAATGCTGAAATAAATTCAGTCTATATGGTGCCACCAGATTCCTGCAACAGATGAACCAGTTATCCCTTCTGGGATTCTTGCTGACCAAGAAGCTCAATGTGTATTATGAGCCAGAAAATAACTGGGGGAGTGGTGGAAATGGAGCACAATTCATGAGGCAGCCAAGTAGTGTGAGCTGGAGAAATCTATACTTGGGGTGCCATTTCCCCACTTCTATGGGGCAAAACCTGCTGAAGCACCCCCCTTCCCTGCCCATGCTCAAATGTGTGGTGGGAGAAAATGGGGAAGGGAAAACAGAAGTTGTCAAAGTTGCTTCCAGTTGAAACTGTGATGTCACAGGTGTTCCAGGAGTTTGCCCTTATCTATGATTTTACCATAGATATTGGCAAAATCCTACAGCTTCTGTGACACCAATTCTGGAGCTGGAAATGATACTGACTTCCTTTTCCCCATGCCCCACTCCCCAAAGTCTCCAGGGATTTCAGGCATGCACCTGGCACCCTTACATGCAAGTATGAAAGCAAGTATAAAATTGGGTCACCTCCCCCACCCACTGTCCACACCTCGAACTCCCTTCTGGTACTGGTGGCCGCACCTTTGCCCAGAGGCAAAGGGGAGAGGCCTAGGGAGGCTCTGAGCTCCTCCACCTCACCAAGATATAGGATTGGTGATGTCATGTCTGCTGACCGCCACAGGGCATCAGTGGCATACGGCCTGAGCGTGACTCCTGGTAACAACAGGGGCCAAGGTCCTAGACCACCACTAGTCCTCCAATTAGGACTCTGGCGGGAAATTCAAACCCACCAACAGGACTTGTGGGTGTGTTCCAGGGACTGTTTGTAGTTGGTCATCCCAGCCGGTTATGCATGCTTAGTTGCGTACTCCCGTAAAGAATGGTTATCACTACGTCATAGTCTGAGCTTCAATGCAACGAACTCAGTACACAACAGGTGATAAAGATCACAGGATCCATCAGGGTGTCTTTCCTGTTTCTCCATCCCTCTTGCTATCACTCCACACTTCACTGGTCCTTAGGTCTGGCATGTTCCTAGTCCCTGCGATGAAAAAACACTGATCCTAAACATGTGCAGAGTGCCTTCCCCCCACCCCAGAAAAACCACTGTCACCCTCCCTCCACAATTTCAGAAGGGGTGTTCTGAAGTGTGAAAAGGGCTGCCTCGTCACAGAGAATGTGTGTAATGGAGGCCAACAGAGCCTCCACATACAGAGGCAGTTTACTTAGCCCATTAACCTCATGGCATGACCTAGGGCCTATCGTTCACCCTCTGACTTAGCGGACAGAATTTTGAGCATAAAGTGGAGGGAAGAACCATGTGGCTGCTCCAAGCTCTTTGGAGGAAGAATGAAAGACAGTACAGATAGATTGGTGGGTTAGTCATGGTGTTCTGCCTAAAGAGACTCACCAGAATGGAACCTGATTTTGTAGCGTTATAGAAATCATACCTTCAACCACATATTGTGGTATCTCTTACCCCCAAATCTGCGACTGTGATGATTGTTATTCTATAATTGTGTATGATGCTTTACAGGGTACCCCTAGATGTAGGATTAAGATGAAGGCTACTTCAGGCTGCCTCCCTGTGCCATTTCCCCAACCTGAAACAGCACAGGAAGCTTGAGGGTCTCTTGAGGGTCCCAACCTGTAATCTGGAGACCACGGCTGCAGGAAATTGTGTCAGACATGGCATGAATCTATCCCAGGGGACAAATGAACACCTGTCTGTCTTGCAGTCAAAGCTCCTAAGCCTGTTCTATCTTGCATATATTCAGTTTCCACACAATCCCCACATACGTTGACTGGTTAAGATTAAGAAAGATCCTGGCCTGCCCTGGTTTTGGCATTGGCAGGAGCCAGAAAGGCACAATGGCTGGGAACAGATCCAAGCTGAAAAAGGACTGAGAGACGCCAGCCAAAGGAGGACTCTTCAGCTGTTCACGGAGCGCCTCCTGCTGGCTATATAGGACATTTTCTAAACACCTCGCAACACAGGCTGTGCCAAGTCTCAAAGCTAGGGCGGTGTTGGGAGTGGGCATGGCTACGGAAGCCCAGGGGGAGAAGACGGGGCCCCTGTTTTTAGTGATGTCAGTCCCCTCTAGGAATTGCTTCCTGTGGTTTCTAGAGAGGACTGGTGTCACTTCTAGGCTTCCCTTGGAAGTGACATGCTGCTGTTGGCTTGATAGCAATTTTTTTTGGTTCATTTTTCTGCTGCCCCCCCCCCCCCTCCAAGTGATGGTGGGAAGGAAGAGAGAGCTGCTGGCAAAAGCTCTCCTACCAGCCCTAGCAGAGAGCCCACTGTGTACTGCAGAAAGTGGGTCAGTCTCTCAACACTAGGTCTGCCAGGGCCCCAGGGGGGATGGGGGATCCCAACTCCCAAGGCCAGTTGCCCACCAGCTCTTGGAGGGGCAGTGGGAGAATCAAAGGAAAATGCTGCCTTGTGTGTTTACCAGAAATTCTAATGAGAAATGACAAAGGACAGCTCTAGGAATCACCAAGAAAACTATGGTAAAATGTAGTCCTTCCCTTTGACACTTCTGGAAAAAATATCTGGTATGAACATGAGGCTGTCTTCTTCACACACACACCCATTCTCCTGCTGGTTGCATATTTTGAATAAAGAGCCAGAAAGCAAAGGGTTAAGTGATCCCCTTCCACCCCTACAAGCCCTCCACTCAAAGTCAAGTGATCACTCTAGGCTTTTCACTATGACAGAAAGTGAGAAAAAAGAACAACGTTGACCATCTAGGTCCACCCTTATGCATGCATTGATATAAATGTCAAAACATTTCCTTGCTTGCAAAACACCCTGCACCTCCGAATTAGCACACCCCCAAAATGTGCATCCAGGTCCATTAAAACTGGATCTGCACTCTGTACAGGCTCAGAGGTTATAAAATGCTTTTGCTGGCTGGCTGGCAGGAGGAAAGAGAAAAAGGGATGGGTATGGCTCAATTCCCAAGGATGAAGTCTCAAAAATGCAAACAGCCCTGGCTGGGAGAAGGAGAACAGGCAGCTATAAAGCCTCAGCTGCAGGGCCTGAAGGGGCCAAGGGGAAGGGACAGCCTGTGAGGAAAGGGCAGAAAGAGGGGCAATAAAGACCCTCTCAGGCACAAGGGACAAACTCCGGCAGTCTCCATTTCACTGCAAGCCTCTAGGGCCTCCATATTGCTTTGGACACCCCCTTGAGCCCATCTTCCCAAGGCCACAAAGGGGGACGCTCCAAGCAACTGAAATGAGGCAATGGATGATTTCAAAATACGTACAATTTCAAGTATTAACAGCCTATCCCATCATTTGGGGTATGTAAGAGCTAGGGCCAGGGGGTTGCAGTTTCACTGTCTTTTCTTTTGTCCTTGCTCAGTATGTGGTATTCACTATGGTGTAAATGCACACATTTTATTTTCTTACTAAATTACTAACTTTCTTAACACTTTGAATGCAGTTTGTCAGATCTCTGTGATCTGTGCTGTCAGGTCGCCTCCAGGCTTGAGAGGAGAGGGATGGAGCGTAACAGCAGGGTCTCCGTTAATTACTCTCAGCATTCCACCATTAAGGACACATCTGCCCATCAGTCTCCAATTTCCTTCACTATGTTCTTCCCCGGAATTAAACCAAACAAATGGTAACCATATAAACTAAGCTTGTTATTCCTGTTTGGCCCTTGAATCTGTTAGACATCTTCATTATGTTGTATGCTAATTTACTGCTCACCCTCTTACCTACTTGTATGGACTGGTAATTTCCAATTTTGTTCCTATCCCCGTCTTGCCTCTAATTGGTCCTTCCGGGCAACTAAACTCCCCCACCCTCTCTCTTTCTATATGTAATGGCTGAGGAAATTCTGTTTCACTGTATCTGAAGAAGTATGCGTGCACAAAAAAGCTTATACCCCAAATAAAACTCTGCTGGTCTTAAAGGTGCCACTGGACTCAAACTTTGTTCTGCTGTTTCAGACCAACCCGGCTGCCCACCTGAATCTGTGATCTATGCTAAGCTCTCTTCCATCACATATACCAAAAGTGGAATGGGGAGGGGCAGTGGTTGATCCCCACTCCCTGAGTATGCAGAAAGAAGAACACGGGTCCCCTCAATCACAAGCAGCAAAGGTGAGGGAGATGGAAAGTCTGAGCTGCTCCTGTCAGTGGCAAAGTGGCTGGTTGTTCCTGGGTACTCATCCTCAGGAGATATGTGCCCTAATAATGACTCAAACAGCTGTGCATCTCGCTCACTCCTGCGTGGACAGAGACAGGGTTTTGCAAATCCAGCTTCCCCACACCTTGTGAAAGATCAAATGGTTCTGGTATAACTGTGCTAATTCACTACTTGTGTTTAGCTTAAACTGATCCAGAGGTCTGACTACACAGTTATCAGTTCTGTCTCAATGCTCTTTGTTGCTGTGAATGCAAAAACCCCTCTCACCTGTTATTTCTCAGAGAAATTCCACCTTACCTTGATGGCTGACTTCCAGTTCCTTTGTTTCGAGGTCATGGGTCAGCTCTAAACAAAAAGAGAAATCATATTGTCAGCCACAAGCAGATGCGGGACACAATAAAGCCAAGTAAAATGCAGATTAAAAATGTGGACAGAGAACTTTCTATTCCCGGCCACTCTCCAAAAGGCAGGCAGGCTGGCAGGCGGGGGGAAAGGGGGGGAGCCAATCCGACATCCTAGCAACACTGCAACGTCACTTCTGATGTGAACGGGAAATGATGTCATCATGTTGGCACTGGGGAGAAAGGTGGGGTATAAACTAAATAAATAAATACATAATCATAGAAGTGATTTAGGGTTGATTTGTATGTTGGGGTGGGTTCTACACATCTGTATGTATGTATTTAGATACTTATACCCTGCCGAAATAGCAAACAGATCACACCCCCAATGCCTGGGAACATCATCTGGCTGGTAAGAATGCACCCCCCCTCTCAGTGCCTGCAGTTGAGAGGAATAATAGCTGCAAAGAGGAGTAGAAAATACACACATGAATGGAAGGAGCTACTGTAGCGTGTGGGCTACAAGAACTTTGATTTGTGAGCTAGGAAGTCCTGAGTTCAATTTTTTTTTGTATTAGTCCATAGTCTTTACTTCAAAGCATTGCCAGAAAGAGCCACATGGTGGAGTTACTGCACAAGTACACTAAAACAGATCTCCTTTAGGTAAACCATGTTTACAAGAAAACCAGAAAGACAAAAATCCCAGTGCACCATCTGGATGAGGAAAATTTAACTGCCTTGCTGAATCATTACCAGACTAGAACAGATCAGGTGGGCCTCAGAATGAGTTTTAGACTAGCACTAGGGCTAGAACGAGAGTTTTGCCAGCTTCCTAAAGGTGAACATAGGTAGGATATTTGGGCTACACAGGCTTAGAAAAGAGAGGGGGCACCTCCGTACCTCACCATAACAGCTGCCATTGAGCAGACAGTGCTGACAAGGCCAGTTCATGCCCACAGGGCAAGAGGTAGCTGTGTGACCTTCACGTGTGACTATGGAGGTAAATGTAGATAAACCTGGAAAGCGTAGGAAGATTAAAAAGTACAGAAACAGTCTGGATGCAAAGGATGGGCAAAACCGCTCCTGCAAGCAGGACCCAGGTTGCTGAAAGGAGAGCGTGGGATACTGGGGAGAGTTCACTCACACAGGCTCATTCACAGCTGGTTATGCCAGATAAAGGGACAACCCTGCAGGCTTGGTGCACGGAGGTGGGAAGGCCCTGCAGTTTTTACACTTGAGTGTGCTTTGATTTGAGATCAGACACTGAAGGAGAGGGCTGGTGGGCTGTTCGAAACTGTTTCTCATTCTCCCCCCCCCCCCCCAGTAGAAGAGATTAACAAGCCATAAAGAGTACATACATGCCCACAGGGCACACGCACAGCCTTGGTCTCTGAGGTTTCTCTCCTGGCTGACACTGGTGTGTGCGCTGGGCACTGAACCATCATCCTAGGAAGACTTTTGCTCTGGGCCTTGCCTTTGAGGGGCTCCTTTAAGAGCAGAGCAGCTGCAGTCCCAAAAAATAAAAACAAAAAAAATCAACATCTTTCTTTCCTTGATGTTGAAACTCAAAATAAGTTTGATTTGAAGAGTTTTTTTTAAAAAAAACAACAACTGGCCTCTTGCTTTTGCTCTAGAGTTGCCAAGTCTTCAAAACTCACTGGCGGGGAGGAGTCCTCCTTTCGCCGGAAGTTTCTCCTGGCGCGCGTGTGAAGCGTGCGCGCCCAGTGACATCACCAGAAGTGATGTCAGCACGTTGGGGGCGTTGCCAGGGCAACGCTCTGGCAATCGCCCCAAAACTTTATGGTATCATAGAGTTTTGGGGCGATTGCCAGAGCGTTGCCCTGGCAACGCCCCCAACGTGCTGCGTCACTTCCGGTGACATCATTACATTGTCCTCGCTGGACGACGTTGGGGGTGGGGTTCCCCCCGCTGGCCAAATGCTGGCCGGCGGATCGGAAACCCCTTTAGCGGGGGATCCCCAGCCCCCTGGGCTGACTTGGCAGCCCTATCTTGCTCCAACCCTGATGCCCTCAGTAATGTATTTTTCACAGCCGGTGCTATGACCTGGTTTTAGATTCATAATTTCTTTACTGATAAAACAAATCCAAGCGCTGACATTACAAAGAGATAAAGGAAGTGCAAAGTACTGGAGTCGGAGACGCAGCATCGGTGAAATCAGCATAAGTAGTTTATTAAAGGAAGAGGTGACATAGAAAACGTGGGACAGGGGGCCACCTTTACACAGTAAAGCTGCACCCCCGACCTCGCCCAAGGTGGCTAATAGGTTCTGTTTCCTGCAGCTGGTTACAATAGGTCCCCTAGTGGGATCCTAAACCCCCTATTGGGGAAATTACAATCCAGCCAGGCTATTGTCAGCCGGACCGAAGCTCTGACTGTGGCCCAGCCATGTGTGCCATGGCGACCATGTGGCTGGCGCCATTGCATACATAACAGCCCTCCTCCCATAGTTCAGACCATACATAGTCTCTGAGGTAGGATGGCTGCCATTGCTCACGCTCTGAGCAGCGCAGTGTCATGTTAGGTGGCAGGGGCCCAGGAGTGAGTGCAGTCAGTGTGGTTAGTTCTGGAGAATGCTCGGGCACGTTGGGACCCGGAGCTCTGTCCCGGGGAGTGCTGGGAGTTGTCAGCTGTGCTGGGAGTTCCGTCGGCGACTCTGGCGGCGTGAAGCCTGTCAGATCTGATTCTGGTGTCTCTACCTGGTGTCCTCTGCTGTGTCGTTGTCAGGGGTCAAGAGATGGCGGCGCAGTTGATCTATGTGTCATCTCCATACCTGCCCTTCTTCACCCATGACCTCATAGGACAGGGGTCTGGTTGCACGAATGATGCAGCCAGGCAACCATGTGGGGCCGGATGTGAAATTCTGGATGTACACAGGGTCCTCTGGGAAGAACCCTTGTGGTGTCTTTTGAAGTTCTGGTGCCGTGCTGTGTTCCAGGGCCTGGTCTGGGTGGAGGTGGTCCAACCGGGTTGTGAGCCTCCATCCCATTAGGAATTCTGCTGGGCTGAATCCTATAGTGGTCTGTGGAGTCGTTCACTGCCCGAAAAAAAAACTGCTAACCTGTAATACCAGTCACCCTTGTCCAGTCTGCGCAGGGCATCCTTCGTGGTCCGGACCATGTATTCCGCCTGCCCATTCGTTGCTGGGTGAAAGGGCGCCGATCTTACATGCCGGATGTCGTAGTGTGTGACAAATGACTGGAACTCTCTGGAGGTGAAAGCCATCCAGTTATCCGTCACCAATGTGCCGAGGATGCCATGAATGCAAAAGATGCGCCACATGGCCCGGATAGCCACTTGGGATGACGTCGCAGACACGGGGACCACCTCCAACTATTTAGTGTAGCTGTCTTCTAGAATAAGAAACAGCTGTCCCTGGAAGGGCCCCACGAAATCCAGATGGAGTCTCACCCATGGCTTGTGTGCCGATTCCCAGGGTCGAACAAGTGCCTGCAGGGGGTTGGGCTAAGACCCTTGGCACTGGGGGCAACGTCTGACTTTGGTTTCTATATCTGCATCTAGCCCCAGCCACCACACATAGCTCCAGGCCAGGGCCTTCATCCGGACAATGCCGGGATAGGTGTCATGGAGAGCACTGAGGACTTGCTTACACAGCGGCCCTGGAATGACCACTCATGTGCCCCAGAGGATGCACCCCTTGTGGGTAGACAGTTCATTCTACCTGGCCGAGTATGCGGCAAATTCGGGCCCCAGCCTGTGGGGCCACCCCCTCCCCACCCAGTCCAAGACACGGGAGAGGGTGCGATCCCGGGCCGTGTGCTGCACAATGTCCTTTACCTGGATGAGGTGGTCTGGCAGGTCCTCGAGGAGTTCAACATGGTGCACCAGGGCCGGATCTGGGTCGCAAGATGGGAGCGGTACATGGCTGAGGGCATCCACATGCCCCATTGACTTGCCCGGACGGTGGACCAGCTCATACTGGTATCTGGCCAAGAAGATTGACCACCACAGGACATGGGGCAAGAGCATCTGGGGTGTCTGACGGTCAGGAGCGAGGAGGCTCAAGAGAGGCTTGCGGTCCATAGCGATGGTGAAGGGATGACTGTAGAGGTAGTCGTGAAACTTCTTGACCCCCACCACTACGGCCAATGCCTCTTTGTTAATCTGCGCGTAATTGCGCTCAGCCACGGACAGGGTGCGGGAATAGTAAGCAACTGGGACCTCCCGCCCATCTGCCAACTGGTGCCCCAAGATGCCCCCCACCCCATACGGTGATGCGTCGCAAGCCAGTACCACTGGGAGCGACTCATCGAAGTGGGCCAGGACTGCGTTTGAAGTAAGCAGGACCTTGATGGCCCGGAACACTGCGGCATGGTGGGGACCCCACATCTATCTGGCATGTTTGTCCAGCAGCCGATGGAGGGGCTCCACCACCACAGCCTTGTGGGGGAGGAATGCATGATAAAAATTAAGGAGGCCCAGGAACGATTGGAGCTCCGCCTGCGAGGACAGTGTTGGCGCCTGCGTGATTGCGTGGACCTTTTATGGAGTCAGGTGGATACCTTGTGCATCCACAGTGAATCCCAGGAACTTGACTGATGGGACCCCCAGCAGGCATTTTTCACGCTTTACCTTCAGGCCGGTGTCACTGAAGCACTGAAGGACCACGCGGAGCTGGGAGGCGAAGGACAAGACGTCTGGTGTGGAGATCAAAATGTCGTCAAAGAAAGGGAACACCCCTGGAATACCTTTCAACAAATGGTCCATTAATTCCTGGAATAGACCCGGGGCCACACTGATCCTGAATTGCAGGCGGCAGACCTTAAACGCACCTCTGTGGGTAACTATGATTTGGGCCTCTGCCATGGCCTTGCCTACTGGGAGCTGTTGGTACGCCTGGGCCAAGTCCAACTTCCCGAAAACACGTGCACTTGCTAGCGAAGCAAGGACATGACTTATAACCAGCACTGGGTATGCATGGTCCTGAAGCGTGTTGAGTGTGCATTTGTAATCCGCACAGATTCTGATGTCCCCGTTCTGTTTCATTGGGGTTACAACAGGGGTTTCCCACAGGGCATGGGAGACTGGTTCTAGAACCCCCTGAGCCACCAACTGGTCCAGTTCCTTGGGGGCGGACTGCCAGCAGAGGCCGTCTAGCTGCTATGTGGATCGGCCGGACTGCTGGGTCAAGGTCCAGGGAAATGGGAGGGCCTGTGTAAGTGCCTAGTGCACCATTGAAAACAACTGGAAATTTGTTGCAGACCGCCCTGAAGTCTGTGCTGCGGAGCTGGTTCACTCCCATTACTCCCAGCCCGAGGGGCCCAAACCAGGACAGTCCTAATAAACTGGAAAGTTTTCCCTCCACAACCAGGAGGTCCAACAATACCTCAAAGTTTTTAAACTGGACCCTGAACTTGTCCAGGCCCTTAATCGCGATGGGGTTCTTTTGAAAGTCCTGCAATCATAATACCATTGGCTTCCTCAGCCAGGGTCCCCCCTGTGGGCATAATTTACGCAGGGTGTCCACTGAAATTATAGAGTAGGTGGACGCTGTATCAAGTTCCATAGAGCAAGGGGGCCCCTCTATGGTGACTGGCACAAAAATCTTATTTGGGGCCTCCCTGGACAAACTCATTACCTTGTGGCGGGATGCAGACGTGGAGTGTAGGTCGGCATCGGGCGATGTGCCCCTTTTTGCTGCACGACCAGCACTCTGCAACCCGGAACCAGCAGGTCTGGTGGTTGTGTGGGTCGCCACAGCTGGTGGTGCCACAGCTGGTGGTGCCTGGACAGGGTATTGTGGTGGACGGGGCGGCTGACCTGGACCCGGCATCATTGCTCCGTTCTGTAGTTGTTAAGGGTGATGCTCTCGGCGGGCGGCAGCAGAGCTGGAGAACATAGTCATCGGATTCCTCAGAACCAGAGGATGCGGTGGCGTGATGCATGGAAGCGGTGGTGCCTTGCTGGTCCTTCTATGCTTGTTCAAAAGCACAGGCAGTCTGAAAGATCTTCTCCAAAGTTACGTTTGAGAGAGCGACCAGCTTCTGGCATAGCTTAGGCTCACAGACCCCCCACACAAAGGTTGTCAGGAGGTTGTCCTCAACTGACACGTACTCACAGCCGACCACCAGTCTGCAGAGGTCGGCCATGAAAGCTATGGCTTCTGTGAGCGGCCATAGAAGTCCATGCGTTGAGCCAACATGGATGGCTTTGACACGAAATAATTGTTCAACGCCCGGATGATGTCATCGTAAGTTACCTCGGTAAGGGTGTGAGGGGAGACAAGGCTTCAGACTAAGTGTAGGGTGTCTACCCCACATGTACTCAGGAGCCAAGCCTTTCGCTTACCGGCATCAGTGACCACCTGTAGTTCAAAGAAGAACCCAAGCTGGTCAGCCCAGGCCTTCCAGAGCTCAGGATGGGATGGGTCAAAAGAAGCGATTTGTCCCGGAGTGGCAGCCATGGTGACTCATGGTTTAGCGGGGCAATGAGCGGCATCCTCTGGAGCAGATGGTGATGCGGGGTGCTGGAGCCGTGTGGTGCCGGGTGCTGACGGAGCGGAGCTCATTGCGGTGCTGAAGTCAGCTGGAGAGTCGCTCATCGGGATCCCATCCTCGTTGCCAGTGCAAAGTACTGGAGTCAGAGATGCAGCATCGGTGAAATCAGCATAAGTAGTTTATTAAAGAAAGAGGTGACATAGAAAACGTGGGCCAGGGGGGCTGCTTAAATACACAGTAAAGCCGCACCCCCGACCTCGCCCAAGGTGTCTAATAGGTTCTGTTTCCCGCAGCTGGTTGCGATAGGTCCCCTAGTGGGATCCTACACCCCCTATTGGGGGAAATTACGATCTGGCCAGGCTATTGTCAGTCGGACCAAAGCTCCGACTGTGGCCTGGCCATGTGCGCTTGTGCGACCACGTGGCCGGCGCCATTGCATACGTAACAGGAAGCAAAAACATCTACAGCTCTTTCTAATACCAAGATATTCTGTCCCTTGGACAGTCCTGAGCACCATAAATCACGGTTCAATTAAAATTTGAGGAGGACTGACCACAAGCAATAATAAAAAGCTATATCTCACGAGGTCTCCATGCCTTGGAATATGGTTCCTTAGACACTGCCACATGAATTATTTTCTCTTGGCCTTCTCCTGAAAGTAATGCACTTTTGTTTTGTTTGTTTACTACATATGTACTGGGCAAGTTTCAAGCCATCAGCACCATGAGATGCTTTGTACAAAACTACCAGCATCAGTTGGGCTGGTGCCTGGGGTGGGCAGATTTTGGAGAGGTAGAAGGAGCCCAGCAAGACTGTGATGTCACTCTAGGAATTCTCTTTCTCCTAGACTCATTGGTATACCTGCCAAGCTGCCATTTCCTCTAGGGAAAACATAGTAGTCTGCAGATCAAATGTAATTCTGAGATTATTTAATTATTCATCGTATGGCAGTTACACACAAGAAGCAAATAATAATATAAAATACATAACCAAGTTAATACAATGGGTATGCAGACTGATTGGGCAATCCCCCTAAATACTAATATCTAACTTTTCAATCCACAATCGCAGCAGGAGAGAGTTCTGTCACATTCCTGTGACAGATGGAAAAGTTTGGCGGGCTGTACCACAATCACATTCGGATCTTGGTATTTTGCTCCATTTAAACAACTGGATTTGTTTAATTCTGGGAGAACTCCAGGCTCCACCTTGAGGCTGGTAACCCAGCTGGACCTGGGAACAGGAAATGCTGACATCTATCTTGGAGCCCTTCAAAGTGGGTGGAGACTCAGATGGGGCCTCCTCTCCCACTCTGACACTGTGTAAACATGTCTTGGGAGCATCAACCCATCGGCTGATTTGTGATCAGGCAGGCTGATGCTTCCGACAAACAGGCAAGCAGCCCGAAGGTCAGACAAAAAGCTCCTGCAGGCTGGATGTGGCTCCCTGGGCTGTAGTTTACCCACCCTCTGGGTTACAGGCTGTTATACATTTGGGGGATAAATTATTAGGGCTATATCATCATCCCTCCCTACTTTTCCCTTGAGGATCATCTGATAAAAAGAGTGGCTGTAGACATAAAGAAGCCCATGCTGTAATTTCTGGAAAGCCACTCCGGTCTCCTTTGCTACACTTCTTGGAATATCCACTGCCTTCTCTCCCGCCCCCCCCCCCCCCTTCCTGCAGTTAAAATGACTCCCGATTTAGAAGTGATGCAGCTACTTTAACTCCTTGAGGTCAGTTTAGCTGTTGAGCAGAAATGTGCAGCATGAGGCCAAACTGGGCACAATCTAGATTCAGAAGGTGAATATCTCAGGATAATTTCCAGCTACTAGAAATTTAATTTTGCAAACCACCTTGTAATATTAATACTTTTTGGTTTCTGTAAAAGTTTGCTGGAGATTCAGCTGTCAAACAAGTGAGGCTTTTCTCCATTGCCATGTGTGGAAAAGAAACACCCGCTAAACTTCTGGCTGGCACACAGCTGTTCCAGGAGCATAGTTTTTGTCATAAAAAGGAAGGTGACAACCCCACTGCAGTGGGAGTTTCGTGGGATGATGTGTTTAGGAACATGAGAAGAGGCCGAGTGCAGAGCGAGACCCTTGGTTCTGCAGCATAATAGTGGCAAATTCTCCCTGGAGGCAACTCTCCGAGGTCTCTGGCTTGGATAGCCCAACAGTATTTTTTACAATTATTTAAACTCAAGGTATCAGGGATTGAATTTAAGACCAGATGCATGTACTACTGAGCTGTGGGGGTCCCTGTTAAAACAAAGTATGCTAGCCAGACAAACCAGTGAGGCTTTGAACTGGACAGGATATATGGTGGGGGAGTAAATCTTTCAACACTACCTTGCTGGATCAGGGGAATGCTATGAACATAGTTTGTCTTGATTTCAGTAAGGCTCTTGATAAAGTTCCACATAATATTCTTTTTTAAAAATAATTTTATTTATCGTTTTTATCACATTTATGAACACATATAACTTCCATTTCATTCAGTTAAGTCTACTATTTACAATTTATCCATTCATAAAATCTTGACCAAGTATCTCGAAATAAAGTTTTATCCTTTCCATGAATTATTTGGCTTAACCTGTCCATTTCAGCTAGATACATTAATTTATGCTTTATCTCTTCTACAGAGGGAACAATATCGGTTTTCCAGTGTTTTGCCCACCTAATTCTAGCGGCACTCAACGTGAAAATCAAAAAAGACGTATCACAACGGCTAAATCCTTCTGGAAGCAGATTTAACAAATATATCTCGGGATAATAAATTAATACCTGTAATTTCTAATATTAGTTTCTGTATCATATGGCAAAACTCCTGTGCTTTCGTGCACTGCTACCACATGTGGAAAAAAGTCCCCATGTTTATTCCACATTTCCAGCAAAGATTAGAGACATTAATGTAACACTTTGCTACTCTATCCGGAGACCAATACCACCCGTAAAACATCTTATATACATTTTTCTTATATGCTACAGCACTCATATTTCATAGTTTTCCAAATTTTTGACCACTCATCTGTTTCTATGGAATATCCAAAGTCCCGCATCCATGAGATCATACTACTCTTGTTTCATCTTGCATTTTCTCTACCAGTAGAATCTTATATATTTTTTGTATCATTTTATCATTCAGAGTTAGCCAAACTTTATCAAAATGATTCCTGGAATCATAGAAACTGACTTTTTTGTCTATATTGTGCCTGGTTTGTAGTTGAAGCTTTTCCCACCACGATAGCTTAACGTTATACATTATTCTCAAATCTCTTCAGTTTTTAATTTATCTGACTTCATAATTTGCCATATTAAAATTATTAATTAATGAGGGTTTTATGAATGCCTCAAGAGGAGAAACCTATTTAGGCATTTTCAAATAATATACCATTTTTATGTCCGACCAGTGCCTACAGCACAACCCTGATCTCAGTACTCTTCAGAAGATCAGACCTGGCCTCCAGCTATAGTGTTGTCCTTGTTTCTGAGGAATCCACAGGAGCCAGAATACAGCCCGCCTCCTGCACACTCTTACTCTGCAATAGCTAATGCTCTACTGATTTAAAAGCCAACTCTGTATGTTTCAGTGAAAGACACAGTTGAAGAAATAATTGTCCATACTCCACAGTCACCATTTCATTATGTGCTCCAGTAGATTTTACTGACCAAAATTCCAAAAAAGCTGACCAAATACTGACAAAAACCCGACAAAATACTGAACAATTTAATGTCAGCCTATTGATAAGTTAGCGTTTTAAAAGTAAAACTAGGACTTCATTAAAAATGATTATCTAGCCTCCACCATCCTCATACTACATCTTTTTATGGAATTTTAAAAAATGAAGATAGGACAATGTTTTCATTATTGTACAAAATTTAAGGGAAAAAAGATTCCCTTTAAAAAATAATACTGCAGATAATAGAAGAAGCAAAACATATTAAAAACCATACATAAAGTAATCATTATGGCAACAAAACATAATTACTGTAAAGTAAAATTTGTCTTTGCTTTTACTTTATCTTTGGTTTTTGTTTTGTTTTTTAAATTTTTATTTTTTAACAATTTTTTCTTTAACAAAAACAAAGTTATACATGCGGTGAAAAAGAGACATGTAGATTCGGTATTCTTATATATAACCAAATATGCTCCAACCTCAAAGGTTTAACAATTATTTGCTAATCATAGCTTTACAACCATAATCTGAATCTAGTATCCTATTGCAACCAAATGAATCTATATTCTATTACATCAATCAGAAATATAATAACTTTTGATAACTTTTGTTTTTAGGAATAACACCTGAATTTGACAGGTACACAGTAATAGGGAACCATATGGCTTGGAAATATTTCTGATAAGAACTCAAATTTTGACATAAAGAATAAGAAGTTATTTTTCCGTGAACAAAATGATTCCACAATTTGTTTTGCCAAGAATCCAAAGAAGGGGAAGTTACTACCTTCCAATTTTGAGCAATAGTAAGTTTAGCTGTGGTAAGTAATGTGGAAATTAAAATTATTTGCGATTTTGATAAATTTTCATTTGGGAACATATCTAACAATATTGCTTCAGGTAACCAAGGTAGTTGAAAGGATGTTATCTTTTTAATTTGGACCAAAATTTGAGTCCAGAAAGATTGCATGACTGGACAGGACCACCAACAGTGCAAAAAATCCCCGCCTTGGCCACATTTCTTCCAAAACAGATTATTAGGGGTATGATATATCCTTTGTAATTTTGGGGGGGTAAAATACCAACGATGCAATATTTAAAAAAAATTAAACTTTATACAGAAAACCGTTGAGGATAAACTTGGTGAAGCCCAAATTTGGTCCCAATGTTTCAAAGCAATTCTATTTGCACAATCCAAATGCCATTGTGCTTGAGATTTTAATATACCTTGTTTTTTTGAAACAATCAAAATTCTATATATTTTTATAACAAACCTTTAACTTCCACATTTTTATTCTTAATTAGTATTTCAAATTCTGTCAAGTTTGTTACTGGGTTTGGTTTTGTAAGGCAGGATTGTAAAAGGTGATGTAATTGTAAGTACTGAAACCAAGGAATCGATTTACCAACCTTGGTTTCGATCTCTGCTTTAGTAAACGGTTTCTTTGTGTTAATATTCATCAAACCAATTATACGTGTAAAACCTGCTTGTTTCCACATTTGGTATGTGTTTTCTTCTTTTCCAGGTGGGAACCAGTTCTGATTGGTGAAGGAGGATAAAATTGATGTCTCTGAAACCAACAATTGTCTTCGTTTGTCCCAGAATTCCAAAGTTGTGTCAAGGTAAGTAACTGTGCCCTTATTCTTTAGGGTCTGTCGGTGAGGACGATGTTGCCATATGATATCTTGAATCGGAATAGGAGGATAGTGTAAGGTCTCAAATTGTAGCCATAAGGGAGGTATCTCTGCAGTCAAAAGTCTAGCAATAGTGGCTAACTGTGTGGCCTTGTAGTATGCAACCAAGTCCGGAAAATCT
The DNA here is from genome assembly GCA_029233225.1 of Lepidodactylus listeri. Taxonomy (NCBI): domain Eukaryota; kingdom Metazoa; phylum Chordata; class Lepidosauria; order Squamata; family Gekkonidae; genus Lepidodactylus; species Lepidodactylus listeri. The sequence goes on from JARCFY010000023.1 coordinate 3,658,529, forward strand.
AGTCCTCCTTTTTTTTTTTGACGCTTGTAATGCCGAAGCTTTTATTCTGGGGTTTTTATATCCCCAGAAAAATTGAAGAAGGGATTTTTGCCATTTATATAGATCTTTTAATAATAGTTGTACAGGAAGTGCTCTAAAAAGAAACAAAAATTTCGGAAGTATCAGTGATTTAATGATATTAAGTCTATCTGCCCATGTCAGGCCCATAGTATGCCATTGTTTCAACTGTGTGTTTGTTTCCCTAAAGATTTTTTGAAAATTAACTGTAATAATGTCCTTAAGAACTGGAGGAATTAAAACTCCTAAACATCTCCAACTAGAAGTAGACCATTTATAAGAAAAAAGATGTTGAATTTCTATTTTGTTTCTAAGAGAGACCACTAAAGGAATGATCTTTGATTTTTCCATGTTTACTTTTAAACCAAATAAAGGTTGTATTTGTTGAAATATGTTTTGAAGTTCCAATAAGGAGGAGAGTGGTTTTGAGAGAAATATGACCAAATCATCTGCATAAAGACTGATCTTATGAGTTACAGAGCCCACTTGTATACCCTCTATATTAGCATTATTTCGAAATAACCTTGCTAACGGCTCCATTGCAAGGGCAAAAAAAAATGGAGACGGGACAACCCTGTCGCGTTCCACGTTGCATTAAAATTGTTCTGCCTAAAAAATTGTTTGTTTGAATATGCGCTGTAGGGTTAGCATAAAGTGAAGCTACTGCTGTTTGAAATTTCCTTCCGAATTGCATTAAGTATAAAAGTTGTTTCAAGTAACCAGTCTCCAAACTGTCAAATGCCTTCTCAAGGTCAACAGTAAGCATTAAAGTCTCTTCTCCCAAATTCTTGCTGTATGAAATAATGTCCAACATGCGTCTGATATTGTCCATCACTGAGCGCTTAGGGATAAATCCCGTTTGATCAGGGTGAATGTGAAATGGTATAATGGTCTGTAATCTGTTTGCCAATATTTTTGCCAGGATTTTAACGTCACAGTTTAGTAAGGCAATAGGTCTATATGAGGACTCTAGGTTTATTTTCTTTAGGAATAGTTACAATATGAGATTCTTTCCAAGAAGGAGGCATCTTACCAGTATCTAATAGTAGATTACAAGTTTTTAACAGGTGTGGTGTTATCTGTGATGAGAAAACTTTGTAAAATTCTGGGCCGAATCCGTCGCTGTCTGGTGAGGTATTAGATTTAGTTTGTTTGATTACAGCTATAATTTCGTCGTTTGTAATCGGTGCATCCAAATAGTGTTGATGCTCTAAAGAGAGTTCTGTTACAAGATTGTTAGTTTTTAAAAAGTCTTGGATTTTTTGTATGTTAGGGTTATTTGTAGAATACAGTTTTTCATAGTATTTGGTGAAGCACTCTCGTTGATGTCTTGAGGATCAGAACATGTTATGTTGTTTTCATCTTTCATTTGGAAGATCTATCTTTTTGTTGCTTTTTCACTCTCCACATTAATAGTTTTAGGCTTTTAGGGTTTCTTTGCCAATATAATTGTTTCAAGTATAAAATGTTCTTTTGTATCTGTGAAGTTTCTGTAGCTTCTAGGATTTTCCGGGTGGCAAGAAGTTTTTTATATGTCTTTCTGTTTCCTGTTTTTTTGTGTAAAGATTCAAGAAAATGTATTTCATCTAACAGTAATTTGGTTTTTTGTTGTTTTTCTTTCTTTAGGTGAGAAGTCATGGCTATTAAATCTCCTCTGATGACGGCTTTAAATGCATCCCAAACCATATGTGCGTCCACTTCCCCGTTGCTATTTTCTTTGAAATAAAGTTCAATTTTTTGTGCTATTTCTTCCCTAAGAGATTGTTGCAATAAAACTGACTTGTTTAGCTTCCAAGTTTTGGTATAGTTCTTTTCTTGCTGTGTTTGAATTTGCATTTTGACATAGGCATGATCCATCCACACCATTGGACCTATCGAAGAAGATTTAACATTGGGCAACAAAGTATCCGTTACCAAAAGATAGTCTATTCGGGAATAAGAATGAAATCTTGGGGAAAAATATGTAAAGTCTTTTTCTCCTTGATGCATTTCCCTCCACACATCAATTAAGTGTTATTTGGCCAAAATGTCATGTAATTTGGTGTATCTTTTTCTCTGCTTGTTGGGATGTTTCTGTGTCTTAGATTTGTCCATTTGATAGTCCACTATAAGGTTAAAATCCCCTCCAAGTATAAGGTGGCCTTTAACAAAAGATTGCAATAATAAAAATGTATTATCTAAGAATTGTTCTTGCTGATCATTAGGTGCATAAATGGAAGTGAGTGTTACAGGTTGCTGGTTCAATTCACCTTTTACAAATAAAAATCTTCCATGTGGATCTTCCAGTTTATCTTCAAATGAAAATTGCAACTGCTTAGAAATTAAAATCGCGACCCCTCTGGATTTTGAAGAACCTGCTGCCATGTATTGATGGTCATACAATTTGGTGTTCAAAACCGATGTGGCTTTTGCTGAAAGATGCGTTTCCTGCAATAGAAGAATCTCAGGTTTCGACTTTAAAATAAAAGTAGTCATTCGTTTACGCTTGATACAATTGTTCATCCCTCTTAAATTCAGAGATCTCAGTGTACATACTGATTAATTTCAAAATTTACCTACAGGTATTAATATTAAGATTGAATACTTAACCACTATAGCAGTTCTATAACACTACTAAATTTGTTGTCTCACAAAATATGGAACAGTTAACAGACTTACTTAGCAAATAGAATCACTACAAGACACACTAAAATAAAATTAAGTTAACCCTTTTGTCCCCTCCCCTATCCACCCTCTCCCTTACCCAACTTAGTCCCTCCCCACAAAATCAGGGTCACTCAGACCACTATATAAATTAAATTAACTACCACATGCACCCAGAAAATCCCAGAAAATCTGGTTGACTGCCAAGCAGTCGTCCGGGAGCACTTCAGAGGACTAACAGAACTCGAAACACCCAACTCCCCCCCGTCCCTGCCGAGTAATACTTAAACTTTAAACCCCAATCACTGTTGTCTATTAAATAAGCCTTAAGAGATTATACAATTGCCAACATCATATTAAACCTTACAACAAAAACAAATAGGGCCAGATTTTCTCAGGTATCTGTAGAGTGTCTGGCTGAAATTTTACTGGCCTTTAGAGGTGTAGTTGGGAAGAGGTTTTTGTGCTTAAAAGATTTCCTATCTTTGAATTCCATAACCCCTTCTTGTTCTAATGCCTTCAAAAGATCATTACCACTCTCCTCATCCCATGCATACAGTTTCTGGCCCATATGGGCAACGTATAGTTTGCCAGAGGGAAGCCACCGGTATTTTTGGTTTTGTGCTTGTAGCTTTGCTGTTATAGGCTTTAAAATGTGTCTAATCAATATAGCTTGCTTAGGAATGTCTGGGAAGATTTGTAAAGATTCACCATCATACAAGAAAGTATCTGGATGTTTAGCAGCTTGAAGTATTCTTTGACGAACCCGTGCATCAGGTACTGTGATTAGCACATCTCTAGGTAGCAGTCTGTTTGGTTTAGGAGGTGGACCCATTCTATATGCATTTGTTAAAGTGGGGTACAGTTTTAAAGCTTGCTACAGTTTTAAAGCTGTAGCAAGAAGTTGAGCTATAAAGGCTATTAAGTCCTGGTTTTTTTCTGCTTGTTCAGGGAGCCCTCTAATTTTCAGGTTAGTAGATTTTAAATCTGCTTCCAGAGAAGTTATATGATCAGTGTGAGTTTCAAGGGTCTCCCGAATGCTCTTAATCTCAGTTTGATTTAAGGAGCTCAGCTGCTTAGCCTCAGAGGCAGTCTGAGTCGTTTGTTTTAGCTCTGTTTGAAGATCAGTAAGTTGAAGTGACAGAGAGGAAATTTTTGAGACTATACCTGTCTCCATAGCCTTAAGGTAGTCCAAGATCGCTGCTGTATTGGGCTCAGGGCCCACCGGGTCCGGAGACGGAGTTGCGGCCACCATTTTGTTTTCGGGCTGAGTTGCTGAGCCGCGCTGGAAAGCTACCTCCAGAGTCTCTTTGAAGTGCTTTAGGGCTGCTGGTAAGGTTTTGCCCTTAGCTGGGTCTGTTTTTGGTCCCATCGGGGTTGTTTTCGATGTCTAGGGGAGGCTTAAAGACGGCGGGGACGAGCAAGGGATCAGGAGCCCCGGGATCACGCGGCCGCCATCAACGTCGCGCCGCCGGAAGTCCCCATCTTTGGTTTTTTGATGAAAAAAGAATCTATTAATGAACTCTTTCTTTTCTCAACAGTTTTCCGCACTGCATCTGCCAGCATTTTTCCTTCTCCTCTTCTTCCATTGCTTTCTCCACTCCTTCTAGCATGAGCTGTGTATGCTGAATCCCACAATATCCTTTTTCTCAGCAGCCTCCCTTACACGTTTGGTTGCGTCACTTAGCAATCATCCCCTTCTTGTTCTGTTGTCTCAGCTTTTTCAGTTTTGTTTCCTTCTCTTGTATACTATCCTTTTCACTATCTTCTTAAACCTTTCTAACTCCTCTGCCTTTTCTCTCCCTCCCTCCCTCCCTCCCTCCCTTTCTTCTCCTTCTCTTTAATGACACACTGTTCATCATAACTTTGCTTGTAATGAGTAGGAGCTGTTCTTGCTATCTGTAAAAGCTCCTGTGTGATATTAACATGGTATACCTTGTTTTCATATACATGATATAACGTTTCTTTGACCATCAGGTGAGCATTCAAAGTTCTCTCTGACATGCTGGCCCTTTCATTGATCAACATGTGTCCAGATTTTGAAAACCCTCTTTCTATGTCCGCAGTACCATACAATAATAATAACGCTGCTTTCACCACCTTGGTAACCAGTAGGTATTTTGGATCTCCAGATGGGTTTGTCTTTTCAAAGAATTGATTCCAGTATGTAGCTATGCAGCAAGTGTCACTGGCAGTTTCATCTTCAAGTCTTAAGACGTTTCCATTCATCCACAACCACATCCAGTGGAATATCCATTGGGAGTTCTGCTGCTACTTTCATTATATCATTGTGGGTTCCTTACTTGAGGCTCTGTGCTGGAGATAAACATTGAAGATATCTGAGGATGGGCTTGTCCAAAGATGACTGGAGTAAAAAGTATTTGCAGGCCGCTGTGAAATGTTTTTTTGCTTCCGTTCAAAAGAGCAGCTGTTCCTTTTCAAAAAGTTTTTAAAGTTAGTCACAGATTCTACTTTCACTGATTACTTCTCTCACAGGTATGCTGTGCTCATAACTGAAGGCTTTAAGTGGCAATGGTGCTGAACTCTCACACATGCGATCCATTATGGTTCTTGTGTTTTCACTTCACTCTGCATCACATGCACCAAAGGTTCTTCTTCTTGGAACGCTCCAGTGAACTCTCTAAATAAGCGGGCACTCGTGCAACCAAACATCACCCCTGCTTTCATTGTCTCATGTTTTAAGAAATTAATTATGTTTCTATAATTTGTGGAAGATTCCACCAAATCACTTTTACTCTTAGGAACAAAGTCCTTAAAGTGCTTCATAACTGAGCTGAAGACAATCTGTCTTCTCACTGAGAATTCATCATGTTTTTTTCCAAAATGCAGTAATGAAAACAACCCCCCCCCCTCCACAAGCTGCATTCACAAAAATCAAAGAAATACTGACTCTATTGACCAGTTTTTTAAAAAAACTGACAAATTACTGACCAAGATGAAAAAAACTGACTTTTACTGATTTTACTGATCATATCCCGCCCCTGCATGTGAAGCCTTTCCTAGATTTCTTGACAATCTCAGCTGCTTTGTTTTCCCTTCCATTTGGTGACCAAGTTTCTAGATTTCATAACTTTGGAAAAATGAACAGGCAAAACTTTTAATTATTTACAGATTGTATGGCCAGATTAGTTTTGCATCTGCAACCACCTTGGTGCAGTGGTAAAAGTCAGCTGAGGATCTTGAAGAGGTGAGTTTGAATCCCTGCTCTGGCATGAAAACTCACTCACCCTTGGGCTAGGGTCTGTCTGTCTGCCTCTCTCTCTCTCTCTCTCTATATATATATATATATATCACAGTTGCTAATTTTATTTATTTAAAATATTTGTTAGCTGCCTTTCTCCCTTGTGGAACTCAAGGCAGCTTACAATATAAATGGAGAATAAAATGATGCGAGGATAAAAGGGGGGGGGGATGATGTTGTAAGCCGCTTTGGTTCCTCAATGGGGAGAAAAGCAAGATTAACATATCTAAATAAATAAATTTCCTATCAATGTATTCCAGGAATACAGGATGTATGTAATGGGCAGCCAGGTTCTTATTTGTGGTGAAGCTGTTGAGATGAACTCTACCCCCACAGATGTGCCAGAGCTGAACTCTGGAGTTACAAACACGTACAATACAACCCACACAGTACAATGTACACTTAAAATGTTTTATGTTCATGCTTAAGCAATGATCAGCATGAAGGTGAAAAACACATGCTCACAAAGCAGATGCACTCATCAGGGAGTCATGACTGGTTGCAGCTTTTTGCTAAGGGTACATGGGGATGACTAACCCAGGTTTGCTTTTCTGTCACTTGGGACATGGCTCTAAGAGATGGAGTACACAAGATCTCACAAAAACAGAAAACAAGCAGCACCTTTTTCAGACTAACATGCCTCTGAGAGTCACTTACTTCTGCAGATGCAAATGGAATGAACACTTCGGTCAGGAGGCTGGGGGGGACAGCACCAGGCCCCCTTCCTTCTTGGCCCCCCATGTTCTCAAGCCTCTACCCAGCCCAATGCAGCCACAGACACACATCCTGAAAAAGTCCACACCCTAGTCAACTGATGTAAAGTACTCAGTCCAGAGACGCCATCAAGTGAAATCAGCTCATGGTTTATTAGGAGGTTCAGGAACACGTTTGAGCTGGGCTCAGGGGTCTGCTTATATGCGCACCTAAACCACATCCCCGGCCTCGCCCACACACTCAGATAGGATTACAATTAATACAGTTAAGTCTCCCCCAGGTCATTGGCCCCCAGAAAAAGAGGTGCAGGAGCTCATTAGCATAATTCATTAGCATAACTCATTTGCATATGCCACACTTCCTGACATCACCGGAAGTGTGTCACAATGCAACTCCCATCGCCCAGGCTCCATTTATTTCCCAACTCAGAGATGGCAAGCTCTTCAGAAGACCAAAGCTGCTGTGACATAGTAGAAGACGCAGCCTCTCATGAAGGGCCTTGTACATGGCAACCAGTACCTTGAAAGGACCAGCAACTGATGGAGTGACTGCAGGGCAGGCTATTCAAGAATGAACACAAATGAAGCTGCCTTCTATTGAATCAGACCCTTGGTCCCTCAAGGTCAGTACTGTGAACTCAGACTAGCAGCAGCTCTCTGGAGTCTCAGGTTGAGGTCTTTCATATCACCTACTACCTGGTCCTTTTAACTGGGGATATCTGGGATTGAACGTGGAATCTTCTGCATGACAAGCAGAAGTTTTTCCAGTGAGCCACAGCCCCTCCGCAGGTGTGACATGTATTTCCTGCCTTGCACCCACTAGCAATTGGGCTGCAAGTTTTGTATCAACTGAAGTACAGCTGGTCAGCTTTTCCACAGTAGTCCCAATATTCTGTTTGAGTTTTAATTATGGTAATTTAACCACAAGGATAGAAATTGCTACAACAAAATACATAGCCCGGAAGAATCTTTGAATATTGTAAAAAGTATCCCAAAACATAACAGCCAGTAATATCTGGGGTGGGGGTGAGGTGGCGCACTCCCCAACTGTTTTAATCTCTGAACAGCAAGTTCTTTTACTTAGGCTTCCTCCCCCACCCCCAATAAAGCCCATGGTAAGCTGCCCAGATATTTTTAGGGCTTCTATACAAATAATACAGTACCTCTACAAATAATATACAGTTCAGTGAGACAAATGGATCATAAATGACAAATAAGCTTATACCAGGAATAAATAAAGCTGCCACTGAACTCAGACTTTGAGCACCTCTCCCTATACCTGCTTCTAATTTTTGAATTTGTGTGACTGGTCCCAGGCTTTCTGTACAGGGTGGGATGTGCAATCAAACCCATGCTAATCCATATGATGAAGGATCAGTGTTTTGTGGAACATGTAGGAAAGGTATGCCTAATTTAAACCCCCCACGTATTGAGCAAAAATCTTGCACATGCATCTGCCCCATGCTACGTAACGATCATGAGAGTGCCATGTTAATTTATGCGTAGAAGTTCGTTCTGGATAGTTCTGTCAACATGTAAAGCACCCTGACCTGGATGGCCCAGACTAACCCGATCTCATCAGCTCTCCACAGCTAAGCAGGGTTGGCCTTGGTTAGTACTTGGCTGGGAGACCACCAAGGAAGTCCAGGCTACAAGGGCAATGGCAAACCACCTCTGAACGTCCCTTGCCTTGAAAACCTCATAAAGGGTTGCCATAAATCCACTGCAACTTGACAGCACTTTCCACCACCACCAACATGCAAAGTGGCCCTCAAAGAAACTCTCTGAATAATTGATGATAGTTAGGATCAATGCAGCAAGCACCCACCAGATATGCTCTATTTCAAACTGTTTGCTGGGATTATGATACTACACAAGCCGTTTGTCCTGGATTTAGGGACATCAGCATCCAGGTGGGACCTGTAATTACAGGTCATCTCCAGACCACAGAGATCAGTTCCCCTGAAGAAAATGGATGCTTTGGAGAGTGGACTCTGTGGCATTGTACCCCGCTGAGGTCCCTGTCCTCCCCAAGCTCCATCCCCAAATCTCTCAGAGCTTCCCAATGTGGATCTGGTGTAGTGGTTAAGTGCACAGACTCTAATCTGGAAGAACTGGGTTTGATTCCCCACTCCTCCACTTGCAGCTGCTGGATGACCTTGGGCAAGCTGTAGTTCTGACAAGAGCTGTCCCTGAAAAATCAGTTCTTGAAAGAACTCTCAGCCCTACCTACCTCACAGGGTGTCTGGGGGGGGGGGGGAGGAGTCTGTAAACCACTCTGAGACTCCTTCGGGTAGTGAAGGGTGGGGTATAAATCCAATCTCTTCTTCATCATCCCCCTTTGGTAGCCAGGGTGGTCTGGCAGCTCTCCCTGGACTATAGAGTTCCCCCCACATTTTCCAGATATATGTATATCAGGGATGCCAAGTCAACCTTTGCAGCTGTACCTTTAATAGTGGTTGAACTGGTAGTAATTAGCACCTGATTGAGTTTACCTGCAGGCATCAAATCATTTCCCCAATAATTTTTGTGCAGCTGATCAAGGCAAAAGGACCTGTCAGGTCGGTTTATTCCTTGTAAATAGTCAAAGTTTACCTCGGCTGCCACTTTTTCCAAGGGCTGCAGCATATGTAGGGTATGTTTGTGAACACGGATTCAAAAGTGCACACCTCCAGCCTCTTTGACCTTACCCTCCGGGTCTTGCGTTTCCCCCGAGTTGCAAGGAGGTACTATTGGTGGGAGCAGCTGCCTCTCAAGGGGCTACAAAGGAATCCAGGATGCTAGATCAGGATCCGGGCTCTGGAAGCTGAGCAGAGCAGCCTTTCTCCCCAGGGCTGTGACCTGAGAACCTGGAGTTGGAATACAAAACGTGCCTCCCTCCCAGGTTCCCAGCAGCCCTCCGGGATTTCACTTTTCCCTGCACCGTCAGAATGGGAAGCAAACTTTGGGGGAATTGAACTCTCTTGACGCCTCTTCTATTGCCATGGGTGAGTGGAAGATGGGGGGGGGGAGGTAGAGGGGAGCTTCTCTCTGGTTGCCAGATAGAAGAGGAGGGGAAGGTGCACGGTTAACTTTCCCAGCTGCTTTGCTCGCTCATCCTCCTTCCAGGATTCCAGGGGGGGGGGGGGGGAGAGAAAAGGAGCCCATTCTGTCTCCTCCTCACCCAGCCCCAATTGGTCAGCCCAGCTCGTGCACAGCAGAACAAATGAGACACAAGTGCATGCAGCCATCTAATGGCCGCCTTCTACCTTAGAGGGAAATCTTTGGGGAGGAGGAGAACCGAGGCCACATGCAGCTGCTTCTTCCACCCCCTCCATTCTCCCTTCTCTGCAAGTTCTTCGCGCTCGCATGGTAGCCCTCGAGGAAAACGACACCTGCTTTCTTTGAGCTCCTCCAAACCCGACTAAGGGCTGTGGGAGCTGGGGGCGGGGTTTGGCGCCGCCGCCTGACCTTGTTAACTGGTGGAGCGGCGCTCCTGTGAGCTCCCGGTCGAACGGACCCCTGTTGGCCCCTATTTGCATCCTGGCTGACCGATAGGTCTAAATTACAATCCGGCCAGTCTATTGTGTTCTGGAGCAAAGCTCTGACTGTGCCTGGCCATGTGCTTGCCCCGGACCACATGGCCTGATCGCATGGCAGTCGCCATTAGAACACAACACCCCTCCCCCCATAGTTCGGGTCCTCCTAACACACAAAGTCTTTGAGGTATGTTGGTCTTCGCCATTCCCTGGTCGAGTGGCATACAGCTGTGTCTCTGGTGGGTGGCTCGGGAGTCGCCACAACTGGTTCCAGGGACGGACCTGGTTCGCCCGCACAGGCTGGTGTCAGAGAGGGGGCGGTGTGAGTGTCGGCTGTCAGGTGAGGCTGGAGAAACTCTGTTGCCAGTGTTTCATCCATGTCCTCATCTGCAGGCTTGGGAGTGGCGGTCTCATCCTCGCTCTCCTCTGGTCTGTCCATTGTGGGGGTCAGGAGCTGGTGGCGCACGTGGCGTTTCCAAAGCTGTCCTTCTTCCCCGGCGAACTCGTAGGATAGAGGTCCCATTACATGCATTATCCAGCCTGGCAGCCAGGCTGGACCGTTGGCATAGTTCTTATCATAGACTGGGTTCTCTGGGAAGAACCCTTGGGGAGCCTTCTGCTGTTCCGGGCCCGTGCTATGGTCTGGAGTGTGGTCAGGATGCAGGTGGGTCCAGTCTGGTTGTGAGCCGCTGACCCATGAGCAGTTCTGCTGGACTGTGCCCAGTTGCGGTGTGGGGTTTTGTTCATTAGCCAAACAGGAATGCAGCCAGCCTGTAGTTCCAGTTGCCCATGTCCATGCATCACAGGGCTTCCTTGGCTGTGTGCACCATGTGCTCAGCTTGACCATTGGTGGCTGGATGGAAAAGGGTGGAGCAGATGTGCCAGATGCCGTAGTAGTCTACGAACGCCTGGAACTCCCCTGACATGAAGGCCGAGCCGTTGTTGGTCACGAGGGTGTTGGGGATGCTATGTGTGCTGAAAATGCGCCACATGGCCCGAACGGCTGCCTGCGAGGAAGTGGTGGATACTGGTGCCACCTCCAGCCAATTGGTATAGCTATCTACCAGTATAAAAAAGAGTTGGTTCTGCAAAATCTAGGAGGAGCCGGCTCCACGGCTTGTGGGCCGACTCCCAAGGGTGCACTGGTGCTTGTGGCGGATCAGGTCGTGATTCCTGGCATTTGCGGCACTTGTGGACCAGTTCCTCTACCTCTCGATCTAGTCCTGGCCAGCACACATAGCTCCGGGCCAGGGCCCAGATGTGTGTCATGGAGTGTGGTCAGCACCCATTTGTGCAGTGGCCCAGGGATTACCACCCTCACTCCCCATAGCACACCCCCCTTGTGCGCTGACAGTTTGTTGTGCCGGGCCATGAAAGCTGCAAATTCTGGCCCGGGCATGCTGGGCCACCCCCTTCCCACCCAGTCCAAAACACGGGAAAGGGTGCGATCCCTAGCGGTGAGCTGGGAAACTTCAGTTACCTGAACCAGCCGGTCTGGCAGGTCTTCCAGCAGAGCAATGTGGTGCGCTGGAGCAGGATTGGCAGGCGGCTGAGGGCATCCGCGTGTCCCATGGCCTTCCCCGGGCGGTGGACCAGATCGCACTGGTAGCCGGCCATACAGGTAATTATGGAATTTTTAAATACCTGCTACGATCGCCAGGGCTTCCTTGTCTATTTGCACATAGTTGCGCTCAGCTGCCGACAAGGGGAAGGAATAATAGGCGATGGGCACCTCTCTCCCATCCGCCAGGTGGTGTCCCAGGACGGCACCCACGCCGTAGGGTGAAGCATCGCAGGTGAGGATTACTGGGAGGGATTCATCAAAGTGGGCCAGGACTGCGCTGGAAGTCAGCAGTCCCTTGATGGCCCGAAATGCTGCTGCATGGCAAGGACCCCAGGACCAACGGGCACTCTTGTCCAGGAGCCAATGGAGGGGCTCCGCTACCACCACCTTGTGGGGAAGGAAGGCGTGGTAAAAGTTTAAGAGTCTTAAAAATGCCTGTAGGTCTGATTTGGAAGTTGGTGTGGGGGTCTCTGTGATGGCGCGAATCTTGTCGGCGGTCAGGTATATGCCCTGGGCGTCCACCACAAAGCCAAGGAGTTTGACAGACAGAACTCCCAGCTTGCACTTTTCTTTCTTGACCTTGAGGCCCACGTCACTGAAACGTTGGAGGACGGAGCAAAGCTGGGTCATGAAGGACTCAACATCTGGTGCAGTGATCAGAATGTCCATGGCTGGACCTCCGGGATACCTTTAAGCAAAGTGTCTATTAGTTCCTCAAATATCCCTGGGGCAATGCTGACCCCGAACTGGAGGCGCTGGACCTTGAACGCTCCTCAGTGCATGATGATGGTTTGGGCCTCCACTGTGGCCTCGTCTACCAGGAGTTGCTGGAAGGCCTGCGCCAGATTCAGCTTTCCAAATATCCTTGCACCTGCCAGGGAGGCGAGGACATGGCTCACCACTGGCACTGGATACGCATGGTCCTGGAGTGCCCGGCTGAGGGTGCATTTGTAATCTACACAAATGCGTATGTCCCCGTTTGGCTTCATGGGGGTGACTATAAGAGTCTCCCATTTGCCATGTGGGACAGGCTCCAGGACCCCTTGCTCGACTAGCCGGTCAAGCTCTTTGTCTAGTTTGGGCCAGGCCGCCAGGGGAGGTCGCCTGGCTGGCATCCGTACTGGCTGAATGGTTGGGTCCAGTTCCAGCGTTACTGGTGGGCCTGTGTATTCGCTGAGTTTTCTGTCGAAGACGGCCAGAAACTCATCACAGACTGACTGAAAGTCTGCACTGCCGAGTTGGTTTACGCCTGTTACTCTCAGTCCTGGGGGCCCAAACCATGATAGCCCTAGCAGGCTAGACAGCTTTCCTTCAACCACTAAGAGCTCCAATCGTCCGCAAAAGTCCTTGAATTTTACTCTGACACTTCCCCACCCCTTGATTGGTACCAGGTTCTTCTGACAGTCCCAGAGCTTGAGGCCCAGTGGCTTTTGCAGTGGGAGCCCCCCTTGTGGGCAGAGCCTCTTAAGGGTATCCACAGAAATAATGGAGTACGCAGACCTCGTGTCTAATTCCATCTGGCAGAGGGACTCCATGGGAACAAAGATTTTGTTGGGGGTGTCTTGGGGCAAGTTAAGTACCTGAGTCTATGATGTGGAGTGCAGATCAGCTGACTCAAGGTGCATGGCTTAGGAGCATCAGGAGACCTGGGAGCAGCAAACCCGGGCGATGTGGCCTGTCTTGCCACAGGAACAGCATGCTGTGTCACAAAAGCAGCAGGTCCGGCAGTCATGGGGATCGCCGCAGCTGGCACACGTTGTCCTTGGGGATGCGGAGGTCTTCGGGGTGACCTGCGGTGAGGTGGCAGCGGGTTTCGGTTGTCCTCTCTGACCTGGCCTTTGGAGCTGCAGGACATCCTCCTCCTCATCAGATGTTGTGGCGGGGCTGTGGGCAGTTGCCAGGTGGTGCGTGGTGGACCCCTGGTGGTCCTTTTGAACATGGCTGCGGTTTTGCACACCGTGTCCAGCTGCAGTTCGTTGGTGGCCAAGAGCTTCCACCAGAGCTTCAGCTTGCGGACCTCCCCAGACAAAGTGTGTTAACAGCATGTTTTCAATTGAGGGGAATTCGCACCCGACGGCTAGCCGCTGGAGGTCTGCCATGTAGTCGGCAGCTGACTCACCAGTCTTCTGTGTGCAAGAGCAGAAGTCCATCCGCAGCAGCATCTTAGACGGTTTTGGCGCAAAGTAGGTGGTCAGTGCTGTGATGAGTTTCTTGTAGCTGGTGTCGCCCCCCCCCCCAAGAGTCGGCCAGTCAATGACAGCTGACTCTTTGACAGCCATCTGTCTGACTATCAGCTGTCTGAAAGCTCCATCCTGTGGTAGGGGAGTGGCAGGGGAGAAAGGGCTCAGGAGGTGCTGGTGGACCCTCACAGACTTTGGCCACACCCCATAAGGCTTCAGAGTAGAGTAGAGGGAGGCCTCTGGGCACGTCCAGACCCATTCAGAGCCTTTAAAAGTCTTGAGGGAGGAGATGGATGGACCAGCTCTGCCTCCCAGCCAACTCCAGAGTGAGAAATTCCTGGAGATTTGGGGCAGCTGCCTATGGAGGGGGGAACTTAGGGAAGGATTTCACCTAGAATTATGGCATACCACAGCGTTCACTCTCTGAAGCTGGCATTTTCTCCAGGGGAACTCTGTTCTCTTGTGTCCAGTGTTTTGTAGGGGGACTTGGATCTGTCCTAGATCACCTGATTTCTGTGTAGGAACATCCCAGGTTCAGTCCCTGGGGTCTCAAGCCAAAGGATCGGTGGGGGAGTGAGTGCACAGAAGGAGCTTCCTTTGCCAGAGGCCCCTGCAGAGCTGCTGCCAGGCAAAGGAGACCGATCCCGGATTAGTAGAAGGCACAGTTCTGTGTTCCCCTACTGCTCGGGGGGGGGGGGGGGTTACCTGTAGATTTTAATACACACACACACACTCATGTATACAAGAGGCTGCAGTGGCTCAAGTGGTTAAGATGCTGAACTGCCGACTGGAAGGTCGGTAGTTCAGCAGTTCAAGACATGAGTGAGCTCCTGTCTCTGGTCCCAGCTCCTGCCGAAAGCAGTTCGAAAGCAAGAAATTGCAAGTAGATAAATACGTACCACTTCGGTGGGAAGGCAACAGTGTTCTGTGCGCCTCGGTGTCTAGTCATGCTGGCCACATGACCATGGAAACATCTTTGGACAATGCTGGCTCATCATAGCAAATCGCATGAAAAAAATTCTTCCAAATTATATAAACATAGACCAATCCCGGTTTCTTCCAAAACGTAATATTGCAGAAAATACTAGAAAACTAATTGAAATTATAAATTACTGTACTACAAACAAACAAGAGGCTTTGTTAATTGCTCTAGATGTCCAAAAAGCTTTCGATAGTATCAATATTAAGTATCTTCAAAAATTGATCCAGCATATGGGATTTGGTGAAAAATTTCAAAGAACTATACAAGCAATATATGATAATCCAACATCAAAATTAAAAATAAATAATTGTTACTCTAATTCTATACAGCTGCAGAGAGGAACCCGTCAGGGGTGCCCTCTGTCCCCACTCCTTTTTATTTTAGCTCTGGAACCTTTAGCCGAACTTATTAGGAAAAATATAAAAATTGAAGGTATACAAATTGGAAGTACACAACATAAAATAGCCATGTATGCTGATGATATCATAATTTATATGACAAATCCAGAAAGCTCATTGATAGAGCTTCAAAATACCACAGAATTATTTGGAGAAGTCTCTGGCCTTTTATTTAGCAAAGAAAAATCTTTCATCCATCCTCTAAATATCAATCAAATACAATTAGAATCTATTATTAAGAATTTTAAATACAAACCTCCATCAAAATCATGGAAATATTTGGGCATACATATAACCTTACAACATGATCATCTGTTTGAATACAACTATGAGAGACTGCATAAAGAAATCAAAACAATTTTAAAAGAATGGTCAGCTAAAATCCTGACCCGGAATGACAGATTTTATTTAATAAAAATTTTTATTTTGCCAAAATATTTATACCTTTTTAGAACCCTTCCTTTACCAATATCCAAAAAAACAAATTTTATCTTGGCAGTCAGATTTAAACAAATTTTTTTGGAACCATAAAAAACCAAGGATAAATCAAAATACCTTGTTTAGACCATCCTCAAAAGGAGGACTGGATTACCCAAATCTACTACTCTATTATGAATCTACGTTTATTGCGGCACTTATACAAGCAGCAATTGCTAAAGACCCTCCGACATGGACACAAATAGATTTAGAATTGTCTCACATTAAACAAACTCCTTTATATGATTTGATTTGGAATTCACAAAAAATTAAGGTTTTAAAAAAAGAACAAGCAAATATTTTAACCACCTCATTATCAATATGGGAGCATTGGAAAAAAATATTAGCCCCTGAGATTTCTATTATTGCTTCATATACAAACCAACTATGGTTTGAACCTGGCAATGAGGCACAATCTTATACTGATTGGCAACAGGCGGGATTCACCAGATTAGAACACTTTATAGAGAGAGGGACAGTAATAGATAAAGTTAAACTAGAATTGAAAACAAAAAAAACAGTGTATTGGTACAAATACTTACAAGTAAAACACTTATTGGACTCCCCTCAATTCATAATAACTAGAAACAGATCCAAAACCTCTTTTGAAAAACTGATAAGTCAATCTAATGAACATATAACAGGTTTAATTACAAAAATTTATAAAATGCTAATTGAAGCCAAAGAAGAAAAAATAGTTTTATACCAAAAGCAATGGCATCAAGATTTAAATATAGAATTAACAGAAGGGGAATGGTTAGATATATGGTTAGGCCCCAGTGTTACATCTAGAATACATGCAGTCAGACTTCAGTCGTTTAAAATACTGACAAGGTGGTACATACCTCCTACAATTTCAGACAAAATAAATAGCATGTTTTCGCCAAACTGTAAAAAATGCGGCCAAAGAGCCAATTTTATGCATTGTTGGTGGGACTGTCCACAAATTGAGCAGTTTGGGAAAAAAATACTACACTGTATTCTGGAGATAACCGGAACTAGGCTACCATTGAAACCAGAAGTAATTCTCCTAGAGCATTGGGGAAACCTATGTTTAATGCAAACTGAAAAAGTAAAGATCTCAATGTTATTAACAGCAGCAAAAAACCTCATAGCCAATAAATGGATAGAGTCATCCGCTCCTACAATAGTTAAATGGCAACAGAAATTGTGGGATTATTTTTTGTTATCTAAATTATTTTATACAACTAGTGATAGCTCGCCAATTTTATATCAAAAGAAAATAGTAACTGTTTGGTTTACAATTATAACTTATTTAACTGAGAAAAAAATACTTCCAGCGTCTCCAGCATATCATATCTTCCAGCATATCAAAAAATGATCTATTTGTAAAATAGGTCTTTAAATGGTCTTACTCTTTAGTGAAGGCTGTTACATTGTATTAGACTTAAAAGCTTCCTTCTGTATTGTATTTTATTGAACTTTATGAAACTACTTGTTTGCGTTAATAAAATAAAAAATTGTTAATAAAAAAAAAAAAAGGACACTGCTGGTTCTTCAGCTTGGAAATGGAAATGAGCACCACATCCCTAGAGTTGTATTTGACTTGCTTTCGAGCAAGGGAAACCTTTACCTTTACATATATATATATATATATGCACCTCCTTTGATTTCTACCAAGAAGTGTTTATATTAGATCAAGGGTGTTGAACTCATTTGTTACAAGGGCTGGATCTGACATAAATGGGACTTTGTGGGGCCGGACCGTGCGTGTCATAAAATGTAATGCCAGGTAGCAGAGATATAAACTTTATAAAAGATACAAACAGAATTAAAGATTTTTTTTTACCTAAAATACAAATATGCTTAAAACTCTTGTGATATTGTGTTTATTTAACAGTCTTTGATAAATGACACCTCCCAAACCTCCCCCCCCAAAGATGCTTGACGGGGGGGGGGGGCAACAGAGGGAGGGCTTCTAGTGTCCTGCCCCCACTGCTGGACCTTCCGAGGGCACCTGGTGTTTTTGGCCACTTAGTGACAGAGTGTTGGACTGGATGGGCCACTGGCCTGATCCAACATTGGCTGCTCTTATGTTCTTATGCCTGCCTAAAATGGAAAGGTGGGGGAATAGTGGTGTTTGGCAATGCAATTTTTAAAATAAAACATCAAGAAAAAGCACAAGGATCACAGCAGAAACAAAAAATATAAACCGCTCTGAGCCTAGGAAAACATGAAATGGCTGGGTGAGCAGTGCAAGCCCCCCCCCACCCCCCAGGTCTACTCAGAGTGGCAGTGACCCTCCAGTGTAATGTCCCCCTTTGGCTGTGGGTTCCCAGGTTAGAGTACTCACTCAGGCACCTGTTCTCAGGCACCCATTCAGCAGAGACAAGCTGGCTCAAAACATCAACCCTGTATTTGCAACAAGACAACTCTGTGGAGCAACAGCTTCAACTATACAAACACTGGAAAGTGAAACTTCTTGAGCTCCACACCACTGAAATACACTGCAGCACAGACTAAGTTGCAAAGAAAATGTGGAATGGATTTCCCATTAAGGTCTTGGGGCCCAGACAGACTAGTCTGGAATTGGAATGACAGCCACCAGAGTGAAATGACAGTCCCTGGAAGCAGCAGAAGCGTTCTGGGATTGGAATGAGGGCCCCCCCGAGTGGAATTCCATTCCCAGGATGCTGCTGCTACTCCCAGGGGCTGTCATTCCACTCTGCACCCTGTCATTCCAGTCCCAGAGCACAGATTCTACTACTGGAAAGAGTCCCGGCGTAGTCTATCTGGGTGCACAGACCTCAATGGAAAAATCCATTCCGTATTCTCTTTATAACTTTGCAAGCCCAGAAGAGCTGCCTGCCAAAGCAGGCAAAGACAAGAGGGAGGGAGCTGCGAACTTCCCCAGCCTCAAGCTTTAAAGGGTGAGGCCTGGAAGGGGAGGAGGGGGAAAGAAAAGAGGGGGGGGGGCTATTAAAGCCATGGGCAGACCCCTTCCGGCCTCTTGAGTACCACTGCTGGGCTGCAAGTCATCATTTGGCCAGGCAGATAAGCAGAGGTGAGTTGGTGTTTGTGCATTAATATGCAACTTGAACTCCTTAAGCGTGTGGCTGAGTTTGTTGCAGCCCTCATGAATTAGGACAGCCCCTGCTTCCTTACAATTATGATCTGCTCCATTGGTACAATTCTGTCATGGAAAAAAAACAGGCTTCATTTGGCATTTCCATAAAAAGAAACCACAGGTGGGAAAACTCATGAAGTCATGGGGGAAATAGCCCAGCAGCATTCTCACCTCCCCCCACCTCTTTCACAGCACACTGCAAAAAAAAAAAATGCTGTTCACGTATCCCATTAAAAACAGAGAAGATCAACTTTTGAAGACATAACAGGAGAGGAGCAAGGAAACATTTGCTGCTGCTGAGTTAGGCTTCCATCTAATTTTCATCCAAGGAGTACAGGGCCACTGACAGAATATTTTTTATTAGGACCAACCAACAACACATAACAGGTGGCAAGCTTTCAAATTCCCCAGAACTCTTTATCAAGCCATATGTTACAAAATAAAAAAGAAGTAGGAAAGCAGATTTGTTCAGGTCAGGGTTTTCAGACCTTGCCTGCCAGAAGACCTGGCCCCACTGGTGGACCTCCTGAGGGCACCTGGTATTTTTGGCCATTGTGTGACAGAGTGTTGGACTAGATGGGCCATTGGCCTGATCCAACATTGGCTTCTCTTATGTTCTGAAGTTCTAGAAAAAAAGATCTAAATTCATTTTTTTTCTTTTTGTTTTGCAGCATCCGGGTCAATGAAGAGTACTGTTGAACTCAAAAGTTTGCACACTTGCACATTATTGGTTTGGTCCTAATAAAAGCTATTGGTGATGGAAAGTGCCATCAAGCCACAGCTGACTTATGGCGCCCCCTGGTGGGGGTTTCAAGGCAAGAGACATTCAGAGGTGGTTTCCCTTTGCCTGCCTCTGCATAGTGACCCAGATCGGCCTTTGTGGTCTCCCATCCAAATACTAGTCAGGGCTGTCCCTGCTTAGTTTCCAAGATCATAGAATCACAGAGTTGGAAGGGACCTCCAGGATCATCTAGTCCAACCCCCTGCACAATGCAGGGAATTCACAAATACCTCCCCCCATACCCCCGGTGACCCCTGCTCTATGCCCAGAAGAGGTTAAAATAAAACTAAAATAAAACTTTCCAGGATTCCTAGCCAAACTGACCAGGAGAACAATTATTCCCTGACCCCAAAGTGGTGATCAGTATTTCCCTGGGCCTGTAAGAAAGGGCCACAAGAACTAAGCACTGAGGCAACCCTTCCTGCCCTCCCTCTCATGAACTGCCTAATTTCATAGAATCAGCACTGCTGTCAGGTGGCCATCTTGTTGTTGTTCAGTCGCACAGTCAAGTCCGACTCTTTGTGACCCCATGGACCACATCACACCAGGCCCTCCTGTCTTCCATCGTGCTCCTGAGTTTGCTTAACTTCATGTTCGTTGCATCGATAACACTGTCTAACCATCTCATCCTTTGTCGTCCCCTTCTTCTTTTACCTTCAATCTTTCCCAGCAGATCCCACTGGTCTTCTCCAGTGAGTGCTCCCTTCTCATTTGGTGGCCAAAGTATTTGAGCTTCAGCTTCAGGATCTGGCCTTCCAGGGAACAGTCAGGGTTGATTTCTTTTAGAATTGACTGATTTGATCTCCTTGCAGTCCAAGGGACTCTCGAGACTCTTCTCCAGCACCATAAATCAAAAGCATCTATTCTTCAGCGCTCGGCCTTCCTTATAGTCCAACTCTCGCAGCCATACACCACTACTGAGAACACCATTGCTTTGACCATACGGACTTCTGTTTACAGGGTGATTTCTCTACTTTGAATTATGCTTCCTAGGTTTGCCATCGCTTTCCTCCCCAACAGATTTATCCCCAACAGGTCCGGCCGGACCAACCTCATTTCCCTCACTCGACCAAGCCCGCCCTGAAGTCAAAGTTTAAGACGGCCCTGCAGGAACTGCGGGACTCTCGCTTCAAGCAAGGTCTGTGCATGAAATGCTGGGAGAGCGGCCACTTCGCCTCAGCGTGCCCACGGGAGGGACTTCGACCCCTCTGGCGGGAGGGACACCCCGACCTGGAAAATCGACGTTTAAACCCCAGGCATTACAGCTGGAAGGGGCAACGAGCGAGCCAGCTTCCCAGGCGGAGCTGGAGCTGATTGCAACACAGCTGGCGGGAAACTTCAAAGACCTGCAGTAAAAGGCGCAGAGCTGCAGGTCTCGCTGCCCAATGCGCCACCACCGGTGAGCATCCCTGGCCCCTTACTCTATATGGTCGTGACTGTGATAGTTCCTAGCACGGGGACCCATGTCCGGGTGCATGCTCTTATAGACTCGGGGTGTGCCAGAGACTTGATAAGCCAATTAGTGGTGGAGGGTTTGGGGCCCAAAGTGAACTCGCTGGGGGAGCCTTTACGGTTCACCCAGATGGATGGATCAGAGATGAAGGAGGCGTGTGTGGCAGAGACTGAACTCTTAATTGTAGGGACGGGAGAGCACTGGGAGAAGAGGGCTTTTGTAATCACGCCTAATACCCAGTTCCCCATGGTGCTGGGGAGTCCCTGGTTAAGCTCACACGACCCCTACATAAAATGGAGTGAGGGGGAAATTTCCTGGATCGACCCCAAATGTAGCCAGCACAAATGGGATGGTGCTTGGGGACCCGGGCCACCCTCTCCCCCTACCCCGGCAGCGATGTCTTTAACCCATCAAGATCCCGGTGGAGTATAGGGACTTGGCGGATGTGTTCAGTGAGACGGAGGCAGACGAACTCCCCCCCCATAGAGTCACAGACTGTACCATCGAGTTACTGCCCGGGGAGAAGTTGCCTAAAGGGAAGTTATACTCCATGAACCCTGCGGAGTGGGAGGAGCTCCGCCATTTTCTGGACAAGAACTTAGAGAGGGGTTTCATCCGCCCAGCCAAGTCCCCATTTGCCGCCCCCGTTTTGTTCCGGAAAAAGAAGGATGGGGGTCTGAGACTGTGTACGGACTATAGGGGTCTGAATGCCGTGTCTGCTTCAAACGCCTACCCCCTCCCGCTTATTAAGGATCTTTTGGCAGAGGCGGCTAAGGGGAAGATTTTTTCAAAGCTGGATCTACAGGATGCTTATTTTCGGGTGCACATAAGGGAAGGGGACGAATATAAGACTGCATTTAACACTCCCCTTGGCCAGTTTGAATACACAAACACCTTTTCAAGGGGGTGCTCTGTTACTTAGACGATATCTTGATTTATTCCCCTGATAAGCAGTCTCACGTGAAATTGGTGCGGGAGGTGTTGGCGACACTATTAGAGCACCGGCTATACGCTAAGCTCTCCAAATGTGAGTTCCACCGCACTGAGATTGACTTCCTGGGTTATCGAATTTCCCAACAGGGGTTGGAGATGGATCCAGCCAAAATAGAGGCAGTGGTGCAATGGGAAGCCCCTCGCACCCGTAAACAGCTACAGAGCCTGTTAGGATTTTGCAACTTCTATAGAACCTTCCTCAAAGACTTTGCCACAATCACTCTACCCCTTACTGAACTGTTAAAAACCAAGGGGAAGGGGCCTGAGGCTGGGAAGCCTGGGGAACGGTTGTGCTGGACTGCAGAGTGTCAAAAAGCGTTCGATGAGTTGAAACGGTCGTTTACTTCGGAGCCCATCCTAGCCCACCCAGATGAAACCAAAGAATTTGTAATTCATGTCGACGCCTCAGATGTGGCCATGGGGGGGGGCGATCCTACAGAAGGGGCCAGATGGTGTCTTACACACCTTAGCTTACATTTCAAAGAAATTTAACGAAACTGAGAGACACTGGTCTGTGTGGGACAAGGAGGCTGCAGCCATTCGGCTAGCCCTCTCCACCTGGAGGAACTGGCTGGAGGGAGCGCAAAAGCCGTTTGAGATTTGGACTGAGCACAAAAACCTAGAAGCTTTGCGCACCCGAAGGTCCCTTAACGCCAAACAACTTCGGTGGGCTGATTTTTTCTCTAAGTTCAATTTTGTGCTGAAGCATTTCCCAGGCAGGGCAAATTCCCTATCCAGATTGCCCCAACACAAATCCAGCAGGGAAGAGGTGTTTGATTCCATGTTTTCCCCACAACAGTTGGGAGGGGCAGTGACCACTCAGAGCCAAAGTAAAAAAGCTCTGGAGCCTTCTCAATGGACTGTTAAATGTGCTGCAGAGTATTCAGACGAAGTGAGAGAATGGGATGGTGACCCCGAGACCCATAGGCAGTCAGACGGTTGTTGGTACCATGGATCTAAACTGATTGTGCCAAGCTCACTGCGTAAAGAGATTCTGAGGGCTTGTCACGAGTCTAAACTGTCTGGCCACTTTGGATTTCTAAAGACTCTAAACCTAATTCAAAGACAGTTTTGGTGGCCGCGCATGCGTAAGGACACTTCGGACTATGTCACTTCATGCCAAGTGTGTTTAATGTGCAAAAAGAGGGGGGGAAACCTCCTGGGCTCTTGCATCCTTTGTCCACCCCCTCCCGACCCTGGGAAGATATTTCTATGGACTTTATAATGAACCTTCCACCCAGCAAGGGGAAAACGGTCATTTGGGTGGTGGTCGACATGTTTTCTAAGCAAGCACATTTCATCCCTTTCAAGAAATTGCCCACGGCTAAAGGATTAGCTAAAGTATTCTTCACTCACGTAATCAGGCTACACGCTTTCTCGAAACGCACAGTCTCCGATAGGGGGAGCCAGTTCGTTGCCAACTTCTGGCGGGAGCTTCTCCAAGTGATGGACATTGAACCTGCCTTGAGCTCGGGTTACCATCCAGAGACTGATGGACAGTCCGAGCGTGTGAATCAAATATTGGAACAATTCCTTAGGTGTTACACTAATTACCATCAGGACAATTGGGTGGAGCTCCTCCCTTTTGCCGAGTATAGCTATAATAATGCAGTGCATTCCTCCACGGGTGTTTCCCCATTCATGGCCGCAGGGGGATTAGAGGGGAACCCTTTTCCCTCATTGCCTCAACCTGCGACGGTCCCACCGTCTGAGTTTTCCCAGTGGTGGATCGATTTACAGGACTCTTGGCCTCTGATTGCTAAGACCTTGGACAAAGCCAAAACGGACTATAAAAAATATGCAGATCGGGGTCGAGCTGGGGGATGGGATTTGCAACACGGGAACTCTGTGTATTTGTCAACAAAAAATATCCATGGGCTCCAACCCAGCAGGAAACTGAGGTGGAAGTATGTAGGACCCTACAAAGTGCTCCGAAAAATCTCTGATGTGTCTTTTGAACTTGATCTACCCAAATCATTGAGTTCTGTGCACCCTGTTTTCCATTTCAGCTTGCTGAAGAAGAATCCTGGGCCAAACGCATGGTGACCGGATCCTCCAACTCCTCCTCCTCTGATGGGGGGGGGGGGAAGCAACATTTTGAAATTTCTGACATTTTGGACTCTAAGCTTAAATGGGGTCACTTGTATTATCTTGTACGGTGGGTGGATTTTGGGCCTGAACAGAATGAGTGGGTTGCGGTTGAAAATGTTCATGCTCCTAAATTGATTTGGGCGTTTCACAAACAGTTTCCTGATAAACCCGGGGGGGGGCATCTTGAGGAGGGCAGGATGTCAGAATCTCTGCCATTAATTGTTCAGGACTGGGTTCTCTATCAGTAATTTACAACTAGCCTTGGGGTTTATTGCATGTTCTGCTTAATGTATCTTTTCCTTCCCGGGAGGATGGCTTGCCGCATTCCATCGCATCACATAAACAGTCCTGCTATCTCACCTCGTCACCTCCCTTTTTCTCTCTAGAGCCTAGAATGTTTTATCTCGCTTTTGTAACCTTGGAGAACTGTTGAACTGTTTCTAGCCAGGTGCCTGGCCTGTGAATCGCAAGTAGGGGTCACTAAGGGGCATGGGGGGAATTTTTAGTGCTTTTGCGCCTTTTCTGTGAGAACCAACGGTTGGGGGTTTTCGCGCTTTTTTGTATTTATTCTGATTGGCCCTTTGCCTGCTCTTACCTGACTGTGTTGGGTATATTAAGCCCTGTTGCTTGTAACCAAGTATCTCTAACAAACACTGAGTACCTGAACCATCATTAAGAATAAAAGAACTTTTGCTTCATCAAAGGTCTGGCTTATTGATTCGACTCAGAAGCCTCACACTAGGTTATTTGGAGGTAGTGCTAATAACCTTTTCAAAAAAAGATTTTGGATTCTCTCCAAGTTTGCAATCAAGGTGTCATTCCATCCCCAAACCTCCACACTGCAGAGGAGTTGGGCAATTATCTTACCCTGCAAGAGCTGTAAGGCCAGGTCTATCTGGAAACCCCCTTTGGAACTGGTTAGTCTGACATGACTTGTTTTTGCGAAACCCATGCTGGCTCTTAGTGATCACAGCCATCCCTTCTAAATGCTCAAGGACTGACTGGTTGATGATTTGTCCTAAAACTTTTCCAGGTATAGACGTCAAGCTGACAGGTTGGTAGTTACCCGGATCCTCCTTTTTTCCCCCTTCTTGAAGATGGGGACAACATTTGCCCACCTCCAATCTTCTGGCATCTCACCTGTTCTCCAAGAATTCTCAAAAATAAGGGAGAGAAGTTCAGAAATTACATCTGCGAGTTCTTTTAGTATCCTTGGATGCAATTCATCTGGCCCTGAGAACTTAGTTTGGTGCCAGTTTGGTGTAGTGGTTAAGTGCGCGGACTCTAATCTGGGAGAACTGGGTTTGATTCCCCACTCCTCCACTTGCACCTGGCTGGATGACCTTGGGCAAGCCATAGCTCTGTACCAGCTGTTCCTTCAAGGACAGCTTGGGAAAGAGCTCTCTCAGCCCCACCTACCTCACAGGGTGTCTGTTGTGGGGAGGGGAAGGGAAAAGGAGTTTGTAAGCCGCTCTGAGACTCCCTTGGGGAGTGGAGGGCGGGGTATAAATCCAATCTCTTCTTCTTCTTCTTCTTAGTTTCATTTAAAGAAATGAGGTGTTTGTGTACCATCCCTATGCCGATCCTAGGCCGCAACTCCCTTCCCTCATCATGTGTTCTGTTTTTGCCATGTTGAGTACTGTTTGCCTCACAAGAGAAGACTGAGAAAAAGTAGGAATCGAGCAGTTCTGCCCTCTCTTCATCAGCTGTTACAATTTCACTTTCCTGTCTCCACAATGGGTCTACCATGTCGTTGCTCTTTTTCTTTGAGCATTAAAAAAGAACACTTTTTTTGTTGTTTTTAGCATCTGTTTCCAGCCTAAGCTCATACTGAGGCTCACTATAACAAGAAACTCTTCTCCAGATATGTGAGGAGCAAACGCACGATAAAAGAGGTGATGGGCCCACAGTTGGGTGAAAATGGAGAAACTCTGACAGAGGATAGACAGAAAGCAGAAAGGCTCAATGCCTGTTTTGCCTCAGTTCCCCCCCCCCCCAAAGAAGAGAACAGGCTCATCTAGAGATGGTAGTAGGCAAGGCATAGCTTCTGGGCTGCTGGTTGACTTGGACAGAGAGGCAGTTGAGAAGCCCCTGGCTGCATTGAATGAGGACAGATCCCCTGGGCCAAATGCTATGCACCCAAGAGTGCTCAAAGAACTTCCTAGAGAGCTTGCAGAGCCTTTGTCCATCATCTTCCAGACCTCTTGGAGTATGGGGGACGTGCCACAAGACTGGAGGAGGGCAGATCTTATCCCCATTTTTTAAAAAAGGGAGGAAGGATGACCCAGGAAACTACAGGCCAGTCAGTCTGACCTCTGTCCCAGGGAAGATACTGCAGCAGATTTTAAAGGGATCAATCTGTGAGCATCTAAAGGACAACTGGGTGATCCGGGGAAGTCAGCATGGATTTGTCCCCAACAGGTCCGGCCAGACCAACCTCATTTCCTTCTCTGATAGAGTGACAAGCTTATTGGATCGAGGGAATGCTGTTGATGTTGTTTACCTGGCTTTCAGTAAAGCTTTTGACAGGGTTCCCCATGATGTTCTGCTGGGTAAACTAGAGGACTGTGGACTGGACTGTAGGATAGTTAGGTGGAGAGGGAACTGGCTGGAGAACCGCACTCAAAGAGTGGTTGTCAATGACATTTCATCTGAATGGAGGGAGGTGTCCAGAGGGGTGCCAGAGGGCTCAGTTCTGGGCCTGGTACTTTTCAATATTTTTATAAATGATCTGGATGAGGGTGTGGAGGGGCTACTCACTACGTTTGCAGATGACACCAAATTGGGAGGAGCAGTGAACACTCCAGAAGATAAAGACAGAATTCAACGAGATTTGAACACACTAGAAGAGTGGGCGGATGTGAACAAGATGCAATTTAACAAGGATAAGTGCCGAGTTCTACATCTGGGTAATAAAAATGAGGAACAGGCATACTGGCTGGGAGATACACTTCTGGGCAGCAGTGTGTGCGAACAAGATCTTGGGGGTAACGGTGGACCTTAAGTTGAATATGAGCAGCCAGTGTGATGCAGTGACAAAAAAGGTTAATGTGATTCTGGTGTGTATCTACAGAGGTGTAACATCCAAATTGCAAGAAGTCATAGTCCCACTGTACACTGCATTGGTCAGGCCACACCTGGAGTACTGTGTGCTGTTCTGGAGGCTTTACTTCAAAAAGGATGTGGACAGAATGGAGCGGGTGCAGAGGAGAGTGATGAAGATGATCGGGGGCCTGGAGACCCTGAGAGGAAAGGCTGAGGGACTTGGGAATGTTCAGTCTGGTTGAGGGGGAACATGATTGCTCTCTTTAAGTATGCCATTTAGAGGAGGGCAGGGAGCTGTTCCTGTTCACAGCAGAGGAGAGGACTTGTAATAATGGGTTTAAATTAATGGCGGGAAGGTACCAGCTGGATATTAGGGGGATTTTTTTTACAGTAAGAGTAGTTCAGCAGTGGAATGGGCTGCCCGGGGAGGTGGTGAGCTCCCCCCGACTGGCAGCCTTTAAGCAGCAGCTGGACAAACCCTTGTCAGGGTGGACTAGACACCCTGCATTGAGCAGGGGGGTGGACTAGATAGCCTGCATGGCCCCTTCCAACTCTAAGATTCTGTGATTCTATGATTCTCTCCAGGGTCTCAAGCAGAGGTCTTTCCCATCACCTACTGCCATATCCTTTAACTGGAGATGCCGGAGATCAAACCCAGGACCTTCTGTATGCCAACCGGATGCTCTGTCACTGAGCCAAGGTCCAATTTTCAAGGGGTGAGTGTGGAATTATTGAAATTTTTGAGAAGTCCCAATTCATCCTTCCCCTGGGTCTGTCTCCAAATTTGGAGAATTTTATAATATAATAATATTTGATTTTATGCTTCCATTTTGATACCTGTTATACATCAGCTCATAATTTTTTTAAAATCAACTAAAATGTAATCTATTGTGCCATTTTCTCCCCTTCCCTGAGGTGTGAATGAGATGTTTAGGTTTCTCTATGGTTTGGATTTCCTTCCTTATAGTAAACTTAGAAAGAGGAATGGTAAACTCTGCTTTGAAAATCAGTGAGGCTTTAATTCTAGGGGCCTGTGCATATTGCTTTTGCCATTAAAACAAAGGCATGCCTCTAACCTTCGGCTGGAGAAAGACCAGCCTTCCTGCAACCTGAGTGGCTCTTCCATTGGAGGAAGGCTTCAAACTTTGCTCAGTGGGGTCACAGGACACGGACCAGTTTTCCCCCTTCCCTCCCAGAACAAAAATGTATTGGGCATTCTTTCTCCTCGCTCTATTAAAACAGACATTAACATTTCTTTTATTATTTATTTATTTATTAAATTATTTTATTTATTTATTTATTTTGCTATTTATATCCCGCCCTCCCCGCAAACGGGCTCAGGGCGGTTTACATGGGCCCAAGGCCTAGTCAAACATTAAAACATTAAAACCAATAAAACATACAATAAATACAGTTCATACATGTAAAATTCCATAAAATCCTTCAGATGGCCACTTAATGGCAGGTTTAACCCCCCCCCCCCCCCCGGTGCCGGAACCAGACAGGACCAGGGCTACAACACTGATGTCAGGTGGTAAGTAGTTTCGGCAGCGGCTCCTATTCAAAAGCCTGGCGGAAGAGCTCCGTCTTGCAGGCCCTGCGGAACTGCCTCAGATCCCGCAGGGCCCTGATCTCTTCCGGGAGCTCGTTCCACCAGATAGGAGCCGCCACCGAGAATGCCCTGGTCCTTGTACTGGCTAGCTTTACGTCCTTGGGGCCAGGGACACACAGTTGATGTTTCGACCCTGACCGTAGTGCTCTCTGGGGTACGTACGGAGAAAGGCGGTCCCTAAGGTATGTTGGACCCTGGCCATATAGGGCTTTATAGGTCAGAACCAGCACTTTGAAACGGACTCGGTATGCTATAGGCAGCCAGTGCAGTGCCGCTAGCACAGGCCCAATGTGGTCCCGCCTAGCAAGACCCATCAAAAGCCTGGCTGCGGCATTCTGCACTAGCTGCAGCTTCCGGGTCTGTACCAAAGGCAGCCCCATGTAGAGAGCATTGCAGTAGTCTAGCCTCGAGGTGACCGTCGCATGGATCACTGTGGCTAGGTCATCACGGTCGAGGTAGGGAACCAACTGCCTCGCCAGCCTCAGATGATAAAAGGCCGACTTGGCAGCGGCTGCTACCTGGGCCTCCATTGATAAGGATGGCTCCAGGAGCACTCCCAAACTCCTAACCCTCGACGCAGGCACCAATGGTGCCCCGCCGAAGCTCGGAAGCGGGACTCCCCGCCCCAGGCCGCAGCGACCCAGGCACAGGACCTCCGTCTTCGCCGGGTTCAATTTCAGCCTGCTCGACCTGAGCCAGTCAGCCACGGCGTGCAATGCCCGGTCTAGATCGTCTGGGCCAGAGTCCGACCGGCCGCCCAACATCAGATAGAGCTGGGTGTCATCCGCATACTGGTGACATCCCAGCCCAAACCTCCGGACAATCTGGGCAAGGGGGCGCATATAGATGTTGAATAGCATCGGGGAGAGCACTGCCCCCTGCGGCACACCACAATCAAGTGGGTGCCTCGAGGACTGCTGCTCCCCTAGCACCACCCTTTGTCCCCGACCTTGGAGAAATGAGACGAGCCATTGCAAGGCCCGTCCCCCTATCCCCACGTCGGCAAGGCGGCGGGACAGCAGCTGATGATCTACTGTGTTGAACGCGGCCGACAGGTCGAGCAACAGCAGCACTGCCCCACCACCCTGATCCAGATGTCGTCGGAGGTCGTCAGTTAGAGCGACCAGAGCAGTCTCCGTCCCGTATCCCGGGCGAAAGCCGGACTGAAAGGGGTCCAAAGCCAGACTGAAAGGGGTCCAAAATTAGATTTTGAACCACCCTCTCCCACTAGGCAAGGCTTTGGTTGGTATACAACATGCTAAAATCATATAGTCCATAATTAAAACAATCTGAACAATAAAAGACACAGTAATTAACCTGAACGATGATGCTAAAAATTCCAGTTGTGCTGCTGCCTTCCCGGGGAGGGGGGGGGGGGCAGAGGGGAGTGCCAGGAGGGCGTCACCCGGCCCATAGACAGGATTTTGTGGCTTGTGGGGCAAAAGTTTTTCTGGTGGGGCTGCCATTATTTTTCTGTCTGTCTCTAAACAACTGTACTTTTAAGTAATAATAAAGACAATAATACTAATAATTAAATTTAATGCAGCACAAACACCCCCACAACAGCCTCCCTAGACACAAAGCCGCCCTGAGCCTGTTCGCGGGGAGGGCGGGGCATAAAATCAAACAAACAAACAAACAAATAAATAACATGCAGAAACACGCCCACCCTCCCCATCCCTAAAGCAATGAAATCCCTCACCATTTTCAGAAGGAGCTCTTGTGGGGCTGGCCCTTTAAGGAAGAATGCGGAGCCCCCCCATAGCCCCGCTGTAGCTACGGGCCAGGATGTCACTGCCGCTGTCCTCCACTAAACGCCTCTGCCTTACAGGCCCTGCGGAATGGCATCAAGTCCTGCAGGGCTCGGATGTTGTTCAGCAGAGAGTCCCACCAGGTTGGAGCCAAGGCAGAGAGTGCCCTGGCTCTGGTCAAGGCAGCCAGACATTCCTCGGGCCGGGGACCACCAATAGATTCTGATCTACTGGGTGCAACGCTCTTCTGGGAGTATACTAGGAGAGGTGGTCCTGAAGATACATGGGTCCCGGACTGTTGAGGGCCTTAAAGGTCAGCACCAAAACCTTGAACCTGATCTGGTACCCCACCAGAAGCCAGTGCAGCTCACGTAACACGAGATGGATGTGTGCTATACACAGGGTCCCTGTAAGGAACTGTGCTGCTGCATTCTGTACCAGTTTCTGGTCAGCCTCAAGGTTAAGCTCATGTAATCTAATCTTGAGGTGACCATTGCATGGATTACTGTGGCTAGGTCAGGACATGACAGGTAGGGGGCCAGTTTCCTGACCTGGTGCAGTTGGAAAACTGCCAGTCCAGCAGGATCACACCCAAGCTCCTGATGGTTCGTGCCAGTATTAAAGGCACTCTGTCGAGAGCTGGGAGTTGGCACCCCAAACCGAAGTCTCCATGCCCCAGCCACAGAAGGGCCTTAAAGGTCAGTCTTAGAAGGATTCAATCTCAGCTGGCTCTGTTTCAACCATCCCACCACAGCCTCCAACCCTTCAGCCAAATTTTGCCAGGGCGGTAT
Source organism: Lepidodactylus listeri (assembly GCA_029233225.1). NCBI lineage: Eukaryota > Metazoa > Chordata > Lepidosauria > Squamata > Gekkonidae > Lepidodactylus > Lepidodactylus listeri. Next base: position 3,689,928 of record JARCFY010000023.1, read on the forward strand.
CTGGCTAGCCACCCATCAACAGGTAAAGCTGGGTGTCATCAGCATATTGGTGACATCCCAGATTAAGACTTTGCACCAGTTAGGCAAGGGGACGCATGTAGATGTTAAACAACATTGGGGAGAGGATTGCCCCGAGGAACCCCATATACTAAGGTGTACCTAGATGACACCCTCTTTCCCAGTGTCACTCTCTGTCCCCGACCTTGGAGAAATGAGGTAACCCACTTCAAGGCTACCCCATGAACTCCTATGTCGGCAAGGCAGTGGGTCAAAAGGTTGTAAGGTCCATAGGCAGAGGTCATGATTGACTGTGTTGAAGATGTAAGATCTAACAGTATCATCAGCGCCAACCTGCCTCAATACAGCTGCATGTGGAGCTCGTCTGTGAGGGTAACTGAAGCTGTCTCCATCCCATGGTTAGGGCGGAAGCCCAACCGGAATGTGTCCAGGGCCACTGTGTCTTCCAGGAAGCTCTGGAGCTGTTGTGCAGCTACTTTCTCAATTACCTTATCCAAAAATGAAAGATTCAGGACTGAGTGGCAATTGGAAGGATCCAATGGATCCAAGGTTGGCTTCTTTAAGAGCAATATGACCACAGCCTCCTTCAGTCCCTCCGGGTAGACCCCCAAATCAAAGGACAGACTGATGATGTCTACCAGGGGACCCTGTATTCCCTCACAGGGGTCCAGGAGGCATGTGGCTGACCTAACAGCACCCAAGATCCTTTCAACATTGACCCAGGAAAGTCAGGTGAAGCTGTCAAGAAATCAACCCACTTAGCAGCAATTGTTTTTGTACTGTCTTGTACTTTCTCATTGGCAACATCTTGTATGAACTTTCATTTCTCAGACAGCCCTGAAAGATCAACATGACTTGAGTAGTTTTCATCAGCAATTACAGCTACCACAGGCTCCGTTTTCTGTTTCACAGAGTGATTTCCATTGCAGAATGACAACTTGACAAACTAATCATGATACTCTGTGTTCAAAAAGATGTGTGTGAATGAATGCCATTGGTCACTGCCATTAAACTATCATAAGAAATATTGTATAATTGCATACTTGGCTGTCACTGTAAACTGTATTAAAAATAAAAAAAATATTTTATTAACGAAACTATTACTTATGCCAGACAAAAATCCATGACTAGTTTAATTTTAAAATCCTATTATAAATTACAAGATTCTGAGCCTCTGAGGGAAGGCAAATTAAATATGATAGCACAGAGAGCGCATCCAAAGGCCTGTTAGCAACATTATAGTAGTGCTCAGCCAGGACTGTGGACCTTTTAAATTCCCACCAGCTCTCTGAGAAGGTATGGAAAACATTCAACCAGCCAGTGGTGGTGGAAAGTGTCATCAAATTGGAGTCAATTTATGGTGACCCCATCAGGTGCTCAAGGCAAGAGATGAGCAGAGGTGGTTTGCCATAGCCTGCCTCTGTGAAGCAACCCTGGACTTTCTTGGTGGTCTCCCATCCAAGTACTAACTGCTTTTAGCAGTTTTGCCTGGGGCTGACTGCTGGCCCCACCCTCTGCTGGGTGAGCCTTAATTATATTAGGCTCCTCCTTGCCCTGTGGCTCTTAGCCTGTGGGTCTGGCCTGGGGGCCCCATTGAAGGCTGAGTAGCTCTTACATTCTATATTTGTTAGGTTAGTTTTTGCTTCTGCAAACCTTTAACAAGTAGTCTTGAGAGGCAGTTTGGGAGGGAAGTTATCAAAGAAGTGCCAGTTAAACTCAACTATTTTTGAAATGGATTGCAGCAGCATGGCTGGTGAGGGAGTTGAGGCAGGGATGTGCAAAGTCTGTGACATGTTCGTATTCTTACCCGTGGGTAACAGCAATTACCCTTGCAGCAAGTGTAAGTTGGTAGCCCTACTGGAGGAGAAGATACAGGGACTTGAGGCATGCTTGTCCACACTTGAGTATATAAGAGAAGGTAAAGATTTCATGGACAGAACGCATGAAGCACTCCTGAGAGGGCAACAGGAGGAGGAGGGAAAGGTATCTCAGCAACTGGAGGAGCACCCAACACAGGAGGAAGGTGCATGGAAGAACGTAACCCACAGGAACAGGAAAATTGAGAGACATTCTGAGCCTCTGCTACTAAGCGATCAGTTCCTGGATCTCCCCACAGATAGTGATTCTGAACCAGGGGCGTAAAGTTTTGTAAATTCCGGGGGGGGGGGGCTCTTTAGCGTGCGCGCTTTGCGCGCGTGCTCGTTGGGGCGATGTCCCCCCCCGGGGAAACTGCCGCGCCTCCCCGGGCCCTTCCGAGGCCCGCCAGTCACTGCTGCTGGTGCCTCTCTCCCCCCCCCCCCCGCCCTGGCCACTCCTTCCCTCTCCCTCCCTCTTTTCCGGGCGAAATGCCCAGCGTGGTGACATCACCCGGAAGTGACGCCATCACGCTGGGCAGGTTGGGGCCATAGAGTTTCAGGACGATTGCTAGAGCGTCGCCTAGCAACATGCCCAGCATGATGGCGTCACTTCCAGGTGATGCCACCACACTGGGCATTTCACCCAGAAAAGAGGGAGGGAGAGGGAGAGGGAAGGACAGAGGAGTGGCCAGGCCGGGGCGGGGGGGGAGAGGTACCGGCAGCAGTGGCTGCCGGGCCTTGGAAGGGCCTGGGGAGGCACCGGGGCGAGGTGCGGCAGCAGGCGCTACATTTTCCCAGGGGGGGCTCAGTCCTCCCCGGGAAATTTCAGGGGTGGCTCGAGCCCCCCCATAGTCTATGCCTATGTTCTGAACCATTGGAACAAGGGCTCCTCCCCCAGCCTCCATGAAGCTTGAAGGAAATTTCTCAGACACCTGTGGATGAGAGGACTCAAGTCTCTGCTCCCCAATATAGGAGAAGGTGTGTGTTGGTAATTGGGGATTCCCTAGAAGAAGAAGAGAGATTGGGTTTACACCCCGCCCTTCACTCGGGAGTCTCAGAGCGGCTTTCAAACTCCTTTAACTTCTCCTCCCCACAACAGACATCCTGTGAGGTAGGTGGGGCTGAGAGAGCTCTTTCCAGAACTGTCCTTGAGAGAACAGCTCTGACAGAACTATGGCTTGCCCAAGGTCATCCAGCAGCTGCAGGTGAAGGAGTGAGGAATCAAATCTGGTTCGCCCAGATTTGAGTCCATGTACTTAATCTCTACACCAAACTGGCTCTACTGTAGAAGCTAAAGTGTGCCGACCGGACTTGTCGTTTCAAGAGGTATGCTGTTTATGGGGTGCACGCATCCAGGATGTGACAGAAAGGGTAGGAAGACTCATCAAGTCCCTTCTTGTTCATCCATGTGGGAACAAATGATGCAGCCTGACACAGCCCAGAACATATTAAAAGAGACTATGTGGCTCTGAGTAAAAAAGTGAAGGAATTGGGAGTGCAGGTTGTATTCTCATCAGTTCTTCCTGTTGAAGGCCATGGCTTAGAAAGGGAAAGAAGAATACTGCCGATCAATGATTGGCTACAAAGATGGTGTCATCATGAAAGGTTTGGATTTTTTGACCATGGCTTACACATTCGAGATGAAGCTCTTCTATCGGGAGATAGTTTGAATGTGTTTCGAAACAGCCTTGCAAACCTAATAAGGAAAGCTATAAACTAAATCCTGTGGAGGAGCGAGACAAAAAATGAAAAGCCAATAACTGGAGTTAAGAACTCTAAAATCTTGCAGGGAGTGGCACGTATCCTAGATAACATTAATTCACATGTAAGTACAGAAATGAAAACCGCTGGGTGCATAAAACATGGATTCCAATGTCTCTACACTAATTCACAAAATATGGGAAACAAGCAGGAGGAACTTGAAGTCCTAATACAGGAAGGGGACTATTACTGAAACTTGGTGGGATGGCACTCACAATTGGAATATTAGGATTGAGGGGTATGAAAAGAGGGAAGAACTGCTCAATTCCTACTTTTCCTCAGTCTTCTCTCGCAAGGGAAACAGTGCTCAATATGGCAAAAGCAGAACACACAATGAGGGAAGGCATTTGCAGCCTAGGATCGACATGGGGGTAGTACATAAACACCCAGTTTCTTTTTTTTTATATATATATAATTTTTTTTATTGATTTTACATCTATTTCTACATCTATACGCTAAATTCTATACTAAATTACCTTATACAGAAAATGCTGATTAAAATAATCATTTTTAGTAGATTAGTCAGTTTGAGAAACAACAAATCTTGGTTTAACTAGTTACAGGTGTTATTGCTTCTAAAAATCACATAGCAGATTTGCTGGTACACATAACTTTGGAGCACGCTTATTTTCCATTAACATATACTTAGTGCTCAACATTTAACAACAATACAAAGTTTATTTCTTCTTTTGTCCTCTTCTTTTCTTTTTAGTCTCTTCCATAAGTTTGGGAGCCACAGCTCCCTTCTCCGAGTCTGAGTTTTCTTCTTCGCTTTCTGAGCTATCCAAGCCATATATACTTTCCTGCTGTGCTAGCGAATCGTCTGAGTCTCTCTCTTTTTTCTTTTTCTTGCATTTTTCCAAAAAAGCTTTCGCTTGATCAACAGAATCAATTTTAACATTCTTTTCTTGATAGCTGAAACACAGTCCCTCCGGAGTATTCCATCGGTATATAATTGATTCAGACTGAAGCCAGGTAGTTAAACTTCTGTAGGCTTTTCTTCTTTTTCTTATTTCAAATGGAATGTCCTTTAATACCTTGATGTCTACCTCCTGGATCTTCAGCGTAGTTCTGTTGGTGGCTTTTAAAACCACATCTCTTGTTGATCTTTTGGAGAATCTTATCATAATTTCACCTGGCAGGTTTTTCTTTTTAACTAATTCAGGATAGGTCCGATAAACCAAATCCATGTCGCTTATTATTTCTTCCGCTTTTAAACCTGTCACTGGTGCCAGAGCTTCACTTACTAGCTTTTTAAGATCCCCCCCTTTTTTTTCAGGAACATTCTGAAGTCGAAGGAAGTAACTTGAGCGTTCCATCTGCAATTTCAATACATTATCACATTGAAAAGCCTTTTCTTTTTCAATTTTTTGTAGTCTTGAATCATGCTTACTAGTTGTCGCCTTAACTTCCAAGAGATCCTGTTGCAGCTTTTCTGTTCGTTTACCTGATTCTTTCAGTTCATTTTGCATTAAGTCCATTTTGCTGTTGAGAGTAGTCATCTGGTCCACCAGCGGCCGCAGCAACGCTGAAAACATTGAGCTCATCTCTGCGGTATCGCCCTTTGAACTCGGAGGACTGCTTCCTAGTTTAGGGGAGGGTTTTGGCCGCCCCGTCATTGTTGCAGTTTCGCTTTTATTTACACTTAGATAAGAAGGACCGTAGAAGAAACAATTGTAGTTGCACTAATGTCTCTCAAAAGGTCTTTTCTCCGTGTATGCGATCCCACCCTCCAGCATTTTTAAAATGCTTTTATAGTTGCAGTAACGCCGTGGGAAAGTCTCAGCTGCTTCGGTAAGGAGAGGGGGGGAATACGATCCTCCCTTTCCCTTCCCGTCGCTTTATTTGCCGTTATATTTTGCAACTCACAGTTTTCACCATTGCGTATCAGGTGTGTTAATTGCTTCTCTGCCAAGCATTTTCTGCTGCTTCTCGATCACGCTTACGCAGCCCGAAGGCTTCCTCGGCAGGGGAACCTACGGGGGTGATGAGGGGGGTCTCAATCCTGCGGTTGCCACCGTCAGGAGAGTCTCCCCCTCGTGCCACCCCAGGCAGAGCCCCTTTGCTAGGGTCTCTGGGGGTTTGGCACCTGTCCAGAACCCCTTCACCCTACCGGGCACGGATTGCCTCTCCCGGCAATCGCCTCTCCCAGCGATTGCCTCTCCCAGCGACCCCTTCACCCTACCGGGCACAGATCGCATATGCGGAGAGAGGCGTCCGCCATTAGCGCGTCTCTTCTGGAAGTCAACACCCAGTTTTTTTAAATGAAACTAAGTCCTTGGGGCCAGATGAGCTGCATCCAAGGGTACTAAAAGAACTCGCGGATGTAATTTCTGAGCCTCTGTCCATTATTTTTGAGAATTCTTGGAGAACAGGTGAGGTGCCAGTAGATTGGAGGCGGGCAAATGTTGTCCCCATCTTCAAGAAGGGGAAAAAAGAGGATCCAGGTAACTACCAACCCGTCAGCTTGACGTCTATACATGGGACAGTTTTAGAACAAATAATAAAACAGACAGTCCTTGAGCATTTAGAAAGGATGGCTGTAATTACTAAGAGCTAGCATGGGTTTCTCAAGAACAAGCCATGTCAGACTAACCTTATCTCTCGTTTTTTGAGAAAATTATTACCTTGCTGGATCAGGGGAATGCTGTAGACATAGTTTATCTTGATTTCAGTAAGGCTTTTTATAAGGTTCCACAAAAAACTTGTTGACAAATTGGAAAAATGTAGTTTGAATCCTGTTACTGTTAGGTGGATCCAGGGGTCATTTTATAAAAAAAGAGGTGCAGGAGCTCATTAGCATAACTTATTTGCATATGCCACACCCCCTGACATCACCAGAAGTGTGTCAGAAGGCAACACCCACCGCTCAAGCTCCACCCCAAAAATCTCCAGGTATTTCCCAACTCAGAGCTGGCGAGCCAGCTTTACACTTTGACTAAAGATGCTTTAGGTTTCCTTTGCTCTTGCAGGGAAGCTATCCTACAACAAGCATGAAAATACAGATCAAGTTAGTGTGCTTTTGCTTTTTTCCTCAGTGTATCACCATGTGCCCGCCAATGCTCCCTCTAAACTGTGGAGTCTTGTGAGCAAAAATTCTACTTTGTGAGCTACTGGCATTAAAGTTGTGAGCGAGCAATTTGGCTACTGAATAAATTAGTTTGCTCTGGAGCCATCCTTCCTGCGCTAAGACAAAAATGTGTGAGCCGGAAGCTAAAAAACTGTGAGCTAGCTCACACTAACTCAGCTTAGAGGGAACACTGGCCGCTTGTTACTCCCGGAACAGTGTTCCTGAGCATTCCTGCTTGAAATGACCCCTGGGTGGATCTGTAACTGGTTGACAGATTGCACCCAAAGAGTGCTTGTGAATGGTTCCTTATCTTCTTGGAGAGGAGTGACAAGTGGAGTGCCTCAAGGGTCCTGTTCAGCACCTTTATCAGTGATTTGGATGAAGGGATAGATTGAATGCTTATTAAATTTGCAGATGATACTAAATTGGGAGGGGTAGCAAATACGGTAGAAGACAGAGTCAGGATACAGGATGATCTTGACAGGCTGGAAAACTGGGCTAAAAGAAATTTAATGAATTTCAGTGGGGAAAAATGTAAAGTTCTGCATTTAGGTAGGAAAACTCAAATGCATAATTATAGGTTGGGGGAGACTTGTCTTGGCAGTAGTATGTGTGAAAAGGATTTAGGGAACTTAGTAGACCATACACTGAACATGAGTCAGCAGTGTGGTAAGGTTACTAAAAAGGCAAATGTGATTTTGGGCTGTATCAACAGAAGTATAGTGTTCAGATCACGTGATGTGATGGTATCACTTTACTCTGCTCTGGTGAGGCCTCACTTACAGTATTGTGCTCAGTTTTGGGCACCACAATTTAAGAAGGATACAGACAAGCTGGAATGTGTCCAGAGAAGAGCAACGAAGATGGTGAGGGGTCTGGAGACCAAGTCCTGTGAGGAAAGGTTGAAGGAGCTGGGTAAGTTTAGCCTGGAGAGGAGACGACTGAGAGGTGATATTATCACTCTCTTCAAGTACTTGAAGGGCTGTCATATAGAGGATGGTGCGGAGTTGTTTTCTGTTGCCCCAGAAGGTCGGACCAGAACCAACGGGTTGAAATTAAATCAGAAGAGTTTTCGGCTAAACATTAGGAAGAACTTTCTGACAGTTAGAGCGGTTCCTCAATGGAACAGGCTTCCTCTTGGGGGTGGGGTTCTCCTTCTTTGGAGGTTTTCATCAGAGCCTAGATGGCCATCTGACAGCAATGCGGATTATATGAATTTAGGCAGATCATGAGAGGGAGGGCAGGAAGGGTTGCCTCAGTGCTTAGTTCTTGTGGCCTATTCTCACACGCCCAGGGAAATGCTGATTGCCACTTTGGGATTAGGAAGCAATATTTGTCCAGGCCAGTTTGGCCAGGGATCCTGGAGGTTTTTTTGTCATCTTCTGGGCATGGAACAGTGGTCACTGCAGGTGTGGAGGGGGAGGTATTTGTGAATTTCCTGCATTGTGCAGGGGTTGGACTAGATGACCCTGTAGGCCCCTTCCAACTCTATGATTCTACGATTCTATTCTATGATTCTAACCAGGGCTGATTCTGCTTGCTTCCCTGACCTGATGGGCCATCCAGGCTAGGGCTTAGCAAGCCAGCTCCATTACTTAAGAGAACAAGCATATACTTAGGGAATTATTTAAGCCACAAATGACTTTACTGGGAGCTGTCCTAGGTCCTGCCTGCTACTCAAAGCCTGATTCCTATTACAAGACAGCAATGGCTGGCTTTTCTAGGTCCTGAAACTACTGCTGCTGCAGGACTACATTCAGGTGAGTAGCCACATTGGTCTGAAGCAGAAACAGCAGCAGCAGAAGAGATTGGATTTATACCCCGCCCTTCACTACCCAAGGGAGTCTCAGAGCGGCTTACAAACTCCTTTCCTTCCCCTCCCCACAACAGACACCCTGGGAAGTAGGTGGGGCTGAGAGAGCTCTTCCAAGAACAGCTCTGACAGAACTATGGCTTGCCCAAGGTCATCCAGCAGCTGCAAGTGGAGGAGTGGGGAATCAACCACTACACCAAACTGGCTCTCCCACAGAAATATTTCTGATTTTTCGAACTCACCCCTTCAAACTTACATGGCCTTCTTCCCTGCACCCATCAACAAAACCAGTCCAGCTTCCGGTTTTTGGCGTTTCGAAGGGTGGACATGACCCCTCAGTGCTCATAGAGACTTTCGGAACTTTTCTAAAGAAGTAAACAACAGCATAATGGCAGGGAGAAAGACAGCACCTAAAGTAAAACCTTCTTCAGGAAATACTAGCCCAGGGACTCCAGTCATCAGACCGAAAACAGCTACTGACTCTGAAGGCATGTTGACGGCTGCATTGCGCCCTCTGCTGGACCAGATGACTACACTAAACCAGATTTTTGCAGCATTGCAACGGCAACAAAATGAGACTGAAAGCAGAACAGAGCAAACCTCTCAACAGCTACAGAAGATGGATTCCAAGACAAATAAACTTAAAAAATAGTTGCAGACTGCGGAAAAGGAGAGAACCCCAGATGAACATCAACTTTTACAATTGCAAATGGAAAGGTCAACATACATCCTGAAATTTCAAGGGGTCCCAGAAAGGAAAGGAGAAAACCTCAAAGAAATGTTAAGCAATGCTTTAGCACTGATAGCAGATGTAAACGCGGACTTCCTTCAAAGCAAAATGGATATGGCCTATAGGACATATCCGGATTTTATAATGAAGAATAATCTGCCCGGTGAAATCTTTGTAAAATTCTCCAAATGATTGATATATCATTTGGAGAATTTTACAAAGATTTCACCAGGCAGATTATTCTTCATTATAAACTTAATAAATCTGATACTTAAAGCAACAAATGGGACTACCCTAAAAATCAAGTATAAAGAAATTAAAGTACTGAAGAACATTCCATTTGAAATAAGAAAGAAGAGAAGACCATATCAAAATTTGATCACCTTCTTACAGAAAAGTTCCACAATCTACAGATGGCTTACTCCAGAGGGAGTCACTTTCAAATTTGAAGACAAAAAGGAAAGAATTGACTCTATAACCAAAGCAAAAGCCTTTTTGGAACAGCATAAAAAAACTGATGAAGTGTTAGATCCAGAGGAGGAAGATGGGACTGCACATGCTTGTGACGTCAGTGGAACTTCATTGTCTACGTCATCTGGAGAACTATCTGACTCAGACTTAGGGGTGGCAGCCTCTAAAATACACAAAATTAAGAAACAATACGAACTTAGAAATAAAGAAGATAAGCTTTAAGTTATAATCACTATGATATGAACACTTTACTGCATAGTTACTGATCCACCGCCTCGCCGACATAGGGGTTCAGGGGCTTGCCTTACAGTGGCTCGTCTCCTTTCTCCAAGGTCGGGGACAGAGAGTGGCGCTGGGGGAGCAGGTGTCCCAGAGGCACCCGCTGGTATGTGGTGTGCCTCAGGGGGCAGTGCTATCTCCCATGCTGTTTAACATCTGTATGCGCCCTCTCGCCCAGAGGCACAAGTTGGGCTGTCATCAGTATGCGGATGACACCCAGCTGTATCTGTTGCTGGGCGGCTGGTCCGGGGCCACCCTAGATGACTTGGAGCGGGCGCTTGAGGACGTAGCGGGCTGGCTCAGGCTGAGTCGACTGAAAATGAATCCAACGAAGACGGAGGTCCTATGCCTGAGTTGGAGTGGACCGGGGGTGGGTATCCCATTACCAGCCTGCGGGGGGGCGCCATTGGTGCCAGCGCCGCGGGTCCGGAGTTTGGGAGTGCTCCTGGATGCCTCCCTAACCATGGAGGCCCAGGTAGCAGCCACTGACAAAGCAGCCTTTTACCACCTACGGCTGATTAGGCAGTTGGTTCCCTTCCTCGAACGCAATGACCTGGCGACAGCGATCCATGCTATGGTCACCTCAAGGCTAGACTACTGTAACGCTCTCTACATGGGGCTGCCCTTGACCCAGCTCCGGAGGCTGCAGCTAGTGCAGAATGCCGCAGCCAGGCTGCTGATGGGCCTCTCAGTGAGGGACCATGTCCGGCCTGTGCTGAGGGCGCTGCACTGGCTGCCTATAGCATACCGGGTCTGGTTCAAGGTGCTGGTTTTAACTTTTAAAGCCCTATATGGCCTGGGGCCTGCCTACCTAAGGGACCGCCTTTCCCCGTATACACCCCAAAGAGCACTGTGGTCAGGCACTCAACATCGCCTGACCCTTCCGGGCCTGAAGGAGGCTAGGTTGACAGCCACCAGAAACAGGGCCTTCTTGGTGGCGGCTCCCTACTGGTGGAACGAGCTCCCAGAGAACATCAGGGCCCTGCGGGACCTTTTGCAGTTCCGCAGGGCCTGCAAAGCGGAGCTCTTCCGCCAGGCTTTTGGGGCCGCCACCGGGGGGAATGGCCCTTAGTAGATGGCGTGTCGAACCTTCTTCAGAACATCTACGGTGGAAGCCTCCTGGCTGGGCATAAACTAGTGGCTAGTATTTGGTGCTGGTATGTTGCTGCCATTTGTGATGACTGTCTGTTGTATTTTAAAATGAGTCAATTTTATGCTGTGTTTTAACTTTGTATTTGAGTGATTTTATGTTGTTAGCCGCCTAAAGCTGGTCCGCTGGCTAGGCAGGATATAAATAGAAATAATAAATAAATAAATAAATAAATAAATAAATATTTGATTGCTTGAGTATTTTTCTTACGGTTAGAAAATCTGTTAGTCTGTTCTTGTAATTAGTTCCTTTTTTCTTTTCAGCATACAGAATCATAATGTTTGTAAGTGATATATATATCTGTATGAGCTAAAGGACCGTTTATAGGGTTTTTAGTGGTTTTCTTTACTTTCTCCCATAGTTTGTAGTGTCCCTGCCTTTTGATTTCCTGTAGTTTTTAGAATATAACAAGTGGAGACCCGCAAGAAACTTGCGGGATGTTTATCCCATTCCTCACACCTTTGCTTCCTGCCTTCTCCCCCTACCTCTCTCAGACTCTTTCTCCCTTCTGCCCCCCCTCCTTACTCTCTCTCTCTCCTCCATGTATGTTACTTCCTCTCTCTTTCTGACCTGTCATCATTCTCTTTGTTTTTCTGCCTCCCCACCTCATCACTCTTTCTCTCTCTTTCTGCCTCCCACCTCAAATCCCACCCTCCCCTGGCTCCAACTCTCAAATGTCCAGGAATTTCCCAACCTGGAGTTGGCAACCCTATTTCCTTCCCACTTAACAGCCAACCTACATTTATCTGTCTTCAGCTTTCCATCTCCACCCCCCTTCACCGCAGCCTCTACCTAGGAAAATTAGTCTTTCTCCACAGTGGGGACTAAAGCAGTGGGGACTAAAGCATTATTATTTCCTCCTTGTTGTCTGCACAACAACCCTGTGAGGTTGGTTAGCCTGAAAGTATGTGACTGGTCCAAAATCTTCCAGTCAGCTTCCACTGCAAGATGGGGATCTGAACCTGGGTCTCGCAGATCCCAATCTGAAGCTCTAACTGTTATACCACAATGGCTTTCATAGGGTGGCTGCTGATGAACCGTAGCAAAGCAGCTGGGCCTAATTAAGTCATGCAAATCAGGTGGTATCAAGTCACACAGAGGGTGCTGCCTAGGGTTGCCAGCCTCCAGGTGGGACCTGGGGATCCCCTAGAGTTACTACTCATCTCCAGACTACAGAGATAACTTTCCATGGAGAAAATGGTTGCTTTGGAGGATGGAGTTTATGGCATTGTACCTCACTGAGATCCCTGTCCTCCCAGGTTCCACCCCCAAATCTCCAGGAGTTTCCCAGCCTGGATCTGGATCTGCTGCTGGTAGCCGGGGGGGGGGGGGGGGGTAGCTGGCAACCCTAGACTGCTGCCAGTAAAAACCCTGCTTTTCACTGACAGAAACAGTTAGAACCTTGCCCCCAAAACATTCTAATCTCCTCATAGTTGATGTCTGGAGCTGATGCCATTTCAAACAATATTGGGGGGAATTCAACGGTCTCTGAAGTTTTTTTTTTTAACTTTTCGGATTTTTCTGCAGACCGAGAAAGGGGCCTAACTATGTAGGAAAAGCTGTTGGGGGAGAGTGAGTTCTCTTTCGGCAGATATAAGCATCCACACAGGAAAAAAACCTCTCGGAATTAGAATATAAACAAGAGGTGGGGACCCGCAATACTCGCAGGGGAGAGGATTCCTAAAGGCTGCAGCCCCAGGTAAGTCCTTTCCCCTGCCGGCAATCCCCTCCCGATTCTTCCTCTGGAGAACAGGTCTACCCGCCCTAGTCAACTGTATTGGTAGACCTGGCCTCCGGAGAACAGGTCTACCCAGCCCTTGCCACTATATTGGTAGACCTGGCCTCTGGAGAACTGGTCTATCAACAGCAGCCACCGGCAAGGGCCGGGTAGACCTGTTCTCCAGAGGCCAGGTCTACCAATACAGTTGACTGGGGTGGGTAGACCTGTTCTCCGGAGGAAGAACCCCCACACACAAACACACCCCGGTTGCCCCGGCGAGCTCTTCCCGCCAGCTCTTCCCTCCGCCTCCCCAGTGACGGTGAGGCCCACATGGCTTCCAGCCACGGGGCCCACCAGCTCTTCCCCCGCCCTCCCCCCAGTGATGGCGAGGCCCGTGCCTGTGTCTTACCTGTGGCTGCTGCTGCTGGCAGCAGGGGCGGCAGGTGGAGAAGCCTTGCTGGGCCTTGCCGTCTCTGAGGGGGGGGAAGAGCTGGTGGGGGGAGAGCTCTTCCCCCCCGTCCCCCCCCAGCAACGGCAAGGCCCGGCAAAGCTTCTCCACCTGCCATCCCCGCTGCTGCCAGCAGCAGCCACAGATCCAGAAGTAAGTGGAAATCCACCCCCCCCAGCTCAGCCCAAGCGGCTCTCAGCTGCCGGGCTGCCTGAGTTTCTAGAGCATTCCCTGCATGTGCGTTAAAGTTAAAGCCTCTTTAACTTTGGGGGGGATTTAAATCCCCCTGAAAGTTTTTTAAAGTTTTCAGATTTTTCTGCACATTTTGGAAGCCTCCCAAGTGTGCAGAACAATCTCCCTGCCCCCCAGGTGCCCCCCCAGCACGGATTTAGATATCCACATGCAGGGGGCGCCTTCGCTATTAGTATATAGATGCAATAGAAAAGTTATAAAAAAACCAACCTCCCCCCCGCCAAATCAGTCCGGAAGTGTGTGTACTTACAGGCACGTACTCCATGCCTGTAATTTGTTACAGAGGAATCTGTGGACTGGAGTAATAATTTCACATTGGCCATAGGAGAGGCTATGTCTTACACCTTCCTAAAGCCATAAACATCACGAGAAGGAAACAGAAGAGTTTTTAAACTCCCTCCTTCACAAATTGCATTGAGATTATGGAATGATGAGGACACAGCCACTCCCACAAATACAATATGGATCATTGGGGGTCCACTGACGGGGCCAACCAATGGACCCAGGTCTTGGTTTGGTGGAGAAATTCAGCAGCCACTATCAGTGGCCCAGTCTTCTCCAGAGCATCTTCAGTTGTCACATGCCCATCCCCAGTGGAGGACCACCCCATACTAGCTGCTATTTCCCACATTCTCTTTTAACCAGCCTATTTCTGGAATTTCCCTTTTTGTTTTCAGTCACTGGCTGCTCTCGTTTGACAACAGTTTGTAAATTTAACACTAGCTCTCTCCGTCTCATTCAAATGTACTTCTGCAGTTAAGCTGGAAGTACAATTACCCCTCCACCCAACCTGGATACAAATGAGATCAATCAGCAGCAGTGGAGACAAAGGCGAGACCAAGCTCTGCAGAATAATCCTTTTGGACAGGTGAAGCAGACGGGCAGGATTTTAACAAGAGCTTCTAAATATATCCTTTCTCGCCCTCCCCCCAACCATTCCCTCCTATGATCTTGGGCATGGCGCAGGACTGTCAGTTTACATGCATTCTTCATTTTCACTGTGATTGAAATGGCGTGATTCACATACACTTAAATATTTTTTCCAAGTGGATTGGATTCAAATCAAATTTAGCCAGGGGCCCACCATCCTGATTATATAACTGCATCAGCATGCTTTAAAATCAATATTGCTTTTTCATCTCTTTTCTGTTTGAATTACCAGTTAGAAAGGAGATCTGGGTTGGAAGAACGTACACCTAAAGATTCCTGGCAGAGGCTTCTCCAGTAATTCCTTCAAATGCTTCAAGGAGGCAAATTCTACAATTTCCCCCAAAGGCAATCTGTTTCTTCACTGGCCAACTATTAGAGCTTGTGAGTTTTCTCTACTGGCCTAGCCTACATCTACTCCCTGTATAATTTAACACAGTGATCCCTAGAGTAACACCATTGGGTGCCATAGTGTTTCCTAGTACTCTGTATTTCTTCTTCCCTAAAGCACACAGCAAATCTTGCCCTTCCTCCATCTCACTTCCTCCATCTCAAGAAGTATCCCCTTTGTGTCTACAAAGAACACCTATCCACAAACAGTTGGTTCTAGCATAGGAAGGGACACTTGGTTTGGAACGTCTTTTGTATTTGGTCTCAGGCCCCACAGCAGCCATTTCACCAAAAAGCTGCTATATATTTTCAGAAAAATGCCCATAGGTTCAACAAAATTGAAACTTCTGGTTTAGCAGGACCTTTTAAAGATCTGTTTAAATGAAGGGGGAAGCACTGTGGAATAGAACTGTGGGGTTTTGAAATTTGTAGTATATTTGTAATTTCAGGAGAAATTATACTGAAGATTTTGTCAATTTGTAAGTCTTATAATGAAAATTAGTTTGCCAACACCATGTATAAAATAGATAGTTATATGTGATACCTATGATGTGAATTTATTATAAGAGTAAACTTGTCCTGTTTTTTATGATTGCAATTCGTTAATAAAACAGTGACAATCTGTGAAACAGATGTCTGTATACTCTTTGGCTCTGAGGAGTGACATTTGCACTTACAATGAAAGACCCCAAAGCAGAGTGGGGGGGAGGCATAGGAAACTGACCTGTGCAGTGTTTCTGCAGGCGAAGGGTCTCCAGGTGCAGGTCGTGGAGAAGGCTCACCTGCTCCTTCTTCAGGAAGGCAACGTGTCTCTGCACGCTCTGGATCTGGCGCTCCAGGGAAAGAGTCTCCATCGCAACAGAATTAACAGTCAAAGCCTAAAGGGAACAGACATGGCTTAGATGCTGCTTTCTCTTCCATAGCGGTCTTAGGAAAACCCACAGGCTGCCTTCCCGCAGGGTAGCCCCATCCCTTTGGCAAGGAGTTCTTGCCCATTTCCTAACAGGCCAGGGGAGGGGCTGTGGCTGGGTCACATGGGTGCTGTGCATTTTGCCCTGACATAACACTGATGGCCGGGTCTGTTTGGTTCAGCAATGGATGCCTCAAATGCTTGCCAAACAGGTTTGTGGTGGGGTTTTTTTGCAAAACACCTCCAGAATCAAAAGGAACGCTATAATCGCACAGGGAGGGAAATAAGTACAGGAAGAAAGTGCTTGCCTCCAGGAAACTAAGTTAGTTAAATGAATCTATATGAAGACACATTGATGCTGTGAAGAAATCTCTAACACAAAGAAATACCTCACTGTTAAGAACCAAGCATTTATGAAAATAAGCATCAACAATACTCTGTAGTCTGTTAAAAATATTATAGCCTGTAAATACAATGAAATTTACCTCAGCTTTCTCATCCCCTGCCCATTCCTAACCCAGCTATGCCTGTTAAATAAAACTGTTATTTCAGATTGACTTTACAATGTCTCAAGTGCCACTTTCAATAAAAGGATTAACAAGAGGGCTCCTGCTTTTCCACAAAAAGTATTTTATAAACTGCATTCATTTACACACTACTAGGGACTGCTCAGTCACAGCAGGGAACTAAAAAGAATTTTGGTGGAAAAATCTGCCTCACAGTAAAACAAGCAGCAGGGGGCCAAACAGCCACCCTTTCTTATCTACTCCGAGTGCATTTTGGAAATGCCAGGAGCCCACAGGAACTGACATTCCAGCAATATAGGGAGAAGTGCGGAGACTTAGACACAACATGCATCAGACCTTCTTCCTGAAACAGCCCATTACCCAGCCATGCCATGACAAATACAGTGCAGCCAGAAACCCTCCTGAGAGCAACATCATCACAAGTGAAAAACACAGTCTGGTCTCTCTCTAAGCCAAAAAGGGTCCTGCAGGCCAAGGGAGGCGAAGACAGAGGAGGAGGAGGAGGAGGAGGAGGAGGAGGAGTGTCGCTTGCATGACAGGGGGTCGGTGCTGTCATCCCTGGAGAAACAGACAGGCGATTCAGAGGTTGCTGTTACACTTGCTTGCCTGTTGAGGCCACGCAGACGGTCATTCTATCTCTAGCCAGATTCTCACTAAACCTGAGTCTGGCCTGTACCACTTCAGATTGTGTCTGGATGGTCAGAACGCTCCCGACTGTAAAATAATACTTTGCATGTAGAAAGGTAGCCAATAGAGAAAAGGAAAGATTATAGCCTTCCTCCCTATTTTTTGTTGCCTAGGATAGGAAGATCATTTATTTAAGAATGTGCTGCTGCGTCACAGCACAGAATGGCTAAAAACATATACAGCCCCAAAGTGAGACAAAAACAGGCAAAGTGTAAATATTCTCAAGTGTCATGCAAGCACTCACCCACAATCTAAACTGGTACAGTCCAGACACAGGCTGACTACGTCAGTGAGTGTTAGGCTGTCTTCCCTAGATTAATAGAACTGTTAAATTAATTAACTGGATGTTGCTGATCATAAATTGATTGATGGGTACCTTGTAGAGATTATTGTATTTTTCTTTACTTATTAATCACTTTGCTGTATATGTCTGGTATTTTTGTAGGGTGGGTGGTTCATTAGGCTGAGGGAGGGAGAGAGTTGGGTCTGATATTTTACTGTTATTAGGTTGTTATTATTATCAGGTTGCATCTTCTGCCTCAAACTGTCATAATTAGATGCTAAGTAGGCCCCATTTTTGGCCAATAACGCCTGGCAGGGGAGGCCATGTCCAGATCGGGGATTCCAGTGATAGGGGAGCGGGGGAGGTATGACGGTGGGACAAGGTGGTACATAGGAAGGAGATGGAGATATGGCGATGCTCGGTCCCCTTCCTGCCTTTGTCCCATCCCAAGGGATGCTGGTTGTGGGGCTACGAAAGTATACCCTTCTTTGACACTGGTGTTGTGTAATGCCAGGTCAATTAATAATAAGACCAGGGGTCCTTTTGTAGAAAAAGAGGTGCAGGAGCTCATTAGCATAACTCATTAGCATAACATTAGCATATGCCACGTCCCCTGACATCTCCAGAAGTGTGTCAGAAAGGGAATGTCAGTTTCAGCCCTATTATATCCTATGGGCCATTGAAATCAATGGCAAAAACTCATAGGGTATATGAGGGGCTGGAGGAAAGGGGGTTTGAGGGAGAGGCTCCAAACTTGCAGGGTAGCTGCTGGGGCCTCTCCTCGAAATGCCCACCAAGTTTCAAGAAGATTGGACCACGGGGTCCAATTATATGGGCCCCCAAACAGATTGTCCCATCCCCTCCATTGTTCTCTATGGAGGGAAAAAATGTTAACTTTTTTCCTACCATAGAGAACAATGGAGGGAATGGGGACAACTTGTTTGGGGGCCCGTAGAATTGGACCCCCTGGTCCAATCTTCTTGAAACTTGGTGGGCATTTCGAGGAGAGGCCCCAGCAGCTACCCTGCAAGTTTGGAGCCTCTCCCTCAAACTCCTTCCCCTCCAGTGGCTTTTAAAGTTGCCGCCTAATTTTGGCAGCAATTCGGCGGCGAGCTGAATCAGATTAGAGAATCTGATTCAGCCCGTGGCTGCCCTACTGGCCAGTCCTTATGCAATGGCAGTGAAGGCCACTAAAAGAACTTTTTATGTGGCCTCCATTGCGTCTGCTAGGTCTCGCCCAGCCCAATTATTTAGGACTATTCAGTCTTTGACTACCTTGCCTCAAGGCAAGCAGAATGATAGGGTATTGGCCTTTGGCTGTGAGGCATTTGTGAGCTATTTTGCAGATAAAGTGTTGTCACTCCACCAGGACCTCCCTGTCACACTTGATATAGTAAGGAAACTGGAAGCCCCTTGTCCATCTTCAGGTCCAGTTTTGGACAACTTCGGTCAGCTCTCCAGTAAGAAAGTGGATAAGATCCTGGCAGCTGTAAGGCCCACCATGTACCCCCTTGACCTGTACCCATCCTGGCTAGTTAAAGGTTGCAGGGATGAGGTTCAGATCCCCTTGGGAGATATCATCAACCTGGGTATTCCCAAGGGGTTTGAAGGAGGTTGTGGTATGTCAGCTTCTCAAAAAAAATCACTGGACCCTGCGGTCCTGGCCAACTACTGCCAAGTCTTGAATCTTTCATTTCTGAGCAAGGTAGTTGAGAGGGCAGTGGCTGAGCAGCTCCAGGCCTTCTTAAACGATGCATCCATTCTGGATCCATTCCAGTCCTGTATTCATCCTGGTCATGGGGTGGACACTGTGCTGGTCACCCTCACAGATGATCTCTGGAGGCACCTGGATCAAGGTGGGTCAGCGCTGCTGTTGCTTTTAGATCTGACAGTGGCCTTCAACATGGTTGACTATGATCTGTTGGCCTTGCCGACGCTAGGATATGGGAACTGCCTTACAGTGACTTTCCTCCTTCCTCCATGGTCGGGGATAGAGGGTGGCGCTAGGGGAGAGGAAGTCCCCGCGCTACCCGCTTGAATGCAGAGTGCCGCAGGGGGCGATCCTCTCTCCGATGTTATTTAACATCTACATGTGCTGCCTCACCCAGTTAATCCAGGGGGTTGGGCTGGGTTGTCATCAATATGTGGATGACACCCAGCTCCATCTGTTGATGGATGGATGGATGCCACTACAAGAATTTTGGACAAGGCATTAGAGATGGTTGTAGCAGAGCTGGGTGAAGTTGAATCCAACGAAGACAAAGGTCCTGTACCTGAGTCATGGGGACTGGGGTTGGGGATCAGACTCCCAGTCTTCGGTGGGGCACCATTGGTGCCAGCGCTGTGGATAAGGAGTCTTGGGGTGATGTTGGATCCCTAACTTACTATGGAGGCCCAGGTCACTTCAGCTGCCAGATCGGCTTTTTACCACCTCTGGCTAGCCAGGCAGTTGGTTCCCTATCTCACCCCTCAGGACTCAGCTACAGTGATCCATGCAATGGTCACTTCCAGGGTGGATTACTCTAACTTTCTCTACGCAGGGCTACCCTTGGGCCTGATCTGGAAATTGCAGCAAGTACAGAATGCGGTGGCACACTTGCTGATGCCACCGCCTCCGTGGGCGCGTATTCAGCTGGTGTTGTGCCAGCTGCACTAGCTGCTGATCAAATACCAGATCCAGTTCAAGGTCATGATCTTGACCTTTAAAGCCCTGTGCAGCCAGGGACTACCATACCTACGGGACCGCCTCTCCCCATATGAGCCCCAGAGAGCTGTATGCTCTTCCAGTCAGCACCTCCTGGTGATCCTCAGCCTGAGGGATGTCCGCTCAGCCTCAACCAGGGCAAGGGCTTTTTCGGCCCTCGCCCCAACCTGGTGGAGCATGCTCCCGCCCAAGATCAGGCCCTGCCGGACTTATTACAGTTCTACAGGGCCTGTAAAGCGGAGCTGTTCCACCAGGCTATTGGTTGAGGTGGCGGACATTCAACCATCCTGGCCTCCCCTGTTTATGGCCCCCTCCCAGTGCCTTGCTGTTTTAAATAATAAATAAATAATACTATTGGGCACCAGAATTTTTGGGGGCACCTATATTCACCTGATATGAGGCATGGGGTTTGTTATTGTTTACCGTGCCATTTACTGGTTTATTGTTTTTATTGCTTTTATTGTTTTATGGATTTTATGTTGTAAGCTGCCCTGAGCTCCCTCGTGGGATAGGGTGGGGAATAATAATAATAATAATAATAATAATATGTTATTTCTTTATAAATATTATTTATTTATATTTTCATGTTGTTATTATTATTATTACCTTGTTTGAAAATCCAGCTTTTATGCGGTATGTTCCGCATTGGGCATTAAGTGTGCCCAAAGCCAGATGTTGTGGTAGGATCTCTGCCTATGGACCTCATAAAACAATAGGAACGGACAAAAACCGAATAGAAGTAGGGCTGTGCATGCTACAGAACTGGGAATGTGGGGATGGACACATCACCCAGTTTTCTAAGAATCCCACTTTTCAGAAGAAGAGGAGGAGGAGGAGTTGGTTTTTATACCCTGCTCTTCACTACCCGAAAGCGACTTACAATTGTCTTCCCTTCCTCTCCCCAAAAAAGACACCCTATGAGGTAGGTAGTGCTGAGAGAGTTCTGAGAACTGTGACTGACCCAAGGTCACCCAGCTGGCTTCATGTAGAGGAGGACTGGGGAATCAAACTCAGTTCTCCACATTAGAGTCCCCAGCTCTTAACCACTATACCACTCTGGCTCACAAGCAAAGCAACTTCCTAACCCACTTGGTTATGGAGATATACTTGGAAAGGTGGGAGATGCCTACTGAAATCTCCAAAAACAGAGGGATGACTGAAGAAGACAGGCAGTGATCAGAAGGGGAGTGCCCATTCAGGGTTCCCTCTAAGCTGAGTTAGTGTGAGCTAGCTCACAGTTTTTAAGCCTCCGGCTCACACATTTTTCTTTGTCTTAGCTCAGGAAGGATGGCTGCAGAGCAAACTAATTTATGCAGTAGCCAAATCGCTTGCTCACAACTTTAATGCCAGTAGCTCACAAAGTAGAATTTTTGCCCACAAGACTCCACAGCTTAGAGGGAGCATTGGTCCCATTGCCTGACAGATCTCTATTGTACTCATAAGGACTACAATTGTGACAAAAATAAGCAAGATAGTGTACATCACAGAATAACATATGCATAAAAATATTATGCTAATGTACCAAACACGTTGCAGATTTCAGTTCTTGAAGTTGAACTTTAATTGTTTTAGCTGAGCCCTGAATTCAAGGAGTCCCATATGTTTACAATATTTCATTTTCAAAGTAGAATATGAAGTTGTAAAACCAGAAGCCAGGCACCTAACAATCTGCAGCCAGTCATAGAATCAAAGAATGCTAGTATTGGAAGGGACCTTGCAAGTCATCTAGTCCAGCCCCCTGCAATCTGCAGGAGCATAGCCGAAAGATAGCCCTACAACACACCCGAAAGATGGTCATCCAGCCTCTTTTTGAAAACGTCCAGCAAAGGAGCATACACCACCTCCTGAGGTAGTCTGTTCCACTGCTCAACCACTCTTACAGTTAGGAAGTTTCCCCTGATATTTAGCTGGTATCAACTCCCTTGTGATTTCCACCCATTAGATCTAGTCTTGCAATCCAGAGCAAGAGAGAATAGATCTGCTCCATCTTCTACATGACAGCCCTTCAGATATTTGAAGACTGCAATCATGTCCCCTCTAAGATTTGGATTCCTGGTTGCCCTCTTCTGGACACGCTCGAGCTTGTCAACATCCTTCCTAAAATGTGGTGCCCAAAACTGGACACAGTACTCCAGGTGAGGCCTGACCATAGCAAAACAGAGTGGAACCACCACCTCCCGTGATCTGGACACAATGCTTCTGTTAATGCATCCTAAGATTGCATTAGCTTTCTTTGCAGTCACATTGCACTGCAGGCTCATGTTTATCTTGTGATCAACCAGAACACCTAGATCCCTTTCACATGTGCTGCTGTCAAGCCAAGTCCCTCCCATTCTATATCTGTGCCTTTGATTTTGTGTACCTAAGTGTAGGACTTGGCACTTATCTCTATTGAAATTCATTTTATTTGTCTCAGCCCACTGTCCCAGCCTATCTAGATCATTTTGAATCCTGACTCTGTCTTCTTCAGAATTAGCAACCCCTCCCAGCTTTGTGTCATCTGCAAATCTGATAAGCATCCCCTCTATATCTTCCTCCAGGTCATTTATAAAAACATTGAACAACACTGGGCCCAGGACCGAGCCCTGTGGCACTCCACTCGAGACTTCCCTCCATGTAGGTGCAGAGCCATTTACGAGCACTCGTTGGGTACAATTTTTCAACCAACCATGAATCCATCCAATGGTTGCACCATCCAGCCCACATTTAACCAGCTTATCCTCAAGGATATCATGAGAAACTTTGTCAAACTTTGTCCTGCCAGAATGATAAGAACATAAAATTCCTGCTCTGGAGCAGACCAGAAGCCCATCCAGTCCAGCATCCTATTTCCCACAGTGGCCAACCAGATGCCTTGGAAAGCCCACAAGGAGGACACAGAGGCCAAAACCTGCCCACACCATTTCCACCCAGGACTTGTATTCCTGGGTACACTGCATCTGATCACAGAGGCGCCATTTGGCCATGATGGCTAATAGCCACCAATGGGCTTCTGCTCCTCCATGAACCTGCTTTTGCCCTTTCAAACCCACCCAAGTTAGTGGCCATCACTGCATTCTGTGGTTGTTCTGCATTGTGTGAAGAAGCACTCCCATCTGCCCTTCATCTTCTACCCATCAATTTCACTGAGTTTTATTCCTCAGTTCTACAGGAAGGGGGGATCTCTCTACTCACTTTCTCTGCACCATGCATAATATTATAAACCTCTATCACATCTCCACTTAATCATCCCACAAATCCTTTTGGTTCAACTCTTGAACCACTCAAAAAAAGATATTATACCATTGGAAAAAGTGCAAAGTGCAGAAAATGGCAAGTAGAATGATGACGGGGATGGAATACTTTCCCTATGAAGAAAGATTAAACAGGTTAGGGCTCTTCGGCTTGGAGAAAGAACTGAGGGGTGACATGATCGAGGTTTACAAAATTATGCATGGGATAGAGAAGGTAAATAAAGAAGTACTTTTCTCCCTTTCTCACAATGCAAGAAGTCATGGGCACTCAATGAAATTAATGAGCAGTAGGTTTAAAACAGATAAAAGCAAGTATTTCTTCACCCAAAGAGTAATTAAGACATGGCATTTACTGCCACAGGAAGTAGTGGCGGCTTCAAGAGGAGATTAGATAAATATATGGAGCAGAGGTCAACCAGTGGCTATTAGCCACAATGGAACCCTATGACTGGGGCAGTGGTGTTCTGTATTCTAGGTGCTTGGGGGGGGGGGCAACAGTCGGAGGGCTTCTGGAGTCTAGCTCCACTGGTGGACCTTCTGATGGTACCTGGTTTTTGGCCACTGTGTGACACGGACTGGATGGGCCATTGGCCTGATCCAACATGGCTTCTCTTATGTTCTTATGTTTACTGGCTCAAACAGTGCCTATGGGGTTTTCCTTGCACCTCCAGAAGTACAACTGCTAAAGTCTTCCTTTTCAAAAACAGGAATATTGGAAATGAAGGGCCAAAGCGTGGAATATTCCTTCAGGGGCAGGCTCTTAAAAGAACCTCCCAAGTTCTCTACGCTGCATCACATGTGGTTTCTCCTAATCACTGCGCCTTTCTGTTACTGGCATAACACAGAGATCCTTGCAGTAGCATGAGAAGTGGTGTGATGTAGTGACAAGAGTGTCAGACTAGGATCTGGGAGACACAGGTTCAAATCCCCACACTGCCATGAATCTCACAGGGGTGACCTTTGCGCAGTTACTGTGGCTCTGAGCTTAGCCGACCTCACATAGTTCTTGTGAGGATACACTGGAAGAGGAGAGAACCATGTACACTGCCCTGAGCTCCTGGGAGCAAGGGCATGACTGCAATATACCAAATCAATAAGTAATAGGAGACTGAATCAAAAGGAAAGCCAGTGCACCCAAACTGCACACTGTATCTTGCTGTGAGAGTCCTACAGAGTCAGTCACCAACAAGTGTCCTTAAACAGGAATACTTTATTGAAAAAGGTCTGCTATGGTCATCTACACTTCTTGTGTTAGTAATGGCTGACACAGCCTCAAGCAGGACAATTATACAGAATTCAAAAAGGGGTCTGGTAATGCATTGCAGCCAATCCCCATGTCAGAGAAAAGGCACTTAAAATACTGGTTTACGGTTCCCAGGGAAAAAGTGGGAAGAATTAGAGTCAGACAGGAGAAAGAGATACATGGGCAGGCACCGACAGTCTCCCAAGGTCAGAGCAGCTCAAAGAGTGATAAACATGCCATGAGAAATATAACATAACATTCCACAGACTCGACGACATCAAGGGTTCACTTATCCCACCTCCCGGGCAGGAGATGGCAGCATTAGCTGACACTTGCAAGCCACACAACAAACACCTGCTTTTGTATCAGTGCTTCCAAAATTCTCCCCATCTAAGTATCTTCTTGGGTCTCTGAGTTCCACACAGTGTGGTCTCATTTTTGAAGTGGTGCTTGTGCCTGAGGAATCTCCCACTGTTCAATTTTTTTTCCATCCCGAATTCTGTACAGAGCTCTGAACATACATACGTTGCTGCAGCTTTCTGTCTCAGTCACATTTATATGGTGCTCTGGGGGGCATAAGTGGATGGGGAGAATGCATTTTCCCTTTCAAACCAATCCTGTGAGGTATGTCAGGCGGAGAGAGCATGACTGGCACATGGCCAGCCCTCAAGCTTCACAGCTGACTGGGGATTTGAATCCAGGTCTCCCTGGTCTTAACTTGACACTTAACCACAGCAACATAACTTTCTTTCATGAAGCTCAGGAGCTCCCAAGAGATCTGCAATCCGGGAACTACCACTCAGTTTCAAAGGATGATGTACCATGTGCCTTTCTGGGATCTGAGAATATTTTGGCTTTGCTTTTGTGTAATGTTGTATCAAAGCATATAAATACATATGTCTAACGTGGTGGTGGTTTTTTTTTGCAAATACTGGAAAAACTGGGAAAATGCAGCAAAACTGCACATGGTCCAGTTCTAAAACTAGTTCCAGAAATTCTCCTAGTTGAAACAGCATTCAGGAGGAGCGAAACTCATTGCAGAGTGAATTCAGCCATTCATTTCATGCATAGGAAGAAATCCCACTGATCTTACTTTCCAGTGAACATGCACAGAATAGTGTGGCACAGGTCTGAATCTGCTTTCAGCACTATGACTGGAAATAGCAACATTGAGAGAGATGCAGACTTTCCCCCAAGTACAGTTTTATAAAGGAAGTTTGGGGAAATGGCTAATGCCAATGTCTGGCTAAATGCTTTGCAGAGCTCTCCAATTCCTCCCTTGTTTCCTCATTGGCTGCCCCAATTGTAAAACTGACTGTTTCCAATTCTGGTATTATTAATAGCCAATTTTGAGGCTTTGAATAAAACAGGCGGCTTTAGTGAGTCAGCCAAGTCACAAGCAAAGCAAAACCATTCTAGGGGCCCTGTGACCTGACAAACATTTCTGGATTTCGAACTAAACCCGTTCGCTGAGAGCGATGCCGCAAAAGCGGTTGTTCCGCCCTCGGTCTCCTGTTTCCCCTAGTTGTCCTGAGCCTCCTGCCATGACGGACCGGAGACTCTCACGCAGAGGCCGGGCGACTGAGTCGGAGCCCCCCCCCCCCCCCCCGGGACCGGCCCGCCGCCCTGCCTCCTCCGCCAAGCAGCCCCGGCCACGGAAGGGGGGGCAGCCGCACTCCCGCCGGGAAGGAGCCGAGCCCGCCCGGGGAACCGCAGCCGGCAGGCCAGGAGGGCGCGAGGAGAGCGGAGAGCTCCCGAAGGCAACAGCATGCCCAGGGCCTGTGCCTCTCGCCCGGCAAGGCCAAGGCAAGGCCAAGGCAAGGCGGCTTCTCCCCTCCCCCCCCCCCGGGAGCGAGAGAGAGAGAGAGAGCCGCTTCCGACGGGAGGGAGGGAGGGAGGGAGGCCGCCCACCTCCCCCCCCCCCCGCCGCAGCCCGCCGCAGCCGAGTCTCGCCCCCCCCCCGACTCCTCCGCCTCCGCTTCCTCCGGGGCGTGCTTCTGGCCAGGCCCCCCCCAGCCCCCCGCCCCCCCCCCCCCCCCGCGCGCTGGTACCTGGGCTGCCGGAGAGGCCGGGGCAAAGGCGGCGGCTGCTTCTGCGCAGCAGGCCGCGCGGGCCGGGGAGGCGGAGGCGTAGCCCCCCAGGCACGGGACCGGAACTGGGGGGGCGGGGCCTGGCGGCGCCGGGGAAACGGGCGGGCGGCGTGCCTGCCTGGCAGGGCTGTTGCGCCGGTCAGCTGGCGGCGGCGGGGTGGGAGGGCGCGCGCAGGCGGGCTGCCTTGGGGGCCGGCTCAGTCAGTCCGGGAAGCCGCCGGGCCCGCCGGGGGACCAGCCTGGAGGGAGGGAGGGAGGGAGGGAGGGGTTGGAGGCGGAGGGCGGGGCCGGTCAGCCTCCTCCCCCCTCCCCCTCCTCGGTCGAGCCCCCCCTCCCCCGGGCCAGAGCGCGAGCGAGCGAGCGAGAGGGAGGCCGCGCGTTCCCCTCCTCCGGCCGGCCTCCGGACAGCCCTGCAAGGTTGGCCCCGCCGCCGCCGCGTTCTCTGGCAGAGGCCGGGCGGAAGCGTCTCCTGGCTCGACTCCCGCTGGGATCCGCCTGGCTCTGGCTGGTCTGGGGCTGCTGCCAAACGCAGGGGGACTCCCGGAAGGGCGGCTCCTCCAGTTGGCGCAGGGCGGCCTGCGGGTTCCTGCATCTGCTCACGACAACAGTCCTGTGAGGGAGATTATACTGAGCGAGGGGGATTCGCCGAAGGTGGTTGACTGAAATAGGGGGAAGCTTGCTTCCTATTGTGCTCCCCCCCCCCCCCCCCCCCGGGGGAGCCTGGACGACGGGGGAGATTTTCCAAAATAAGGGAGCCTGGACGACGCCAGTCTTTCACACTCAGGGCCTGAAGTGTGGTGTGACGCCTTGGTTAGAGTGGGATCTGGGAGCCCCAGGCATGAATCCTTGCCCTGCCACAGAAGCTCACTGGGTGACCTTGGGCCAGTCACACAGTCGCTGCCTAACCTACCTCACAGGTTGTTTTGAGGAGGAAATGGAGGAGGAGAAGAGGAGAATGTCAGCTGCTTTGGGTTTTCATCAGATAGAATAAGCAAATAAACTAAGAGCCTAAGTCACACGCTGTGTTCCAGACCTAGTCATGTTACAGGTTTCTACAAGAACATTGTCTGTCTATTTCTGCTTACAAATTCAAGGTCCTCCCTTTCTGCCCTTACCAGGGAGGCTGAAGGCAGAGGAAGTCAGTAAGAAAGGGAAACTGAGGGAAGAAGGAAAAAGGAAGTGAAGAGGAGCAAGAGAAGAAAAAAGGTGTGCTGAAAATGGGTGCCATGTTGTTGGCTGCACTAACACCTGGAGTGTGTCAGCTTTCTAAAAGTGTGAAGATAACCTATCCAGGAGTTAGGACCAAGTTTAAGTCCAGTGGCACCATTAAGGCCAACCTAAATCTATCTAGGAATTGTTATTAATATTTTCCTGCCCTGTTTCTGGTGTCTCTTCAGATTCTCTTCTGTATCTTTCACACTTGCTTTCCTTCTTTTGTTCCCCTCATTTATTTATTTATTTTGATTTTTATCCCGCCCTCTCCACATTGTAGGCTCAGGGGGGGTACCTAGATAGACAGACAGACAGACAGACAGACAGACAGACAGATCGATCGATCTGCAATTAATTCTTAGGAGTCCGGGGCAGGAGGAGAATGATGTTCTTGGAAAAGCTGCCCATTAAAAGCAAAGCAAATTGCCTTGATCTAGACCCCTCCGTCCATGTCCTGAAATGAGATTCTCGCAGGATTTTCAGTTCCACAGCCAGAGAAAACACTACTATGTAGGGAGGTGCCTTGAGTGCAATGTGTGTAATGCTCAGGACAATCTGAGCTTAGCAGCATGAGCTAGTGCCATTCACTGCTCTAACCATCACACCATACTACTATCTCACTAGGCTATGCAAACAGCCCTTAGCCCTTTTTTGGACAGAGCAGGGCCTCTCAATAGAGGGGATCCTTATGCCAGCCTCCAGATTCTCTCCCCCCTCCCAGGCTCCTGTCTGCTGTCCATGGTGCTGATCGGAAGGTTCTTCATTTACCTTGAATGTGCTTATTTATTTATTTACTTTATTATTAACCCCTTTTTCTCACTGAGAGTCAAGGCAGTTTACTTACTTACTTACTTCATTTATACCCCACCTCTGTGAGAGTTCTGCTCAAAGTAGTCAAGGATCAGATCTTGGTTGGTTAACCACAGTTCTTTATTTCCAATCTCTACATTAGTACAGCATCTCGGATTATTGTCAGAGATGAGACAAATTATACAAGCGGGTCTATTATACCATTCCAAGGAGTTTGAATTACCCATAGGTAGCCAATCCCCTTAAGGGAAAATTGGCGGGCAAAGAGGTGTCCTGACCGTTTGGTTCTCACAGGAAAAGAGTGAGGTGTTAAGCAGTAAATTTCCTCTCCCAAACCAGACCCCTCAGATGTTACCAGTTCACATAACAATCAATGGCTTCAAGGTTTTTGCATGTGATAAGAGATGAGAGGCATCCTCCCTTGAAGTTCCTGCCGGAGCAGCTGGAATGCGGAGGCAGGGATGTGGGGCCTCCTTGTTCTCGCAAATCATTGATGTCACCCTCCCGGTCTGGACAAGCATTATTACATTACGGTTACATAGAAGTCCAATACATGATAGATACATAGGTAAGCTAAAGGCATACATGGAAAAAAAGGGGAAAAGAGGGGAGGAGGCCTGGCTAATATATTGTCTGAATTAGCAGATTCTGACAACCTCTCTCCTCAATGGGGATACAGAGTGGTTTACATTGTCCTCTCTCTCTATTTTATCCTCCCAACAACCCTGTGAGGTAGGTTAGGCTGAGTGTGTGTGACAGGCAGACACAAGGCCACCCAGTTAGCTTCCATGGCACAACTGGGGATTTGAACCTGGGTCTCCCAGACTATAGTCTGACACTCTAGCTGCTACATCACACTGGCTTTTATATTGTGAGTACATGGTATAAAAATGCAATCAAATAATTTGAGAGTATATCTAATGAACAGTGCAATAGGACTTGGAGCCAGGAGGCAACATCAGGGGAAGGCATCAGCCTCTGTGCCCTATTGTTGGACCTCCAGAGGAACTGGTTGGCTGCTGTGTGAGACAGGATGCTGGACTAGGTGGACTACTGGTCTGATCTATGTTGCTGTATTTTTATGATTACAAAAATTAGAAACAATGCATAAAATATTAGGCATGATGCATCAAACAACATAGAGAATTGAATTAAAGAATTAGAACACAATGCAGTGAGAGCAGCATAGCATCTACCATAAACAGATAATACATATCATAAACAGTGGTGTAGACTCCAGTCCTGTTCCTGTTATAAAAGCCCCTTCCTGAGCCATTCCAGCATTCTGTAGCTCATTCTCTCTGCAGTCTGCATAGCAGGAGGACATTTTTAAGTGCAGTCCTATGTAGAGTTACTCTGCATAGGATCGCACGGTTATTATATGTTGATTCTGCATTCTGTTTTGATTGTGCACTGTCATTTCATTTTATTATTATAGCCCCAAAATTGGTCTTAATGCTTCAAAGAAATCATACAGTACATACAACATAAATTTCAATCAAAAATATTCCTTAGAGAGATAATTTTTTCATTGATAATGTAGGGGTATCTGGCTACTTCCTCTTGGAATTATACTAGACCAACCAGACCTTTGGGGAGGATGGTCTGCCCTTTGAACTCTTTTTTTAAAGTGTCGATTTTGGAGTGCAGAGTAATTTTTTGTTGGGCATAGAATTTCAGTTGCTTTGATGCAGACTGTGACCAGCTGATGCTCCATCTTCTTTGAGGTCTCTTTTGTGAAACCAGCTGAAATTCTACTTAAACAGAGCTAGTCATACAGGAGAAGCATTATTTTTTTAAATAATTTATCCCACATAAGCCTCTTATTGACAATGAATAATTCAGCTAGCTCTATTTAAAGCTGAAGAGCCCGTTCTCTTTCTACCAGTCCAATGTTACATTTCTAAGGTAGGTGTAAATGTTTTATAACATCATATGTTTCTTTTGTTTATATTTTATTTGCTTTTGGGGAGGGGTTGCTTTGTAACTACAAACATTGACCCTTCCCCCAAAGTGTTTACAATAGTTTAAAATAAATGAAGTAAAATCTAATACCAGGTACTGGGGTGTGAGAACCTTGTAAGATCCAATAAGTCAGGCCTTATGTTGAACAAAGTCCTTTTATTTTCTTAATGGTCTACTTGGTAAGCACCTTCAGTGTTAGTGATGACAGTTACAGGGCAGAGGATAAGTTATACTATATTCAAACGTCAGAACCAGAACCTGGCACCAATCAGGTGAATTGTAAAAAGGCGCAAAATTACTAGCCGTTGCTTCCCACTGAAAAGGCACCAACCCGAGGCAGCGCAGACTTGGCAGCCCTCCTCCACCTCCCACCATACATCCCCGTTGGTTCCCACACCCCCACCACCTGGAGTCAGTGCCGTTAGAAAAACACTTCAAGGTTACAAGCATTGCTTAGAGAAACAGATACAGGCATGAGAACAAACTGTGGGGGAGCAAGAGAGTGCTAAATGACGTGGAGAGCAGCAGGCATCCAACTCCCGCCCGGGAAAAATGTCAGGAATCTGACATGGGGAAGCTGTGCTTGGGGCAGTCAGTTCCCAGGCATGGTGGAAGGATGCTAGACTGCTGCCTCTTCACTCTTTGGCCTTAGGCCAGAAGGAGAGGAGAAGAAGAAGAAGAGATTGGATTTATACCCCGCCCTTCACTCCCCAAGGGAGTCTCAGAGCGGCTTACAAACTCCTTTTCCCTTCCCCTCCCCACAATAGACACCCTGTGAGGTAGGTGGGGCTGAGAGAGCTCTTTCCCAAGCTGTCCTTGAGAGAACAGCTGGTACAGAGCTATGGCTTGCCCAAGGTCATCCAGCCAGGTGCAAGTGGAGGAGTGCAGAATCAAACCCGGTTTTCCCAGATTAGAGTCCGCACACTTAACCACTACACCAAACTGGCTCTCCAGGAGCCATCAGCTAGAGCAGATTCTAGATAGGATACTTGGCAGCTTCTGGTTCTCCACTGCCTGGACTCAGGGATTTGCTCCTGAGCAGTGTTCCCTCTAAGCTGAGTTAGTGTGAGCTAACTCACAAGTTTTTAGCCTCCGGCTCACACATTTTTGTCTCAGCTCAGGAAGGATGGCTCCAGAGCAAACTAATTTATGCAGCAGCCAAATCGCTTGCTCACAACTTTAATGCCAGTAGCTCACAAAGTAGAATTTTTGCTCACAAGATCCCAAAGTTTAGAGGGAGCATTGCTCCTGAGCTAGAATGATTTTGGGCTGGTGGTGCAAAGAATTGGATCCAAAGTCTCCAGTTTAGGATCTGTGTGCTTTATTTAAAAAAAAAAATATCCCACCTTTCATCAAGACTCAAGGCGTTTACAAATTACAATATATAATTAAAACACCAAACAACAAGTTATTTATTTAATTCATTTACACCCCAGTTTTCTTCCCAATGAGGACCCAAGGCAGCTTACATTGTGTTTCCCTCCTCCATTTTATCCTCATGACAACCCTGTGAAGCAGGCGAGGCTGAGTGAGTGGTTGGTGCCAGGCTGTTAAACCTTGCACCCAGCTCTGTTTGACATAACAAAAGGGAGAAGGGAAATTCCTATGGAGAGGGGAGTAGTAGGTGTATGCGTGAACCATCTGCTCTCAGTGGCATAACTTTCCCAAGGACCCCTTCCAGTCAGGCTTTTGCCCGTGCCATGGCATGGAGGTGGCACTGGTCGCCCTCACAGACGATCTCCAGAGGCATCTGGATTGGGGTGGATCGGCAGTGCTCTTATTGTTGGACCTTTCGGCAGCGTTTGACATGGCCGACTATCAGCTACTGATCCACCACCTCGCCAACACTGGAATTCAGGGGCCTGCCTTGCAATGGCTCGCCTCCTTC
Source organism: Lepidodactylus listeri (assembly GCA_029233225.1). Taxonomy (NCBI): domain Eukaryota; kingdom Metazoa; phylum Chordata; class Lepidosauria; order Squamata; family Gekkonidae; genus Lepidodactylus; species Lepidodactylus listeri. The sequence goes on from JARCFY010000023.1 coordinate 3,722,365, forward strand.
CTCCAAGGTCAGAGACAAAGGGTGGCGCTGGGGGAACAGCTATCCCAAAGGCACCCACTAGATTGTGGAGTGCCTCAAGGGGCAGTGCTGTCCCCAGTGTTATTCAACACCTACATGCACTCCTTTACCCAGATTGCACGGAGACATGGGCTGGGATGTCACCAGTATGTAGATGACACCCAGCTCTATCTGTCGTTGGGTGGCCAGTCTGACTCCAGACTGGAAGATCGAGACCGGTCATTACAAGATGTAGCTGGATGGCTTAGGCAGAGCTGACTGTGAAATTGAATCCAACAAAGATGGAGGTCCTGTGCCTGAGTTGTGGTGGACTGAGGGCAAGGATCCCACTCCCGACCTTCGATGGGGCTCCATTGGTGCGAGCACCGGAGGTTAGCAGTTTGGGATTGCTCCTGGATGCCCAGGTAACGATGGTGGTAGTAGCCATTGCTAAGTCTGCCTTAAGAACATAAGAAAAGCCAATGTTGGATCAGGCCAGTGGCCCATCCAGTCCAACACTCTGTCACACAGTGACCAAAAACAGCGGGTGCCCTCAGGAGGTCCAGCAGTGGGGCCAGGACACTAGAAGCCCAATGAAGAAAGGTTGAAGCGGTTGGGGCTCTTTAGCTTGGAGCCCCAACCGCTTCAGCCTTTCTTCACAGGGAAAGTGTTCCAACCCTTTTATCATCTAGTTGCCCTTTTCTGCACTTTTTCCAATGCTATAATATCTTTTTTGAGGTGTGGCGACCAGAACTGTATACAATATTCCAAATGAGGTGGCACCATCGATTTATACAGGGGCATTATAATACTGGCTGATTTGTTTTCAGTTCCCTTCCTAATAACCCCCATCATAGCATTGGCCTTTTTCATTGCAGTCGCACACTGTCTCGACATTTTCATTGAGTTATCTACTATGACTCCAAGATCTCTCTCTTGGTCAGTCTCCACCAGTACGGACCCCATCAACGTGTATTTATAGTTAGGATTTTTGGCTCCAATGTGCATCACTTTGCACTTGGCCACATTGAACCCCATTTGCCACATTGATGCCCACTCGCCCATCCTCGACAGATCCCTTTGGAGTGCCTCACAATCCTCCCTGGTTCTCACCACCCTGAACAACTTCGTGTCATCTGCAAATTTAGCCACTTCACTGCTTACTCCCAACTCCAAATCATTAATGAACAAGTTAAAAAGCATTGGACCGAGTACTGATCTCTGTGGTACCCCATTGCTTACCTCCCTCCACTAAGAAAAATGCCCATTTATACTCAATCTCTGTTTCCTTTTAATTAGACAGTTTTTGATCCACAAAAGGACTTGTCCTTTTATCCCATGACTGTTGAGCTTACTTAGGAGCCTTTGATGAGGAACTTTTATCAAAAGCTTTCTGGAAGTCAAGGTAAACAACGTCTGTTGGGTCCCCCTTGTCCACATGTTTGTTTACTCCCTCAAAGAACACTAACAGGTTAGTGAGACAAGATCTTCCCTTATGGAACCAATGCTGAGTCTTCCTCAATAGATTTTGTTCATCAATGTGCCTAAATAATTTTTTCCTTAATAACAGTTTCCACCAACTTATCTGGTATCAACATCAGACTGACTGGCCTGTAATTACCGGATCTCCTCTGGAACCCTTTTTAAAGATAGCAGTGACATTCGCTACCTTCTAGTCCTCAGGAATGGAGCCAGATTTTAATGAAAGATTACATATTTTTGTCAGGAGATCCACAAGTTCACATTTGAGTTCTTTCAGAACTCTTGGATGTATGCCATCCGGGCAGGGTGATTTATTTGTTTTTAAGTTGTTTATTCGTTGTAGGACCTTTTCTCTCGTCACCTCAATCTGACTCAGGTCTTTCAACACCCCTCCTGAAATCAGTGGTTCTGGAGTGGGCAAGCACTTCTCATCTTCCACAGTGAAGACAGAGGCAAAAAATGCATTCAGCTTCTCAGCCATTTCCCTATCATCCTTCACTACACCTTTTACCCCTTGGTCATCCAAGGGCCCCACTGCTTCCCTGGCTGGTTTCCTATTTCTAATGTATTTGAAGTTTTATTTTTGGTCTTTATGTTTTTTGCAATATGCTCCTCATATTCCCTTTTTGCCTCCCTGATCACAGACTTGCATTTTAATTGCCATAGCCTGTGTTTCCTTTTATCAGCCTCACTGAGTCTAGCTTTCCACTGCTTAAAGGAATCCTTCTTACCTTTTACAGCTTTCATTACTTAGGCCGAAGACAAACTGGAATTCTGCCGCGCCTCCACGGCGCGGCAGAATGGGGCGGGGGAACACATTCAGCCTGTGCTGGGCATTGCACTGGCTACCGATAGCATACCGAATTTGTTTCAAGGTGCTGGTTCTTACCTTAAAAGCCCTTTATGGTGAGGGACCTACATACCTGAGGGACCACCTTTCCCCACGTGTTCCCCAGAGAGCACTGTGATCAGGGTCCCAAAATCGATTGACCTTCCCCAGACCCAAGGATGCCAGGCTGGCTTTGACCCGGGCCAGGGCCTTCTCAGTGGCAGCTCCTCTCTGGTGGAATGAGCTCCCGGAAGAGATCAGGGCCCTGCAGGACCTTATGTAGTTCCTCAGGGCCTGCAAGACAAAGCTCTTCCACCAGGCCTTCGATTAGGAGCCACCCCGACAGAGAACCCTGTTCCCTGAAGTCATCAGAACAGCCTGTGCCAGCTGCACAAAGATCAGATCTGATAATTTATTAGTATTATAATGTTAGCACCTTTTAGTATTGAAATGTTTTATATGGTTTTAGGATTATTTAAACTGTCTATTTGTTGTTCTTATTCTTCTGTAAGCCGCCCTGAGCCGGCCTCAGCTGGAAGGGCGGGGTATAAATCTGATAATAAATAAATAAAATAAATAAGGATGTGTCCTCCTTCTCCATATGGGGGGGGAAGGATGCCTGGAAACCTTTTGGTGCTTGATTGCTTTATAGATAGGGAGATACTGCATTCCATGGGTGAGGTGGAGGGTAGATGTAATGGTTAGATGCAATAACTGCCTATGATCCTTTTTCCGGGCTGCCTCAATTAGTGTGTTCCATCTGAGCTGTATAGCCAGATTTTTCTTATATCTTAGAAGATTTTTATAAGCCCTTTTTTTTTTTGTACTTCTAGTTTATTCTCAATCACTGGGGTTTTATGAAATTCTTTAAAGCTCTTTATTAGACTCTGTTTTGCCTGCACACAATCCCTATCAAACCAGCTTTTATTATAGGGGCTCCTCAACTGAGAGTTATTAATCTCATAAGACAGTAATGAGGATAGATGGGCCGTTAATTGTGCATAACTATCAAGCCCAAAAAGGTGTTAGACAGGGCTGCCTCCTTGCCCCTTTTTTATTTAATTTATATGTTAATAGACTGATAACTTGTCTGCATGAAATTGATTCCTTAGCAGGGGAAGAAAAATTGGGCAGGGGAAGAAAAATTCCTGTTTTAATGTACGCTGACGATGCAGTGCTTCTCTCATTATCTAGAGGAGGACTAATTAGAGCGATGGAAAAATTTAATACACAATGTATAAAAGAAACACTCTCTGTAAACTACTCCAAGACCAAGATCTTGCGTTTCCATAAAAAATATAAAGAAATGAGATGGTCAATGGATGGGGCTCCGGTAGATCAGGTTAAAAATTTTAAATACCTGGGAATAACTTTTGCATTTAATGGAAGGGCCTCTAGACACCTTCAATATACTGCATGTTCAGCGCAAAGGAGCGCTAATGCTATCCTGCGCTTCTTTAGGAAAGAGGGAGCCCAATATGTACCTGCCACGCTTAAATTATTTCAGAGCAAAGTTCTTCCACAAATGATATATGGAACACAAACACAGACAGAGTGTAACTTTAAAGAATTAGAAGTGGTGCAATCAAAATCTCTAAGAGCACTACTCAGCGTCCCAAAAGGTGTTGCAAACTCGAGCTTAAGACAAGAAGCAGGCTTATCAACTGTCACACTGAATGTGTGGGTACAGAGGTGTGGCTACTGGATCAAATCTCATCTGAATCCAGTAGGACTTGTTCCTGAGCTTTTGACTTCAACACCTTATCCCCAATGGGCTTCCAGAGTAGCAGATAAACTGAAATCAATTGGGCTAGATCCTGAAAATTTATTAGAGGGAGGAATGAAATATGCAAAGACTCTAATATCCCAAAGATTTAAGGATATTGAAGCCCAAAATGACTATGCAGCTCTTCCTCTTTCCTATAAGAGATTGAAGGGGGGACCATGCTCAAATGCTGCATCATATCTTGGATGCATAAAAAATCCTAATCATAGATGGGCATTCTCTAGAGCACGTTTAGATGCGATACCGTCAGCAGTTCTCTATGGTAGATATACCAGAACCCCCATGCACCAAAGGATTTGCTTTTGTTTATTAGATCAGGTGGAGTCAGCTGCCCATATACTTCTTCACTGCCCTATTTACGATGAAGAGAGACAGCAGTTAGTGATTCCTCTCCTCTCTCACTTTAAACCGTTGGCTAATTATCTTAAATATGCCGAGGACTGTTTGATGAAGTTCTTATTGGCAGACAACTATGAATCTGTCTCACACAGTGTTGCTAAATATTGCTATCTGGTAATTAAAAAGCACAGATTATATTGTAAGTCAAGTCATCAATGATGGAAATGGCCGGTTTACTTTTTTAGAGCATATGGCTACAAGGGCCTTTTATTGGAGAGTATGTGTTGTCCTATTTTTATAGCTTATTTTATGGGTTTTATTATCGCTTTTACTACAGTTTGTAACACTTTAACCTAGCACCTTATCTTATCTCCGTGTTATTATTAGTATATAAGTTATAATTAAGGTACATGTTTGTTTGAATTCTGATCTTGGGTTGTAATAAATCAATCCTTGATGCAATAACTGTGATGTGTACGTGTGTCCTGCTATTTGGGAGTGGTCTTTTTGAATTGTCTGTATTAATTGGGTATTTGCCAGAAACCTTTAGTTCTAACATGGAGATGCTTGGACCTGGAACTTGCTTAGTTTTCTCAATAAACAAATCTTTTGCTAAAGAGAGTGTGGTTGAGAGTAACTTGACCAGAAGTCTGACACAGACAAGCTTCCATAGCAGTGTGGTGATTTGAAGCTGAGTTTCCCAGCTCCTAGCCCAATGCTCTAACCCCTATGTTAGCCTGACTGCTTTATTCTGTTATCAAAATTGGGGAAATATTAGCTCTTAATAATCAGCAGTAGGCATTAATGGACCTAGCACCTTTGTATACAGAGGCTGGGCCTCTCTCGGACCTCCCAAAAAGAGACACAGAGACTCAAATGAAGTTAAAAAGAGTCTTTAGTTTACTTAATGATAATAAAAGTGATTCATTCAGATGTTGCAAAAATCATACATACCATCATACAGGTCGAAGAAGTAAGATGGAATTAAAGAGATGGTTGCATTAGCAGGAAAGTGATGGTATCCTGTAGAGGGAAATATTTACCTTCCAGAAGCCTGGTTTCCATCCTGCTAGAAAAATAGAGGGTATTTGAAAAAGGGGGGGGGGGGGGAGGATCACATGCTCTGAACCAGCAGAAGCACATGGTGGGCACTAGCATACACACAAAGGTCCAGGAGGGAGATTGGGAAGGAGATAGCAAGAGAAGTGAGATATGACTGTCTGGAGCTTGGGAGACTGCTCTTAAGGGAGGGTGTCGCTGGGGGCTGGCTTGCCAAGTGACCTCCTCTGGGCTGATCCACCTCTAAAGTTCTAACCAATAGGGCATAGGATGGGAGTGGATAATGTTTAAGGATGACCTAATCACCTCAAGAGACACCTCATCTGGAGGAAAGATGACTCATAGGTGAGGCCATTGTTCTACCCAAGAGGGATTAACCTCTTGGCCTGGCCAAGTCAATTGTCCGTTAACTGCTTCCATAGTCTGTGTGAAGTGGGTAATTAAGCCTTTGTTTAGCTGCAACAATGTCTGTGGGGGGGGGAAAGGAGCATGATATGCGGAGACTTGGATTTGACAATGTTTGGACATCTCTTTGCATGCAGGGATGAACCAGAGTCACAAACTGGCTTCTGTACTCAGAGAGGCTTCTGAGAACTGGAACAATGGCTTCTGCTGGACTATTGTCTCCTGGCATAGGATGGCGTTTGTCTGCAGTTGGCATCTGTTGTTGTACACTCAGCAACACAAGTCCTCTCATACACTTATCATTATTGTCCATGATCTTACACTTATGAAATTATCATTCATAAGTCTGCTAAAACAGCGCCTTGCAGCTTACACCTACACCTCAGTCCCCCCTAAGAAAACCTAAAAATCTAGGCATGATGATGTCTGCACTGAAAACCTACATGGATATTTTGGAATTCAACATTTAGAAGGCAGGCATCCAAAGAACCACATGGTTAGTTCCATGATGGGCCGTGTATGTGTGTGTGTGTGTGTCACACTTGCATGTCACTTTTGTTTCGTCTCATGGGAAAGCAGCTTGGAAAGTTGGGGGCATTTATGGTATGTGATTGGGGTTGAGTGGCATCTGGTGTGGAGAAAAGGGAAATTAGGAGTCCCAGTGAGTGGGGAGGAGGCAAGAGTTGTGGTGGGAAAAATATGGGTGAAATCTTCCCTTCAAATTATGACTGGTCAAGAAAACTATGGTCTGTTATTTTATTAGAAACACTTGTAGTAATACATGTCATAGATACTGTCATGATCCTAGGCCTATAGTAGTTTTAAGTACTGAGTCAGGAGGCGATGAATCCAATGCAGGCTTTTATTCTAAACATCATTCAGCTCAAAGACAGCTCTAACAAGAGCGGCACTTAACTTATAATGTTCCAACAAATAACTATATACAATGTAACTAAAGATACACAATCTTATTGGACCTAAGCAGGGCTCTGTGATTGGTTCCTAGGATTGGCTTCAGGACCAATAGGGAGTCTTTATTATGCAGCCAATAGAAATGAGGGAGTTAGGATACCAGGGCCCTAACATTGTAATGCAAAATGACATAAGAGAACATAACACTCCTCCCCCCCTTAGTTCAGATAACATAGTCTTTCAGGAATGTGGGGGGGTTGCCTGGTCTAATGGGACCAGTGTGGCAATGGCGGACTCAATGGAGAGCATCCTGTTAAGTCTAAAGTTAGAGGATGTAAATATAAGTAAAAGGACATTGATTTGGTATATGGTAATGACAGCAAGAATGGTTTATGCACAAAGTTGGAAATTGGAGAAAACTCCAGAACTATGGGAATGGTTGAGAAAATTGCTATTTATGGCAGAAATGGACAAATGGACAAGAAAACTAAACAATCAAGACTCAGCGAAGTTCTCAGAAGATTGGAAAGAGTTGAAGGAATATATGGAGCGAGAGTGGAATATGAAAGAATATTTTTACACTTTCTAACTACTGAAATGAGGGACAGAATTATAACACAAAAAATGAATTTTTAGTTGGCTGTGAAATTAAACCTTTTTTCTTTTTTTAACCAATATAATTTTTAAATGTATAAAAGTTATAATAGCTCAAAATGTTACCTTAGGAGGCAAATACTTTTAAAATACATGTTTACCGGTTGATATATATGAAGGTGCGGGTGGAGTGGGAAGTCATTTAATGATTATATCTTTTTAGCTAAATATGCAATTTTATAGAGAATGGAATATGTATAAAAGCTAATTGCATTTGAGAATAATGGAAAAATAAAAATTCTATTGCAAAAAAAAAGAGCATCCTGTTAAGTCCGGGCACTCCGAGTGGGCTGACGTGAGCTGCGGCAGTGGCAGACTCAAGTGGGAACATTCAGTTGAGTCTGGGAGCTCCGAGTGCCGCGGAGTAAGTCCCACCTCTGGCAGGGGGCCTGTTAAGTCCCGAGCAGGCAGTGACTTGGGAAACTGTTCCCGTGGAATGTCCCAGGCAGGAGTTGGAATGGGAATGCTCTCTGCTGGGCAGCTCTCCCAGGCACTGGTGTCTCGCTGAAGCGGGAGATCTCCTGGGCAGGCTGCAGGAACTTGGGTGCACTGCAGACCTTCCGGAGCTAGGGCACACTGTTCAGGCTCAGAAACTGGGGGGCGTTGCAACCGATCTTCCTGTGCTGGCTACCAGTGTCGAAGTTGGGCCAGTGCCAGTGTCGGACCTGTCCTATGTCATCCTGTACCTCATAAGACATGGGGCCTGTAGAACGTAGGACAACCGCCAGAACCCAGTGTGGACCTGTTCTGTAGTTCTGGGCGTACACATCATCACCTGGCATGAAGGACCATGTGGAACCCAATGCGATGGGGTCACGGTGGACGTCTGGCGCCAGGTCGGGGTGTAAACAGGATGGTGGACAGCTGCCGGCCCATAAGGAGCTCTGCTGGCAATTTACCAGTAGCGGCATGTGGCGAAGTGTGCTACTGTAGCAGGAAACTGGCAAGATTGACTGGGAAGTTCCTGTCCCCCAGCCTGCGAAGTGAATTGTTTACAGTTCTTACCATCCACTCTGCCTGGCTGTTCATCTTGGGGTGAAACGGTGCCGATGTGACATGCCGGATGCCCCGCTCATCCAGGAACCTCTGAAAATCTGCAGATGTAAATTGAGCCCCATTGTTGGACACAAGGAGATCCGGCAGGCCGAAGGTGGCAAACAGGCAGTCCAGGCAGCGGGCAACGATGGCCGATATCATGGAGGTGACAGGCAAGACCTCCAGCCACTTTGAATAGGAGTCTACAACAACCAGGAGAGTTCGGCCTTGGAAAGGCCCAGCAAAGTCCACATGAATGCGAGACTATGGGCCCCTTGGCTTCTGCCACAGGTGGACTGGAACGTCAGGGGCTACAGGCCGAGACTCTTGGCACAGCTGACACATTCAGACCCACCACTCGATTTGCTGGTCCAGGCTGGGCCACCAGACATAACTCTGGGTGACAGCTTTCATTTTCATGATGCCCAGGTGGCCTGCATGCAAAGCATCCAGCACATGTTGTTGAAGTGGGGGAGGGACGACAACTCGGTTTCCCCACAGCAGACATCCCTTGCTCACCAACAGCACTGATGACTGTGACTGGAATGATTGGAACTCAGCCTCAAGTGTTCCCGACGGCCATCCCCTCTATACGTAGTGGTAGACTCAGCTGAGTGTTCGGTTCTGGTTCGTGTGGAATGCTATGTCAGTGACGGAAAGTGGAGGCTGCGGCAGCTCTTCAATGAGTAGGGTTTCGTAGATCAGAGGCTCGGGTGGCCCCAGCGATGGCAGTGGCAGGCGGCTGAGGGCATCAGCATGCCCGATGGTCTTGCCGGGCCTGTGGATGAGGCGGAAAGAGTAGGCGGAGAGTAGGACTGCCCAACGCATCATGTGTGGCGACAAGATTTGAGGGGTTTGATGGTCAGCTGTGAAAATGACCTCAAAATCATGGAATTTTTTCACAGCCACAATGATCGCCAGTGCCTCCCAGTTGATCTGGGCATAGTTCCTTTTGGTGGTGGATAAAGTCCTGGAATAGAAGATAATAGGGGCCTCCCGGTCGGAGGGCAAACAGTAGCTAAGTAAGGCCCCGATTTCATAAGGTGATGCGTCACAGGCTAGGACAAGGGGTTTCTTTTTGTCATAAAGGACGAGGACGGCATCGGAGGAGAGGAGAGCCTTGACGGCTTTGAAAGCAGTGTTTTCTCAGCGACCCCATGCTCACGGAGCCGATTTGTCTAGCAGACGATGGAGCGGTTCTGTAAGAGCTGCTTTGTTGGGCAAAAAGGCATGATAAAAATTCAGGAGTCCTAAAAAGGACTTCAGCTCTTTCTTTGACTCCAGAGGGGGCGCGTCGCGGATCACAACAACCTTGTCCAGAGTAGGGTGGATGCTGTCTGCGTCTAGAAGGTAGCCCAGGAATTGAACAGCAGGGACGAAAAACTCACTCTTTTCTTTCTTGAGCTGTAGGCTGACCTCTTGCAGCCGACGAAGGACCTCTCACACCTGGGTAGTCAGTTCAAGTTCAGAGGCCCCTGCAATTAAGACATCATCAAAGTAGGGTACAACTCCAGGCAAGCCTCGTAGAAGATGCTCCATCAGTTCTTGGAAAATGCCAGGGGTGATGCTTACCCCGAATTGTAGCCAGTTCATTTTAAAGGCAGCATGGTGCGTTACAATAGTCTGTGCCTCGGCCGTGGCTGCATCTACCGGCAGTTGTTGATATGCCTGGGCGAGGTCGATGTTGGCGAACACTCGATCCCCGGAGACTGAGACTAGAAGATGGCTGACTACAGGAACTGGGTATGCATGTGGCTGCAGGGCCCTGTTGAGAGTGCACTTGTAGTCAGCGCACAGGTAGACGGAACCATCAGGTTTGAGAGGAGTGGTGATGGGTGTCTCCCACTTGGCATTCGGAACTGGCTTTAGGATACCTTGGGCCAACAGCTTGTTGATCTGCTCATCGATCTTGGGCTTGAAAGCGATGGGGCAGCATCTGGGTTTGAGGCGTGTGGGCTGTACGGCAGGATCCAGGTTAAAAGAGACTGGTGGACCTTTGTAGCAGCCTAGCTCCACTCTGAACACATCGGGAAACCCTTCCTCAAAGTCTATAAGGGACTGCTGACCGACTTGATTTATGCCAACAACATTGATATCCAGGGTGGCGAACCAGTCCAAACCGATAAGACTTGTACGGCGACCTTCCACCACGAGCAGATTCAGACAGCTGGTGAATGTCTTGTATCTAACTTGGACTGTGGCGATGCCGACAAATGGAACCTGGTGCCTTTGGAAGTCGAACAGCCGAAGAGTGCACTTCTGAAGGCGGCGTGCAGAGAAATGTGGGCAGACTTGTTGGAAGGTGCTCCATGAGACGATGGACAATGCAGACCCGGAGTCTACTTCCATCTGGCACGCCCGACCTTCAATGAAGACGGTGGCTTTGATCTTTGGACACGGATGCAACCCTTGATGAATGAAGAGGCGGTTGGTGTAGTCTTTGGACATGCTTGCTTCATTGCTGTACTTGGGTCTTCGCTCGAACGACCTTGATGCCCTGGAACAATACAAGCAGCTAGAAGCATAAGCAGACCTTCGCGTACGCTGGGACTCCTCTGGAACACCGCAACCTTCTGACGAATGGCAGACTTTGGCGATGTGGCCTGCTTTACCACAGGCATGACAGATGGCATCATGAAATTGACAGTCTCTCCGCACATGCACACCACTGCAACTGGCACAGCTTTTCCTTCACGGGCTTTTTTGAAAACAGTGTGGGCTTTTTTGAGAGTGGCGTGGTTTCTGATTGGTCTCCGTTTGGTAGACACCATCATTGGACACATCGGATTGGTCATCCCGGATGTTATCGGAGTCAGTGGTACTGCCATGGTGTATGGCGTCAGCACAGCATGATGTGTGGCCTTGGGGACCCAATCGCAGCTCGCGGAGGGACCTCCACTCGCAGGGCCTCTTCGAGGGCCAATTCGTATGTGAGAGTCGTTAATAAGAATAGGACCCTCTTGATGCTTTCGTCTCTGAGGCCACAGAGCAACCAATCTAAAAGGATGGACTTCAGATCAGCGAACTGACAGTCTCGAGCAGCCCGTCTGAGTGCAGTGAGGTATTCCGTGACAGACTCACCCTATTTCTGGTTCCACTGGTGGAAAGTGCATTGGTGGGCGGCAGCCGGTGTCTTTGGCGTGAAGTACTCGGTCAGCAGGGTCTTGATGATGCCAAGAGGGGTCTCGAGTAGCTTGGAGGGGGCTACTAGATCACGAGCGATGTCGAATACAGCCTGGCTGCATGTACTTAGAAAACTGGCGCAGCAGACATTGTCTCCGTCAATACTATTTGCTATGTGGTAGCATTCAAAACGATCAAGGTATGACTCCCAGTTCCTAAGCTTTGGGTCGAACGGTTCAATATGGCCCTTGGATGCCATGCCCGTAGTGATTCAGCTCTAGGCGCCCTTAGTGATTTCAGCTGGGCAGGCAGAGTGATTTCAGCCATTCAGTTAGGACTGGGATCCCATCCTCATCACCAGTTTTAAATATTGAGTCAGGAGGCGATGAATCCAATGCAGGCTTTTATTCTAAACATTGTTCAGCTCAAAGACAGCTCTAACAAGGGCGGCACTTAAGTTACAGTGTTCCAACAAATCTTTCCTTATTATATAAAGCTGTTTTCAAGTGGCAAGATTCCATGGGGCACCAAAATCAGTTGGCTGGAAGGACTGCCACTTAAAAGGGGGTCCCTGGCCACTCTCGCTGCTTTGTCTCAGTCCCACCCACAGAGCTACCAGCCAGTGTCTCAGCCTCAGTCTGGAGGAAGCCAGTGAAGGGGAAGGACCAACTGGGTGCTGGGTCCACTCTTCTCCTCCGCCCACTGCCAGGTGGGTCTAACTGTCCCCCCAGTGGCCTGCTTCTGTCAGTGAAAAGACAATGGACTTTCAGCATAACCCCCTCCCCCACCCACTGACTTTCCAGTCAGAACAAACTGTAGAAATGGTAGGGTTTCCAGGTCTGGGTTGGAAAATACCTGGAGACTTTGGGGGTGGAGCCAGGAAAAGGTGGGGTTTGGGGAGAGGAGGGGCCTCAACATAGTACAATGCCATAGAGTCCACCCTTCAAAACAGCCATTTTCTCCAGGGGAGCTGATCTCTGTCAGCTGGAGATCAGTTGTAAAAGCGGGAGATTCCCAGGCCCCACCTGGAGGATGGCAACCCTAAGAAATGGCTCTTTGTCCTGGGCTGTGATCAGAAGTCCAGTTTGATCCATTGCCATTGCTGTTCCCTGATGGATTTAAAGTGCACGATCAGACAGCAATATCTGTCTGTCGTGTCCCAGTTGTCTGTGTCCCATTCCCCCCCCTTTACTGCGTGTTTATTTGGTACCTGTTAAAGTCCGGTCTTTTTGGCCTGAGCTGGTTTCAAACTGGATTTCCTGTTGTCTGATCACCCAGTCAATCAGGCAGCTCTAACAGGGCTCTTTTTTTTCTGTCGCCATTTTTTTCAGTAATTAGCAAAGTGCACACAAATGCTTATTCGCACCACTCTTTCTCTCCCCCACACCCACAGGGGCTGCTCTAAACATTGTTTTCTGCATAGAAACTTTCAAATAAAAACACCTCTGTACTTCAGCTTTTTCCTGTGATTTGGGGAAGGGGTACCTAAAGAGTAAACTTTTTAAAAATGGCCGACGGCCCTATGAACTACATATCCCAGAAGGCATAGCAGTGCTTCTGGGCATGCTCGAGGGAAAAATTATTTTTTAAAATGGCTGGCAGCAACATTTCTTGGCTGCAGGGTCTGATATGCATCTGATTGCTCAAGAATGGTACAAAAGGGCTTTGAAGAGTGCTAAAAGGGGTGAGTCTGATCAGTATTCTCTGTAATAAAATACTCTGGATCAATTAGAGGCGGGACAACTGTATTAAAATGCATGTCTGACCGCAGCCCAGTTTAGCTCCACCATGGCTGGCTGGCTAATGAGGTGGCCATCAAACCAAAGCCAGTGACCATCAAACCATTCCCTTCAACCCCCTGCTGTGTGGCTGACTTTCCCCTTAGGGTTGCCAACCCCCAGGTGGGACCTGGAGATCTCCTGCTGTTACAATTGATCTCCAGATGACAGAGATCAGTTACCCTGGAGAAAATGGCTGCTTTGGAGGGTGAACTCTATGGCATTATACCCTGCTGATTCCTTCCACACACACACAAATGCTGCCCTCCACAGGATCCACCCCCCCAAATCTCCAGGTATTTCCCTAATCAGAGCAAACTAGGTTGCCAAACTGGCAGTGGGCGGGGGAGGAGATTATGCTGAAAGTCCACAGTCTTTTTACTGACAGAAGCAGGCCACTAAGGGGACAGTTAGACCCACCTGGCAGTGGATGGAGAAGAGTTGCCAATCTCCAGGTGAGGGCTGGAGATCAGAATTCCAAGTGCTCCAGGACTTCAGAGCATGGTGGAGGCTGCAGGGCGGGAGAGATGGAAAGTTGAAGAGTGAAGTTGATGATTGGCTGGGAAGCAGATAGGGTTGCCAACTCCAGGTGAAAAATTCCTGGAGATTTGAGGGATGGAGCCTGGAGATGGTGATGTTGGAGGAGGGGTGGGATCTTAGGCAGGTACAATGCCATAAACTCCACCCTCCAAGCCAACCAGTCCCTCATGGGGAACCATTGTTGCCAATCTCCAGGGGAGGGATGGAGATCATGCTGAACTACAACTGCACTTCAGATTGCAGAGATCTTCCCCTGGAGAAACTGCTGGACTCTGTGTCATTATACCCTGCTGAGGTTGCCACAGCAAATTAATGCTGCGTGCCCAAGGCCTTGGCACTCTTCCAGAGCCTTTTTTTAGAGCCCGTTATATTTATTTCCACAACGGGCCTTATTTCTAGTAACTATATACAATGTAACTAAAGACACACAATCTTATTGGACCCAAGCAGGGCTCTGTGATTGGTTCCTAGGATTGGCATCAGGACCAATAGGGAGTCTTTATTATGCAGCCAATAGAAATAAGGGAGTTAGGATACCAGAGCCCTAACATTGTAATGCAAAATGACATAAGAGAACATAACCAGTAGTGTGGCCTACAGGCTCTAGGGAGGCCAAGTGGCTCCAAGGAAGCCTGTACTGGAGTAGCTATCAGGGACTATGTTTCGCAGGTCACCTTTTGATTGGCTAACAGGGGATTTGGAGGGAAAATTTACAGCAGGAGAATAGTAGAGGGCGTTGCTGGGGAAAAAGTTACAAAAGGCTTTGCCCAAAGTGGGAGGTGGTTCACTCCCAGCAAGCAAGGCTGGTGTGAGGTTGCTGCAGATGGGGGGATCCCTCATCCAGAAGGGGTGAGTCGGCTTGAGGCCAAATACCTAGGGAAGACTAGGTATATTATACGGTTTCTTATTTTATTGGTTTACCTACCTTTACTGTGCTCATTTTTCCTACATGTTATTGAATTACAGTTGTTGTTAAATCTCTGCCTGGGTCCTCACGCCTCATTCGGCCTGCTGGAAAAGGAGTGTATAAAGGGTGGGTGCTCTGGGCCCTCCTGAGGAGACCCATGCCAGAGTGGTAGCAGCCATTAGAGAGCTTTTCTAGCCACTGCCTGCAATAGATACCTAGAAAAATAAAAGCAGTAATTAGTCCAGGAGATTCAATGACAAAGCTCATGTCTTGACTGCAGAAGGCGGCAGCTTCAGTCCCTGGCATCTCCAGTTAAAAAGAAATAGATAGCAGATGGTAGGAAAGGCTTTTTTTCTGCCAAAGACCCTGGAGAGTTATTGTCATTCAGCCGGTACTGTATTGGATGGACAAATGGTCTGACTTCCATGAGGCAGTTTCAGGAGTTAAGGTTTGGGATGTTGCAAATTTCATGTTGAACTGTGTTCAGAGCTGAACTTCCTAAGTTCAATTGTGACGATCGGACATGATTCAGTGACCAGGTTCGTCTGGCTCAGTACCCCAGTGACTCAAATGTGACTGTTCTTTACTGTTCACATGGCTTCGATCCCTATTGTCTGCCGCTTTGGAAATGGTTTGCATGGTGGCCTATGCATTCCTGCAAATAAATAAATGAGAATAGTAAGAAAGGGGCCCAAGGATGGGTCCCGAGGTCTGGAAGCATATTGAGTTCAGCAGGCCTGCTCTTTCCCAGCATGATCCTGCACTCAAAAAGAGTAAAATGAAAACTCTCTGCTGTGGAGAAATATCACCTCACCCTTGCCACTAGCATCCCATTTGCACAAATCAGTATTCACCCATGCGGCCTCTGATGGTATCTATTCTTAGCTCATTATGTCCCTTGCCTGTTATGCGATCATCTCCCTCCTTCCCAACCCTGCTATTTCCTTCTGACTCCAGAAAAGAATAGATAGAAAGGATGGAAGAAAGTGTGTGTGTGTGCACCCGCTCAAAGGGACGTAGTTTCAGCAGTGCATCACCCTTTGCTTTCTTCCATTGATTTTCCACTGCCTAAAAGAGGGAGGGGGGAAGGGTTGAAGAAGGATCAAGGTCAGATATTCAGGGACAGCCAGCTACTTCCCTAAATGAGGTCATTGCTCCATGATATGATCAGAGAGAAGACAGAGGATGGGGTGAGCGGAGGAGGAGGAGCAGGAGCAGGAGGAGGAGCACGTGTTAGTTTTGCCACCCCTGAGATTAAGGGTAAGCGAAGCCTGCTGTCTCTGTGATCATCTCTGGAGCGCCTGGATTAGAAACTCTCCTCCTGAAAGAGGCAAATCTCCCGGGGCTTTGGATACACTAGAAAGCTCAATTTCCCTGCTTTTTAAAAATTCTCCCAGCCCAGTTCATACAGAGAGCCAGCATGGTATAGTGCTTAGAATGTTACACTATGATGCTTTTAATTTTTTTAATTCTAAAAATTGTATTTTAATTACCCCAAACAGAAAGAAATAACAAAATTATAACAACATTTAACAACAATGGTGGTAGGTCGACGTTTCCAAACGTCTGTTGTCTATATGCCATACATTCCAGTGCTGCTAACAATGTAATCACCTCAATCCATTGGATTCATGGAGGTGATCATTTATCTCTCCAGTGTTGTAAGATAAGTCTTTTAGCAACTACCAGGGGACAGTGGATCTGGAATCCTGGAGACCCAGGCTCGAATCTAGGCACTGCCATGGAAGCTTGCTGAATGAGCTTGGGCCATCACTCTCTCTCAGCACAACCTGCCACACAGGGTGGTTGTTGTGAGGATAAAATGGAAGTCAGGAGAGTGATGTCATAAGCAGCTTTGGGTCACCCCCCCAGGACAGACAGAACTACTACTACTATTACTACTACTACTACTACTACTACTACTACCACCACCACCACCACTGTATAGGACTGTGATGTCTGGTGATCGTGTGAAGCTGCCTTATACCAAATCACAGTCAGCCTGATCTGTTCCCAAGGACTGATCTTTGGGTCTTTCCGTCAGCCTTTCTAAATCCAGTGTGGAGTGGTGGTTAGAGTGTTGGGCTGAGGTCTGGAAGACCCTGGTTTGAATCCCCTGTCTGTTTGCTGGGTGACCTTGGGCCGCCACTCACACATTCTCAGCCTATTCTACCTTGCAGGGCTGTTTTGAAGATAAAATGGAGGAGACAAGAATGATGTGTGCTGTTTTGAACCCCCACTGGAGGAAAAGATGGGATATAAATGACATCTTGTGTGCAAAAAAAGTAGTTCTACTATTCAGTGACAGCCCTTCCCTAATGCAAACAATTGGGTCATCTTGCTCTTTGTGTATCCTCTGGCTAATGACATAATGGATACAGGATACTGTATCAGCCATCTGTTGGGGGTCTTTAAGCTGTAACTGGATAGGACTGAACCTCAAGTCAAAGCTCCTGCTTTCCCACTGACCTAGGCCCCCTCCTACAAAAGTTTTCGGGAAATATGCTTGGATTTCCCCTCCAGAATCTGCTCCAGCTAGTTTTCCTGTGCCTTGCACACTATCATGGATGGCCAAACAAACAAATAAAGATTTGGGTTGCCAACCTCCAGGTGGAAGTTGGAGACCTCTGTGAATTACAGCTGATCTCCAGACTACAGGGATCAGTTCCTCTAGAGAAAGTGGATGCTTTGAAGGGTGGACTCTATGGCATAATACTCCTCTGACTTTGCTCTTTGCCCTCCCCCAGCTGCACCCCCCCCCCCAAATCTCCAGGATTTTCCCAACCTGGAGTTGGCACCCCCAAGAAATTATACCCCCCCCCCAATCTCTTCAGATGAGAAAGAGAAACCTGGTGAGTTTTTGTGGTTGTGCAGCCATCCCATATCCCCCCTCCCCCAAGGGACTGCCAAGCTTCCTGAGCCAGTGGGCCCTTTTCAAATTTTATGGGCAGGATGTGAGGGCCACCAGAAAATGACTGCTGTATGTTGGAGTAATTGTGACTCAGCACACCGGGGGGGGGGGTATCTAGATCCAGACTCTCTGTGTGTGTGTGTGTGTGTGTATGTGTGTGTGTAATGCCCCTCTTTCTCTCTGTGCCTTTGTTCTGTTGTGTTCTAATGGTGACCGCCATGTGGCCAGTCCTTGCGGTCAGGCCGTGTGGTCCGGGGCAAGCACATGGCCAGGCACAGTCAGAGCTTCGCTACAGAACACAATAGACTGGCCGGATTGTAATTTAGACCTATCGGTCAGCCAGGATGCAAATAGGGGCCAATGACCTGGGGGAGACTTAACTGTATTAATTGTAATCCTATCTGAGTGTGTGGGCGAGGCCAGAGATGTGGTTTAGGTGCACATATAAGCAGACCCCTGAGTCCAGCTCAGAGATGTGTTCCTGAATCTCCTAATAAACCACGAGCTGATTTCACTTGAAGGTGTCTCTGGACTGAGTACTTTACAGTTCTTTCTTTCCTGGTTGTCTGGCAGAAGGCAAAAAGCTTCTGCGGGTCTCTTCTATGTTTCTGTTAAAAGGTTTAGGATGGAAGTCCCTGGGAGCAAAAGGTCACAGAGCAGGGGCAGGTAGTATGATTGCTCCTCAACTTCTGAGTCAGTCTGGCCTGCAATAGGAGAGAGAAGGCCTGGAGCCTGACTGGGGAAATTGCTAATTTCTTTGGAGAGGAAATCCATCAACCTCATATTGTTAGTCTTAAGGGTGCTACTGGGCTTTTTACTATTTTGCAGCAACAGACTAATATGGCTAACTCCTCTGGATCTGTTCCCTTTTGGAAGCAATTTCATAATGGCATGCCAAGTAGGCTTGCTGCTTCTGGAGATTTGGGGGTGAAGCTGGGTTTGGGGAGGGGAGGGACCTCAGCAGAGTCTAATGCCACAGAGGTCCCCCCCCCCCCCACAACAACCATTTTCTCCTGGGGAACTGATCTCTGTACTCTGGAGATCAGTTGTAATTCCATGAGATCTCCAAGCCCCACTTGGAGGCTGTCAATCCTATGCCACAAGGGTGTTGTTATTTATTGACCTAAATTCTCCTCCCTCCCAAACTATCTAATTGAAAAAGATAATTTAGGAGACGAATCTCTGTTACCAGGGTTCTACCAGGTTATACAAGCAGGCCAGGGGATCCATGCTGCTAGATAAGCTGGCCACTCGCAAAAGGAACAATATTATTTCTATTAGGCTTCTGTTCTACCACAGAAGTGCAAATGAATGGGAATAAGCTTCAATAAGAGCAAATTCTTATTTAACTTGCAATATACTAACTCAAAGACAGTTCCTTGCATGTGATTCCATGCTCTTCCCAACTGTGCAACTTTCCTCCATTGACTAATCCAGGGGTGGCCAACCTGTGGCTCGGGAGCCACATGCGGCTCTTTCACACATATTGTGCGGCTCCTGGCAGGGCGGCTGGGGAAGCAAAGGGGAGGCATGCTTTTTCTCTCTTTCTCCCTTCCTTCCTTCCTTCCCTCCTCCCTCCCCCCTCCCATCTATTTGCTTTCCTAGTTTCTCTCTCTCTTTCTTTCCACTTCTTTAATTCTTTCTTTCCATCTCTCTCTTTTTCTCTCTCTCTCTCAATATCATTAGCAAACAAGTAATATCATTATCAATAACCGTTTTTCCTCGTTTGTTTTTATTTTTGGCAGTCCCATTTAACGTTAATAAAAAGCAAATTTGCATATTTTTAAAAATAAAAACGTGTGTGTGATATTTGTTCTTGTCTTGCAGCTCTCAGACATCTCTATGTGGCTCTTACGTTTATTCTATGTGGCTCTTACGTTAAGCAAGGTTGGCCACCCCTGGACTAATCCCACCAAGGGTGATCACAAAATGGCTGCCACTGGAGGCTGGGGCTGATAACAGAATGTTGGGAGGATCCAAGCTAAGTGTCCTTCTGTGAAGGAGGTGGCTGTTTCTGAATGGAGGATCCTTGCAGACACAAAGGTCTCCCTAGGCTCTTTCCAAATCATGGAGCTGATGTTTCATTCCCTGGCATCTCCGGGAATAGGTGCTGGAAAGGAGCCTTTCCTGCTGGAGACCTGGGAGAGTGGCTGGGAGTCAGAGGAGACAAGACTGGGCTGGATGGCCCAATGGTCAGACAGTGAGTGAGGCAACTTCACATCTGTTTGGAGGGATCTCTGCTCCATGTGGCCTTCCTGCAGAAATTACTCTACTCATATTCCTGGAGCGGTGAAAACCTTTAATTTGAAAGTGGCTCCCCTCATTTTTTATGGCTCAGATATTTGGATTAAAGCTATCTCTGATAAGTTCGACCAACCACTAGCCCAGTTCTTAAGGAAAATATTGAATATTCCCTGCTGTGTGTCAAATGTCATGTTACGGGTAGAATTTGGACAGATATTCTTGGAAGCAAGAGCATGGCTATTTGCCTTCAAACTGAGATTAAAACAGCTCTGTGCTGAAGATGGTTTGTTAGATGCTCTAAATTGGGATAGCCACAAATCAACTTGGATGAAAGCCTTGGATGAGAAACTGATGAAAGTTGGAATGTCAATTGATGATATTTTTGAGATGGGCAAAACCAAAGCATTTTCTCTGATGAAAAAGCAAATCTTGGGAAATTGACCATAGAAGTTTGATTCTGAGAACCTGCAGAGTATGCTCACCTGTGTTTTTTGGTCTTTCTTACCCAAAATCTTTAACTATCTTACCATCCCACATTATTACAGAGCTTTTTTGTTTGCAAGGCTGTTTTACAGGGGAGATTTTTGAATAGGCCCTACCAGGGGTCCTTTAGGGCCAGAGCGAGGCAGAGCAAAGCTCCGCCAGCTCAGAAGTGGCCACTAGGGCAGCCACGGGCCGAATCAGATTCTCTGATCTGATTCGGCCCACTGCCGAATTGCCGCCGAAATTCGGTGGCAAATTTAAAAGTGACTGGAGGGGAGGGGGTTTGAGGGAGAGGCTCCAAACTTGCAGGGTAGCTGCTGGGGCCTCTCCTTGAAGTACCCACCAAGTTTCAAGAAGATTGGACCAGGGGGTCCAATTCTACGGGCCCCCAAACAGGTTGCCCCCATTCCCTTCATTGTTCTCTATGGTAGGAAAAAAGTAACACTTTTTCCCACCATAGAGAACAATGGAGGGGATGGGACAACCTGTTTGGGGGCCCGTAGAATTGGACCCCGTGGTCCAATCTTCTTGAAACTTGGTGGGTATTTCGAGGAGAGGCCCCAGCAGCTACCCTGCAAGTTTGGAGCCTCTCCCTCAAACCCCGTTTCCTCCAGCCCCTCATATACCCTATGAGTTTTTGCCATTGATTTCAATGGCCCATAGGGTATTATTTATTTATTTATTTATTTGTTCTATTTGTATCCCGCCTAGCCAGCGAACCGGCTCAAGGCGGCTAACAGAAACCCAGTACCATAAAGGTTTACAATATAAAACCGTTAAAACATTAAAATTCCCATAAAATTTCCAAAGATGGCGACTTCAGAGTTTCCCGGTAAGTGAAGGCGGCAGGGGTACTCCCCCAGGACCAGGGCGATGTTAGTAGCCAGCTCTCCACCCAATGGCGGCTCCTATTTGAAAGCCTGGCGGAAGAGCTCCGTCTTACAGGCCCTGCGGAATTGCAATAAGTCCCGCAGGGCCCTGATGTCATCCAGGAGCTCGTTCCACCAGTAAGGAGCCGCCACCGAGAAAGCCCTGGCCTGGTACAAGTCAAACGGGCTTCTTTCAGACTGGGGCAAGTCAGGCGATTCTGTGTGCCTGACATCAGTAACCTCTGGGGCTGATATGGGGAAAGGCGGTCCCTCAAGTAGGCTGGCCCCTGACCATAAAGAGCTTTAAAGGTTAACACCAGCACCTTGAATCTGATCCGGTATGCTATAGGCAGCCAGTGCAGCGTCTGCAGCACAGGCCGGACATGGTCCCTCAAAGAGAGACCCGTCAACAGCCTGGCCGCAGCATTCTGCACCAGCTGCAGCCTCCGGATCTGGGACAAGGGCAGCCCTAAGTAGAGAGCGTTACAGTGGTCAAGACGTGAGGTGACCATAGCATGGATCACTGTGGCTAGGTCATCGCGTTCGAGGATGGGGCTGAAACTGACATTCCCTTTCTGACACACTTCCGGTGATGTCAGGGGATGTGACATATGCTAATGAGTTATGCTAATGAGCTCCTGCACCTCTTTTTTTTATGAAAGGACCCCTGGGCCCTACACTGACAGAATTTGCCCTTGTGGCCTTAATAGGATTGATACATCCTTTCACACCCTGCTGGAATGCAGATTTTTTGAGATTATGAGAGACTAGGAATAAGGCCCGTTGTGGAAATAAATACAACAGGCTCTAGAAAGAGACTCTGGGTGGGTGCCCCAGCCTTGGGCACTCAGTGTCAATTTACTGTAGCAGCCTCAGCAGGGTATAATGACACAGAGTCCACTGTTTTCTCCAGGGGAACTGATCTCTGCCACCTGAAGAGCAGTTGTAATTCTGAGTGATATCCAGCCCTCCCCTGGAGATTGGCAACAATGATTCCCCAGGAGGAAATGGCTGGTTTGGAGGGAGGAGCCTATGGCATTGTACCTGTCTGAGGTCCCACCCTCCCTCAAACCCCACCCTCTCCAGGCTCCACCCTTCAAATCTCCAGGAATTTCCCAACCTGGAGTTGACAACCCTGTCCCCTTCCCAGCCAACTTACTTTTATCTGCCCCTCTGACTTCAGCTTTCCATCTCTCCCCACCTGCAGCCTCTACCTAGGAAAAGTAGTCTTTCTCCACAGTGGGGACCCAAGCAGGAGGGAAGCAACCTCAGCAGGGTATAATGACACAGATTCTACCCTGCAAAGCAACTGTTTTCTTCAGGGGAACTGATCTCTGCCATCTGGAGAGCAGTTTTAATTCTGAGTGATCTCCAACCTTCACCTAGAGATTGGCAGCAGTGGTTCCCCATGAGAAAATAACTGCTTTAGAGGGTTGACTCTATGGCATTCCATTCAGCTGAGGCCTCTCCCCTCCCCAAACTCTGACTTCCGTAGACTCCACCACAAAATCTCCAGAAATTTCCCACCCTGGAACTGGTAGGCCTGGAAAGGGCCCCCACCTTTGTCTTTTTACTGACAACTAAGCTTGGTTGGCTAGCAATAGCCACTAAGGGAAAAGTTAGTCCCACAGGGACCAAGCAGAAGTGGCTTCATCAGGAGAGACAGGAGTTTTGGCAGTTTATTCTGTCAGGGAACAGTGGCCAGGCTGACAGTAGGCAGGAGAGAGAAGCAGACCCAGCACCCAGCCAGTGACATGTGAATACTCTTGAGTGGCGGTTGATGGGCCAATGGCTGATGGAGCACACAGCACAGTCAATGGGAGAGCTGGAAAGTGCCAATGCATTAGGGCTTTTATTAATATCAGATTACTATATTAAGACTTTATTCAACCAATCGCCCCTCTATACTCAGGAAATTTTGGCTCTTGCTCAGTGATAGGGATCACTTTAGCACTTGCATCTAAAAAAGGATCACTTTAGGCCTTGCATCTAAAAAATAAGATAAGTGTCTTCTGCTGCTCATGATTCGTGAATCAATGAGCTTCTAAGGATACAAATGACAGTGGACAGATCACTGTCTGGCTCTAGACAGCTGTATGCTAGGAGGTATTCAGGGGCTTCCTGATGTGTTTATGAAGGACAATAGCTATCCAAAAAATGTCTGTAGGAACTAAGCAGGCGCATCTCTACATTCATCACAAAGCTTCTTCGTCTATTAATTGAGTTTTAACATTTTGGATATTTGCTATAAAGATGAGATTCTCTCCCACCCCTGCACATTGCTTACACTTAGACAGGATTCTTTGTGTGATACTGACCTCTGGTGATGATACGTGAAAATCTAAATTCTACACAATTCAATTTTTAGTCCTTGACAGAGTGATGATAATAATAATTAGCAACTGCACAGCATATTCAGGTATACAAAGCACTTCATGTACATTATTTCAGCAATCCATAAAACAGCCCTGTAAGGTTGGCCAGATGGTTACCTGAGGCTGTGAGGGCTAGTGACTTGCCAAAGGTTTTCAAGGGAGTTAATTCCAGAGGGGTGTCCATGTCTGCTGTGGCCAAACTACACATCTTACTAAGACACAGGTGTTTGTGAGCCTCATGCAGAACAAGGTAATTGAATGTGCAAGGGATGAAAGCGAATGTATCCAAGAGACAGATGGGTTACTGTTGTGTACTAAGACCACGGTCACCTGGTCTCTCGTAATGGTGACCGCCACATGGTCAGCGCACATGGTCAGAATCTACTTGAGCTTCAGCCAGTTGGATCCTGAGTGACCACCAATTATGAGCCTAGATCTCCCGCTGGGGGACCTATGAACTGCAACCATGGACTTAAGGTCCTATCAGGACTTGTAGGCGAGGTCGGGGCATTGTCTCTGGCTGGCATAAAAGAGGGCTCTGAGCCCGGGGTTTCTTATGTTCCATCTGACCCTCAATAAAGAGCTTTGCTATGAAATCACTACCACTCGCCTCCCGACTCCAATACTTTCCAGTTACAGAGCACAAACAAGGACAAGATCCAGTGAAAATAATCCCATTCCATCAGAGAACCACTCTGCACTGCTGGTAAATTGACTGGAAGCAAAACCTGAACAACACAGATCAATCTCTGCAGGCATCTTTTTTGGGAGGTTTTATTTCATTTGGTTTGAATCCGTAACATTTTAATTATGACCTGTAAGCTGCCTTGAACCCAAAGGACAGGTATTTTGATAAATAAAGAGTGACAGCTACTTTCTGTAGTGAATTCTGCATCTCCATTGAGACCAAGACTAATGTGTCAAATCTGCATATGAATTGGGAGTCTCCTTTGAAACTCAGCTGCTCACTGAATGTACACAGACCTTCTTCTTGCTGTGTATGCATGACAGGAATGGTTTGGGGTCTGGAATGTGTGCATCCCTTTTGTGGCTTTGATGCCAGTTTCTAAAATGTAGACTATTGATTTACTAGAGCCAGTGCACTGGAGCGATTAGAGTGTCAGACTAGAAGCCAGAAGACCTGGGTTCAAGTCCCTACTGTGCCATTAACCTCCTTGTGTGACATTCCTCACAGGATTGTTGTGAGAATAAAAGGGGGAAAGGGAGAACAGTATATGCTGCTGTGAGCTCCTTGGAAGAATTTCACTTGATAGATGGTTGTCAGATTTATCAGGATAGCAAGGAGTTCAACAGTTGTCCAGGTACATGAGATAGACTGATCCCTCAAATTATCTGTGGATGAGAGGGTGCTGTCCTATGCAGGTGGTGCCCAGATCTTCTGCCTCGGGGCTGTCCTGTGCATTTATCCCTGCCTGTCTCACCTCTGCGAACATATATGTAAGGAGGGAAGACTGGGAGGAATACTGTTGCCTACTGTATCTTCTGAGCTGAGCTTCCTATTGTCAGGTATAAAGCTTGGGTGTGTTCAGTGGTACAAGTGGGAGTGTAAGAACCACATGGCTGTTGGTCCTTAGCTTGTGGCCTTGGATAAACTGGCTTATTGGATCCAGGACTAGCTCAGTATACAGTCCATTATTTTTGCTGGTTTTATTTGAATTGTATCCCCTCCTCCGGTGTTGTAAGCCCCCCATGGGGAGGAAAGCAAGTAATAAAAGTGGGGAATAAATATATATTCAGGTATTGTGCTGATTCTGCCCCCCTTTACAGTAGTGGTATACCCAAGACTAGGCTGTATTATCTTCAGAATGTTTGCTTGACTAAATGTTAAAAAGTGTCTTGCATGCAGGAAAACTAGCATGTCAGGGGAAATGGTTCCAGCCAACTTTCCCCATGAAATGCTAATTTTCTCTGTGCACAGATTTTTCCAGCGGAGGTGCATTAAATCACTTGATCCCCTCCCTGCTGTGGACCAGCCTAAGTTAACCGCCTCACTGAGAACAGACACTATGTTACATTTTTTGGCTCTGGCAAGCCCAACATCTCAATGAGAACCACTGTTTCAAAGCTGAGGGAAGACAAAGAGGGGAGGCCTTCTTTTTAGAACACTGCTGGGAACTGTGACTGTAGCTTGGAGGCAATGCAAGACTTTTTTCTGTTTGGCTTTGGATGGCACTTGGCTTTATGGTTTACTAGGAGTAAGGCCCGTTGTGGGAAGAAATACAACGGGCTCTAGAAAGAGGCTCTGGGAGAGTGCCAAGGTCTTGGGCACTCAGCGTTAATTTGCTGTGGCCACCTCAGCAGGGTATAATGACACAGAGTCCACCATTTTCTCCAGGAGAACTGATCTGTGCTACCCGAAGAGCAGTTGTAATTCTGAGTGATCTCCATCCCTCACCTGGAGATTGGCAACAGTGGTTCCCCAAAAGGGACTTGCTGGTTTGGAGGGCAGAGTCTATGGCATTGTACCTGTCTGAGGCCCCACCTTTCCTCAAACCTCACCTTCTCCAGGCTCCACCCCATAAATCTCCAGGAATTCCCCACCTGGAGTTGGCAACCCTATCTCCTTCCCAGCCAAGCATCAACATACCTTAATTTCTCCCCCAGTCTTCAGCTTTTCATTCCCCCCCCCCCAGCTGCAGCCTCTACTGTGCTCTGAAGCCGACACTGCCTTTTTTTGAGGGTAAGTGAGACCCCTGTGGTCAAATCTTCCTATTTGGAGATGGAATGCACAATCTTTGGGGGATCCCTGGAAAGTTGGCAACCCAAGGGTCTGGCCTTTCCTTGCTTCCCTGTGCTACCCCCTCCCTTTGGTATTGGCAGAGCGGGGCAGACTATGGGGTCAGAGCACAACACAGATTATTGGTCCAAATAGAATAATTTATTTTAGTATTTACAATTATGGAGCACATACACACACAGTAAACGAATAAGGGACAACTAAATAAAATGGGTTAAACACAATCCTCCCTGGATGGGCTGGGATCTATATTGATGGTGCCCCGCCCCTTGGTAGGGTCCCTCTTTCCCCACACTTTTTGGTCTTGGGGCAGCTGGGAACTGTAGGCCAGCAGATGAGAAAGCCCCATTCAACCCAGTGAGTGATACTCCTGCAGGCCCCTCTCTGGAACTACAGCTCAATCAAATCTTATGGGGGAACATTTTAAACAAACCACAGACAGCAGCCGTCTTATAAACACAGCTAACTGCCATTTCGTTTCACCTACTAACAGCCACTGAGGTAACAGTTGAACCTTATGGGGGAACATTTTAAACAAACCACAGGCAGCAGCCATCTTATAAACACAGGTAACTGCCATTTCATTTCATCTACCAACAGCCACTGAGGTAACAGTTAATCCCCCCACAGGAAGGAAGCTGGAGAAGTGTCTTTGTCAAAAGCAAAAAACCGTCTGCCAGGAATTCTGACAGGGCACAGAGGCTGAAGGACTGGGCGGGGAAGAGGAGCAGTCCCAGCCAATGGCATGTGAGTATTTACAGCCAGTGGATAGGGACAGCTTCTGATTGACAGGCCAGGGGACCAAAGGCTGGGGTGGCATGTGGAATCTTCAGGAGCGTGTCACCACCGTGCAGAGAATTATTATATAGAGAGATTTGTATGAATTATACATTAGAAAGTGATGGTGTCAGTGGGGCTTATACCTGCATCTTGTGATCAGAAGACCAAGGAGATAAAATTTCTTATCTTGAACACTAGCTGGGTCTTTTACTCCTGTGCATCTAGAAACATTAATACAAGTCCAACAGGAGCTGCCCAAAGATCTGTCTAGTCCAGAGTCTTGTTTTTTACAGCAGCCAACCAACTTCCTCTCCCTTTCCCAAAAGCCAATAAGGAGGTACAGAGGCAACAGCCTTCTCTTGCTGTTACCCCTACAGCAAATGATATTGGGAGGTAGACTGCCTATGATCCTTGAGGTTCTATTTAGCTGTCGTGGCTCAGAATAATGAATGGACTGCTCCTCTGTGCCATCTGCTTTGAAAATGCCTTCATCAGAGAGGGGGTGTTGCATGCTGTGCTCATGAGTTCCACCAGTGAACTTTGCGTTGTGTGTAGAGGAACATTCTTTCAGTCTGTCCTGATCTACTGCCATCTATGTCATCAGATGACACCAAATGTTCATATTTATGGAAGAAAAAAAATTATAACCTCTATCATATTTGCCTTCGATCTGTCCTTTTTCTTAATTAAAAGGTTAAGAATTCATGAGACTGAATTAGGGAAGCTTCTGGTCTCTTTGCCTCAGCCCTCATTTCTGTGACATGGACAAAGTAGGCTGCATCCTGGGAGGGGGGGCTTTTAGCCACTGAGAATGGTCTGCTGGGGATTCTGGGCTGCCTGTTGACAAGAGCCGCACAGGAGGGTGGCTACGATGGGGAGGGCAACTGGAAGAGATTGAATGGACAAGCTGGCAGGATCCAGTTCTGGAATAATATACTAAAATATACTACTTGAAATTGAACTGTAAACCTACTGGAGTTTGTTCCTGCACTTTTCATGAAGTTCCAGATGGCTGGCTATTCTATACAAAGTTTCTCTGGTCTAAGCCAGTATTTTAAGTGCCTTTTATTCCTTTTCATGATTGGTTATTTTACACTGAGGGGCCCTTTCGAATTCTGTATAACTTTCCTGGATCCACATATGCTCACCATTACTAACACAAGAAGTGCAGATGAGATGACCATCTCAGAAGTGCAGATGACCTTTCTCAATAAAGCTTTTGTGATTATGGACACTTGTTGATTGACTCTGTGGGCTCTCACATTCACTAGTTTTTTGTTGCCTCTCTGAGCATGCACAATGTGCTGTCTCTTCCTGAACTTGCAGCCCTCTCAGATCAGTAGCTAAAACTTCCTGGGCAGAGGAAACAGATTTCAGACATGCTTACCGCCCCCCCCCCACCTCTTCCATTGAGAAATGAGTTGGTCCTATGTAGTCAGAGCAAAAACCACTCTAGAATACAAGAAATGGTAAAAAAAAACCTCCAGGGAGAAGTCCTGAGATCCCAGGGCAGTGTTTTTCTGTCCTCTGTAAGGCGTGAGACTAAGACTGGCAGCCTCAGCAGTTCTGCTCTTTCCCAATGCACCAACAGAGAATCTGGCTCGGCTGCTGCGAGACACCCTCTATTTGTCCCTGGCTGCAAGCAGAGCAGCTCCAGGCCAGGCTGACTCTGGTGGTTCTTTCCTGGCTCCTCAGAAGAGGGGGCAGTAGCATGGCTTTAAGGAAAACTCAGGGGGAGAAGAGATGGGAGCTGGTGCACTGGTGAGCAGGCAAAGTAATGCAAAACTGGAGCCTCTGTGTGTTCTGCATGTGCAGAACATCCTAGCAAGGAATGGGAGGATCTGAGTTGCTGCATTGTGTGTGGGTGTGGGTGTGAGTGAGTGAGTGTCTTTGTGCAGAAGCCAGAGCTGAAAGGAATGGATTTTTATCTCACAAGGGTGGGTGGGGGACTTCAGAGGAGGTGTCATCTGGTATGTCAAAGAAAGGGGGTTCTGGCTGAGGGAAATGATCATAGGGTATCTGAGGTAGGGGCTGTACTAGTAAACTTGGAGGAGGGGGATGACTTCTCGAAAAGATGGCAGCCGGACAGCTCGAGTGTGGGTGGATGCGAGCTCTACCTGCATAAACTCTCAAGTTTTTCCTAGGCGTAAATATTGCCTCACCTTTCTTTCATAGGGAGAAAGGTGGTAGGGGGCTTCTAGCACCCAGAGGGGTGAGTGGCAACTCCCCTCAAGCAGTGGGTGTGCTCCAAAACGGAACTTCTTGAAGAGCTTTCGACAGAACGCCGGGAGAGAGAGCAGCCGACTAAGCCAGAGAGTCAAGCGGAGAATGAAAAGAAAATTCTAAAGCTAAGTATAAATGGGATGGCTTTACACTATTGGAAAAACTAAAATAACAATTTCAAGTTTGGGACATTCAATAATATACACGAGGCTCTAGTACACTTGAAAAAGCCTTAGTTAATTAAAGAGGGGGGTTGGGGCTCCTGGAGGTAGCGGCTAGCTAAATAAAAATACTCTTGAACAGGGAGCAGTTAAACACAGTAAAGGCACGGAGGCTAGATTAAAGCAGTCAAAAGGGGAAAGGCGAAATAAAAAATATAAATAGACGTACTGCAGAATTCTTCTTTCTTTTTCCCATATTTGTAGAGACGGGTAAAAACGCCTAGTGTCTCTTTAACAGAGGCCTTTTTGCTGAATCACTCGGTGTGGAGGTTGCGCAGGAAGTGGCTGAGACTCAGAGGAGAAGGCAGAGCTACTTGGGAGAAAACGGGGATCGCATAGAAGAGAAGGCAGATTTAGCCCAGAGAAAATGGCTGCAGGGTAGAGGAAAAGGCGGAGAAGGCGGAACTACTCAAGAGAAAGAAGAAGGACACGGCTGTTGACGTAAAGATTTCATATGGAGCGTGGTGACGTACAGAAGACGCAAGGGCATGCAGAACATTAAGAGAGAAACGAACCAGATGGAGTTGACGCAAAGGAGACAGACGTATAGAGAACGTACAACAACGGAGAACAGCGTGGAACAACGGAGACGACGTATGAGAAAGTAGAATAATATAGATCGGACATTGAGACGTGATTTCTTAAGACGTAGGACGTAAACAACAAGGAAGTGGAAGAGAATAAGAGACTAAGAGATTAAAAGGCTTAAATACTAAGAGAAAATTCTGTTCAACAAAGAGGGGGTGAAGGGTGACTGACTAGATTAGTTTATTATATTATTATTGTTGGTGAGTCTTGGTGACTGTAAGGATTGTAGAAGGTAAATAGTAAGAGCTGCATGGTCAGGGGTTTGTATGGCTCTAAAAGCTTTCTTTCTCTTCTTTGATAGAAATACCAATTAATATTTAATAAATTTAAAATAGTTAAAGTAGATAATTAACTGATAAATAATTGATATAAATAAGAGGGTAATTAATTAAGCGAGGTAAACAAGGGGATAGTATATATTGACGTATTCACATATAACATATCTACATGGGGCGTGGCGCTGTGATCCAAGACCGTGGACGCATGAACTGGGAGCTCCGGATCCTCTCCAGACTCTTCGTCCCTGCGGCAGTCAAAAGCATGGCGGAGAACCCCAAAGAATATGCGGGGAGTTGGGGGAAAGAAGGCGGCACAGAAAGAGCTAGATACCCTGCCGCTACAGCAGCATTTCTCCCCCCGAGGCTGAGCAGTTGACGCAGCGAAATCGGGCTTGCAACGGGACTCCAAGATGGCGTCGGAGGAGAACCCAAAAGCACCAAGAGATGCTTCTGAAGACCCGATTACATTAAAAACTTTACAACAGACCTTAAAAAATGCTTTGCAGACGACGGAGCAGACAATAACCCAGAATTTGATTAAAAGAATAGATGACCATTTGCAACCAATGATTGAACAAAAGCCTTAGAAGTCGTAATGGAAACAGCACAGTCAGCACAACAAACGGGACACAAAAATCAAGAAGAAATTCAGCATTTATATAAAGAACAAAGTGACTTAAAAGAGAGAGTCCTCACCTTAGAATTTACAGCTAGAAAGCAGAATTTAAAATTTCGGGGCTTTCAGGAAGACCCTGCTGAAACATCTAACTTAATAAAAATCATGGCAGAGTGGCTGGCAACCATCTTAAATTTGGAAGAAGGCGTTTTCCCAATTTTATTGAAAGCCTACAGAATCGGTTCTCCACATTCAACAAACAGGAAATTTCTAAGAGATATTATGGTGACATTTGCAGATCTAAAAGTTAAACTGGACATAATAAAAATCGCTAGAGAAAAAGGCTATTTACCATACCAAGATCTCCAGATTTTAACCTTCTCGGACCTACCAGCTGAAGCTCTACAACTTCGGAAAAAACTGAAAGCTACAACTCAGAAATTGAGGGAGGAACATATAACATGTCGCTGGATGGCTTCTGGTAAACTATCTGTACAACACCATGGGAAAACTTTTTATGCCACAGATGAAAAATCAGGACAGATTTTATTGCAAGAACTTAACCTGGAAGAACCGATGGAACAAATGGAAATAGCAAAAAAATCATTTAAGAGAAGACTCTCAGGGCCCGTCCACATGAGCGCGATAAAGCGGATGGGGATCGTACCTGCGTTGCGTCGCTGCATAAAAAGGCGCATTAATGCGATCCCATGGTACGTCACAGAATCGGACGGCAAACGTCGGTGCGCGATCATACAGCGTCGCTCAAGCGTTCCAATGAGAGCGCGACCGAAGAGACGGCGTGGTGCGACCATACGAACGGGCGCTGTAAGCGGCATACGGCCTTCCGGCGTCCCGTTTGCGCATCAGAGGCAATGATGCGCATGCGTGGCATTGCGTTCGCTTAGACTTTCGCACATGCACACAGACCGCTCCCTCGCTCGCTCGACCGATCGCAGCCGCAACAGTACCACGGACAGCAGTCTTGAGGTCACAGGGAGACTAGGACACAGTCGCCACACCTAACCATGGAAACGGAGGAAGAGCTTGTTGGGACAGCCGTCCTGGCTGCGTGTGAGGCCGCACAGATCCTGAGCCAGCGTCAGCGACAACTGTGGCGTCAGGGGGAGACAATGAGACATGGCCTCAGGAGACCACGGGCTGCCAGTTATGTGAGATGTGGCATCCGCCGTATAGGTCGCTCATGCCGGTGCAGGGAGAGTACAGCATGGCATGTCGTACAGCTTACCTACCTTGCACAGCAGCTGCCACGCCGCCGGTGGTGGGTGTACCCCCAGTCTACAGAGTGGTGGACGACATTTGTCACCCACGTCTGGGGAGAAGAAGAGTGGGTGAAGCACTTCAGAATGTCCAGGTGATGTGCAGAGAGGGGCCGGGGGGGTATTGTGGTCTGCAGACACACAGGGGTGGCAGAACGGAGCACCCGTCCATGGCAGACCCGTACTCCGCATGGCACAGCCCTGCATATGGCAGGAGTCCTTTGGCACTGTACCTCAGGGCTACCTGAACCCCACAGCTCGGGTCTGTGGAGGCAGGGGGAGAGGAGGAGGGGGTGTGGGTATCATGACATGTTGTGCTGGAGGCTGACCCCGAGTTGATGCGGTATGCCCACAGGGCCACATTCACCTGGTTGGTGGACGGGCTGTGGGACAGACTCCAAAGGGCGACGACAGTGATACGGGTTCCCGTGCCAGTGGAGGAGCGTGTGGCAGTGGCTGTGTGGTGGATGGCCAACACCATGTCCTACAGAACCGTCGGCATGCAGTTTGGTCTTGCCCAATCCACCGTGGCAGCCATTGTCGTGGAGGTCACGCGTGCCATTGCGGAGGAGCTGTATCGTCGAGTGGTGTACCTACGGAACCCAGACAGGGTGAGTGCGCAAGGACATGGGGAGCAATGTGCAGACGCAAGGGGAGGGGGCCACGGGCAGACCCCGCGAGGCATGCTTTGGAACAGGCAAGGACCTGTGTACACAATGTGCCCGTTACCTCACCCACAGGTCATGTGAGCATTTTCCGGCCAGGGCTTTCCGCAGTGTGTCGCCGCCATTGATGGATGCCATATCAGGACCACGATTCCCGTGGACCAGGCGGAGAACTATATGAATCGAAAGCACTACTGCTCAGTGCTGCTGCAGGGCACTGTCGACCATGCCACTCAGTTTGTGGATGCTGTGGTGGGCCATAGTGGACGGAGCCACGATGCACACGTGTTGCGCAGCTCCAACATTGTGGATGCCATGGATGCGGGCCAGTGTCAGAATCTGCTAATTCAGACATCATAGTAATCATGCCTGTACCCTCTCTGTTACTCTATGTTTAATCTGTGTTTGTACCTATCATGTTCTACTGCTTAACCAGGCCTGGAGATTGTAACAATTGAAGCGGGAGGGTGACATCTGTAATGTATGAGAACAAGGAGGCCTCTCACATCCCTGCCTCCGCATTCCAGCTGCCCCGGCTGGGACTTCAAGGGAGGATACCTCTCATCTCTTATCACATGCGAAAGCCTTGAGGCCATTGATTGTTATGTGAACTGGTAACATCTGAGGGGTCTGGTTTGGGAAAGGAAATTTACAGCTTGACACCTCACTTTCTTTCCTGTGAGAACCAAACGGCCAGAATCCCTTTTAGCCCGCCAATTTTCTCCTATAGTGATTGGCTACCTATGGGTAATTCAAACTCCTTGGAATGGTATAATAGACCTGCTTGTATTATCTGTCTCATCTCTGACAATAATCCGAGAAGCTGTACTAATGTAGAGATTGGAAATAAAGAGCTTTGGTTAACCAACCAAGATCTGATCCTTGACTACTTTGAGCAGAATTCTCACAGATTGTCAGAGATCTGTGACTGGGACTTAGCCGTTCCTGACCATGTCAGACGACGACACGGTCCCCATCCCTACTACCCCAGAAGATACCCCCACCACCCCGGTGGATCAGGGGAACGGTGGTGGAGGAGGCGGAGGGGAGCCCGAAGTGCCGGTGACTACAGTTCAGGGGGCTCACTACATCCTGCGCCTACCTCCTCTTCTGAGCGTGACCCCAAAGTATGCCTGGAGCCAGTTCGGTCGTGGGACCGTGGATTCCTGGGTGCACGACCGGAAAGGGGCACGGGTTTCGTTCCCTGGCGACCAACCCGATCGAGGGAGGCCGAGCTACCTGGGAGAAGACTGCGAGCAGATCTACGGAGGAGGTCCGCGTCGCCCGCCCATGGAAGGGGAGAGAACCGGCCCGTATGGGCCCGATCCGTACCGAGGAGACCAGATGCCCTCCCTAGACCAGATGATGGGAGATTTACGGCTCCAACTCACCGCCGAACTACGAGAATTGGCCCTCGATCTCCAGTACCAATTTCGAGACGCCATGAGGGTCATGCAGGAGGCCCTTCCAGCCCCCGCGACGGGAGTCCAGCAGCCGCCGGCGGCTCCCGCAGGAGTTCCAGCTCAACCGCAGGTGCCCGTGCAGCCGAGGCCGCAGCCACCGCCGGCTCCACCAGTCATCCCTCCGCAGGTGCCCGGTCCCGCCCCGGTGCCGGCCCCGGTGCCGGCAGTGCCGATCGTTCGCCCGGCCCCCTCCGACCCTCTGACGGCTACTTTCGATGGGGACCCCGAGAAGCTGCGTTTCTTCCTGTTGGAGATTGAGCGGTTCCTGGACAGCTGGGGCCACCTCTATCCCACCGAGAGGGAGCGGATTGGCTACATAGGGTCCAAGCTGAAAGACACCGCCAGTGATTGGTATGTGAGCCTGCACGATGCCCCCGGTCCTGAGTTACGCTCGCTGAACAACTTCATGTGGGCCCTCCGGCACCAATACGAGGACCCCCTGGGGGAAGAAAAGGCTCGGAACCAACTGCGGAAGCTGTTCCAGGGGAGGTCCACGGTGAGGGATTACACCGATAAGTTCCGGCGCATCGCTGCCAAGATTCACGACTGGCCCGAAGAACTTTTCATAGAAAAGTACCGAGAGGGTCTCAATCCGGAAATATATGAAACCGTCCTATTGGGGGGTCGCCCGGGGACGTTGGCCACCTGGATGCAGGCCGCGGCAGATGTGGAGGAAAGATTCACCCTCATCAAGATGGGGACGTCGGCTGCAGCTGCCGGCAAAGGCGTGCCAAGAGCGAAGCCGAAGCCCAGCGTGCAAGACATCAGAGATGCCCGTTTCCGACAAGGGTTGTGCATGAAATGCGGGGAGAGTGGCCACTTCGCCTCAGCGTGCCCCAGAGGGGGAGGAAAGGGGCCGAAGACGTCCACCCCGGTGGCTGGGGGCACTCCTAGCAGAGGGAAGACCCCACTCAAGCCCAGGGTGCTGCAACTGGAAGGAGCCACAAGCGAACAAGGAGAGCTGGAGCTGATGGAAACGCAGATGTCGGGAAACTCCAATGGCCTGCAGTGAGCGGCGCAGAACTGCAGGTCCCCAGCCAAGAAGCGCCACGTCCGGTGAGCATCCCTGGCCCCTTGTTATATATGGTAGTGACTGTAATGACCCCGGGAACGGGCACTCACATGAGGGTCCGCGCCCTAATTGACTCTGGGTGTGCTCGGGACTTAATTAGCCCTTTAGTGGTCGAAGGGTTGGGGCCAAAAGTCACCCCGCTGGCCGAGCCCCTAAAATTTACGCAAATGGATGGGTCAGAAATGAAGGAAGAGTGTGTAGCTGAGACTGAGGGCCTAATTTTGGGAACCGGGGAGCATTGGGAGAAACGAGCTTTTGTCATCACTCCAAATGCCCAGTTCCCCATGGTACTGGGAAGCCCCTGGCTGAGCTCGCACGACCCCTACATCAAATGGAGTGAAGGGAAAATCTCCTGGGTGGACAATCGGTGCCTGACGCACAAATGGAA
This sequence comes from Lepidodactylus listeri, assembly GCA_029233225.1. Classification (NCBI taxonomy): domain Eukaryota; kingdom Metazoa; phylum Chordata; class Lepidosauria; order Squamata; family Gekkonidae; genus Lepidodactylus; species Lepidodactylus listeri. The sequence goes on from JARCFY010000023.1 coordinate 3,758,425, forward strand.
CTTGGAGTGGGGACCGGAACCACCAAACTCTCCTCCCCGGCCGGCAGCACTCGCCCTCGCCCCCTCCCCGGTCCCCCAGGAGTATAGAGACTTGGTGGCAGTCTTCAGTGAGACGGAGGCGGATGAGCTACCCCCCCCACAGACTGTCAGACTGTGCTATAGAGCTGCTCCCGGGCGAGAAACTCCCCAAAGGAAAACTTTACTCCATGAGCCCCTTAGAGCGGGAGGAGCTACGAAAGTTTTTAGACAAGAATTTGGAGCGAGGCTTCATCCGCCCAGCGAAATCCCCCTTCGCCGCCCCCGTTTTGTTCCGGAAAAAGAAAGACGGGGGGCTGCGATTGTGCACGGACTACAGGGGACTAAATGCGGTCTCCACTTCTAATGCCTACCCCCTCCCCTTAATAAAAGACTTACTGACTGAAGCGGCCAAGGGAAAAATATTCACTAAACTAGATCTCCGGGATGCTTATTTCCGGGTGCGCATAAGGGAGGGGGACGAATTTAAGACTGCATTCAATACTCCATTGGGGCAGTTTGAATACCTGGTGATGCCGTTCGGCTTAAGTGGCGCTCCTGGGGTCTTTATGAGTTTGATAAATGAAGTGTTGCACAAGCATTTATTCAAGGGGGTGTTATGTTACATAGATGATATCTTGATTTACTCTACTGATAAGAAAGAGCATGTGAAATTAGTCAGGGAAGTCCTTTCCACCTTGCTGAAAAACCAACTGTATGTTAAGTTGTCAAAGTGCGAGTTCCATCGTGAGTCAGTAGACTTCCTAGGGTATCGCATTTCACAGAGGGGGTTAGAAATGGACCCAGCGAAAGTGGAAGCGGTGGTCCAGTGGGAAGCCCCCCGGACAAGAAAACAATTGCAGAGCCTATTAGGATTGTGTAACTTTTATCGAACTTTCATAAAAGACTTCGCAACAGTCACCCTCCCCCTGACGGATTTGCTAAAGACCAAGGGTAGGGGTTCGGAAGCCGGGAAACCTGGGGAGAGGATTGCCTGGAATGGGGAGTGCCAAAGAGCGTTCGAGACGCTAAAAACCCTTTTTACTTCTGAACCCATCTTAGCCCATCCAGACGAAACCAAAGAGTTCATAATCCATGTAGACGCTTCTGATGTGGCAATGGGGGGGGGCGTTCTTCAACAAGGGCCGGATGGGAAGCTACACCCCCTAGCTTACATTTCCAAAAAGTTTAATGACACGGAAAGAAACTGGTTGGTGTGGGACAAGGAAGCCGCGGCTATCCGGCTAGCTCTCACTACGTGGCGGCATTGGCTAGAGGGGGCGCAAACCCCATTTGAAATTTGGACTGATCATAAAAACCTAGAAGCGCTGCGCACGCAGAGATCGCTAAATGCGAAGCAGCTTCGGTGGGCTGATTTCTTTTCGAAATTTAATTTTGTGCTAAAATATTTCCCCGGAAAGGCCAACTCTTTAGCCGACGCACTCTCCCGGTTGCCCCAACATGAGAGCTTGAAAGAAGAGGTGTTCGACTCCATGTTCTCCCCCCAGCAGCTGGGAGGGGCGGTCACTACCAGAAGTCAGCACAAACGAACCCCAGTGGACACGGAAGCGTGCGATTGGGGGGGGAGTATTCTCCTGAGGAAGTCAAGGAACTGGAGACACTAGCTGAGTGTTCAAAGAGGGAAAATCAGTGTTGGTACCATGGGGACAAACTAGTGGTGCCTCAAAGCAAGCGTAAAGACGTTTTATTGGCATGCCATTCTTCCAAACTGGCTGGACACTTTGGGTTTCTAAAGACGCTTAACTTAATCCAACGCCAGTTTTGGTGGCCGCGCATGCGCCGGGATGTTTCCGACTTCGTCTCGGGCTGCCAAACTTGCTTAATGTGCAAAAAGAGAGGAGGAAAGGTTCCGGGACTCTTACATCCTTTGCCTACCCCTTCCCGCCCTTGGGAGGCAATAGCTATGGATTTCATTACTAATCTACCACCCTCGAAAGGGAAAACTGTAATTTGGGTGGTAGTAGACACGTTTTCGAAGCAAGCCCATTTCACCCCTTTCAAACAGCTACCCATGGCAAAGGGAATGGCTAAAGCTTTTTTCAATCAGGTGATTAAATTACACACTTTTCCTAAGAGGGTGGTATCCGACAGGGGCAGTCAATTCGTTGCCAACTTCTGGCAGGAGCTTCTAAAACTAATGGACATAGAGCCGGCACTAAGTTCGGGTTACCATCCAGAAACCGATGGACAGTCCGAGCGAACTAATCAAATCCTGGAACAGTTTTTAAGATGCTATACCAACTACCACCAAGACAATTGGGTGGATCTATTGCCTTTTGCAGAATACAGCTATAATAATGCAGTGCATTCCTCCACGGGCGTCTCCCCCTTCATGGCCGTGGGAGGTTTTGAGGGAAAGCCGCTACCCACCATTGAAAATGTGCCCAACACACCCCCAATGGATTTCAGGACTTGGTGGGCGACATTACAAGATTCGTGGCCACTAATAGCCAAGGCACTGGACCAAGCGAAAGAGGACTACAAGAAATATGCCGATCGGGGCCGAGCGGTGGGCTGGGATCTCCAGCCTGGGGACTCTGTCTATCTGTCGACAAAAAATATACATGGCTTGCAACCCAGTCGAAAACTGGGATGGAAATATGTGGGACCCTACAAAGTGTTAAGAAAGATTTCAGATGTGTCTTTTGAACTGGAACTGCCTAAATCACTGAGTTCTGTGCATCCTGTTTTTCATTTCAGCTTGCTGAAGAAAGATCCTGGGCCGAATGCATGGCATCCAGCTCCTCCAGTTCCTCCTCCACTGATGAAGGAGGGGGCCCCTCATTTCGAGATAACTGAGATCCTTGATTCTAAGATGCGTAGGGGCCGACTGTATTATTTAGTTAGCTGGCTTGATTTTGGTCCCGAACACAATGAGTGGATTCGCTCTGAAAATGTGCATGCTCCCAAACTAGTTAGAATTTTTCATAAGAGGTTTCCTGATAAGCCCAGGTGAAGGTAATTATGGGGAGGCCAGTGTGTCAGAATCTGCTAATTCAGACATCATAGTAATCATGCCTGTACCCTCTCTGTTACTCTATGTTTAATCTGTGTTTGTACCTATCATGTTCTACTGCTTAACCAGGCCTGGAGATTGTAACAATTGAAGCGGGAGGGTGACATCTGTAATGTATGAGAACAAGGAGGCCTCTCACATCCCTGCCTCCGCATTCCAGCTGCCCCGGCTGGGACTTCAAGGGAGGATACCTCTCATCTCTTATCACATGCAAAAGCCTTGAGGCCATTGATTGTTATGTGAACCGGTAACATCTGAGGGGTCTGGTTTGGGAAAGGAAATTTACAGCTTGACACCTCACTTTCTTTCCTGTGAGAACCAAACGGCCAGAATCCCTTTTAGTCCGCCAATTTTCTCCTATAGTGATTGGCTACCTATGGGTAATTCAAACTCCTTGGAATGGTATAATAGACCTGCTTGTATTATCTGTCTCATCTCTGACAATAATCCGAGAAGCTGTACTAATGTAGAGATTGGAAATAAAGAGCTTTGGTTAACCAACCAAGATCTGATCCTTGACTACTTTGAGCAGAATTCTCACAGCCAGTTTGTGCCGGGAAATCCCACCTGCACCATCGAGGGAGTGGAGGTGCCCCCACTGATCCTGGGGAATGCGGCCTATCCCCTGCATCGGTGGCTGATGGTGCCCTACAAAGGCCACATGACCCCCAGGCAGCGGCACTTCAATAAGGTGCCGCTGCAGCTGGATAACATTGCAAATGCGCAATGTTGTGGAGCGTGCCTTCGGCCATTTGAAGGCACGATGGCAGTGCCTGCTTCTACAGGTGCCGCTGCAGCTGGATAACGTGAAGTATGCCGTGGCTGCCTGCGTGGTTCTGCACAACCTCTGCGAGGACCGTGGCCACGAAGCTCCTGAGGCGCTAGAGGAGGGAGAGGAGAGGGACTTCGAGGAGACAGAAGACAAGTAGGAGAGTAACAGAGATGGAATTAGACATACAAGAATTGAAGGCAAAAAACGAAAGAATGGAAGAGACACTCATTAACTTAGAGATGGATAGAGCCTCTTTAATTTTACGGTGCCAAACTATTCCAGAAAAAAATTGGTAGTAACCTAAAAGAAGAAACAGTAGAGTGTCTAGCGGATCAACTCAAAATAGGAACCAAAGAGGAATTAGCCCCCGAAATCGAAACAATTTTTAGAAGAAACTCTGCGTACGCAAGAAAAAACAATGTACCACGAGAGGTTCATATTAAATTTCATAGAAAAGAAGTAAAAGAAAAGATTCTAAGAGCAGCATATGAGAACAAAGTAACTATACAAGGACAAGAAATAAAGTTCTTAAAAGAGATACCGTGGCGAGTTAGAGAAAGAAGGTTTAAATATCAGACCCTAACCGACCTACTGAGAGTGAATAGTATCACATATAGATGGCTTATACCGGAAGGGCTTCTTTTCAGATTTCAGGGGAGGAGACAAAGGATTGACTTGATCTTTAAATTAGACAATTTCCTTGAACTAAATGGAGAGGATTTAGGCTGGCAAAAAGAAGAAGAGGAAAGAGAAGAAGAGGGAGATTACTGTGAAGAAAGAGAAGAAGAACATGAACCCAAAAAACAACCAGAGCCCCCCAAATAGAAGAAGACCAGAGACAACGACCTCTCAAATGTTGACCCGATTTAAATACAAGAGTAGGAGTAGGGAGGAAGAAGGGAAAAATGGATCCCAACAATAAAGGAAAACTTAAAATTATCTCAATTAATGTAAATGGGCTGAATACTCCACAGAAGAGAAGAAAAGTTTTTCTTCAAATTAATAAAATAAATCCAGACATAACTTGCCTTCAGGAGACCCATATTAAAAAAGATGACATTAAATATTTACTAAATAGAAAATTAGGGGAAGTATTTATAGCTTCAGATCAAAAAAAGAAAAGAGGGGTAGCAATATATGCTAAAACTCATTTACAACCTAACTTAGTTTATGCTTCTGAAGATGGGAGAATAATAGCAATCACTATAAAAAGGCAAGAGACAGAAACCTTGATTATTAATATTTATGCACCTAACCAAAATCAGGAGGATTTCTATGATGAACTTTTGGAAACCTTGACAATAAAAGATTTCAAAAATATATGCATTATATGAGACTATAATGCAGTATTTGACCTGAAACTTGATAAGAAAAATAAGAAGTCAACTAAAAAACAAGGTATGATCTTACCTTAAAAATTCTTAAAAATAGCTGACGAATTTTAATTTAATTGATGTGTGGAGAACAAAGAATTTGGATAAAAAGGAATTCACATATTTTTCGCCAAGACACCAATCTTGGTCAAGAATAGATATGGCCTGGATTTCAGTGCCTATGTTGACTGAAGTAAAGGAAGCTGAGATTTTGGCAAATACGTTTGCAGATCACAGCCCTATAATGGTCACTCTTGCTGAAATAAAAAGAAAGACTAGATGGATTCTGAACTCCAATATTCTGAAAGATCAGGAATTTGTAGGAAGAGTGAAAATTGAAATACAAGAATTCTTCAAGAGGAACATTCAACCAGAAATTTCAATGAATGTAGTATGGGACACCTTTAAAGCCTTTCTGGAAAATAAAACAGAAAAAACAGCAATATGAACAACTTTGTAAACAAATAAAAACGGAGCAAGATAAAATGAGCACAGATAATAAAAATGAATCAAGTAGAAGTAGATTAAGAATGTTACAACGTAAAATAAACTTAATCTTAACCCAAGAATTAGCCAGAAAATTAGAATATACTAAAAATAATATATTTGTATTATATTTATATATGAACGTTTTAATGATTTTATATGTTTTAATGTTTGATTGGCCACGGGCCCATGTGAGCCGCCCTGAGCCTGCTTGTGGGGAGGGCGGGATACAAATCCCAAAATAAATAAATAAATAAACAGTACTGGATTGAGAATGCAAATAAACTCACAAGATGGTTATCATATAAATTAAAAAAAGAAAGAGAAAAAAGAATAATTGTGGCTTTAAAAGATGAAGCCGGAGAAGAGAAATCCTTAATGCAAGATTTAAAAAAGATTATTGAAAACTACTACCGAGAACTATATAAACAAAACCCGGAAAACGAAACTGAAATTAAACATTACTTGGAAAAAAAATGTAAAAAGAAATTTACGGAACCTCAAAAACGATCCCTAAATAATACAATATCAATGCACGAGATAATAGAGGCAATAAAAAGACAAAAGAATAAAAAAGCTTCTGGAATGGATGGTATACCAGCCGAGGTTTATAAAATATTTGAGGATCAGATAAACCTCCCATTTAAGAAATTAATAGATGAAATAGGAAATAAAGAGAAAATCCCAGAAACGTGGAAACAAGCAATTATAACCTTAATCCCTAAATTAGAAAGCAATAAAAAATTAGTTAGCTGCTACAGGCCCATATCATTATTAAACGTTGACTACAAAATTTATGCGAGTATATTAGCAGAAAGGCTGAAAAAGGTACTGGTAGATATAATTCATCAAGATCAGGCGGGCTTTCTCCCAAAAAGACATATGAAAGATAATATAAGAACCTTTATTGATGCGTTAGAATACTATGAAGCACATCCGGGAAAACAAGCAGCTATGATGTTCTTAGACGCTGAGAAAGCCTTCGACAACATCTCATGGAAATTTTTGCTACATAAATTGGCCCTAAGTAACAGCGGTACAATGTTCCAAACTATGATAAAGGAAACTAATAAACTATGATATATGAAACAACATGCAAAAATTATAGTGAATGGGGATTTAACAGATAATATTGAGATCCAGAAGGGAACCAGGCAGGGATGCCCTTTATCCCCAGTTCTATTTATATTTGCCTTAGAAACCTTGAATGAACAGGTAAGAGAAGACGATCAAGTATCAGGATTGAAAGTGAAAGGTCATGAATTTAAAGTCCGAGCATTTGCTGATGATCTTTTGTATATTATAGAAAACCCTGCTAAATCTCTACCCCAGTTATTACTACTAATTAAAGAATATGGTCAGGTGGCAAAATTATGAATCAATTTTAAAAAAAACAAAAATTCTGACAAAAAATTGTCCATCTGAAGTAAATACTTTAATCCAAGAAATTACTAAAATATAAATAGTTTAAAAAGTGTGATTGTAATGCATTTTTCCCTTCTAGAGTCAAATGTTTCAAACTTTGGTTCAGACCAGTGTTTGAGGCCTGCTGTAAAAGGCCTCTCCAGCTTTAAGAAATCTTCTTAGGAGACTGTTATAGTTTTCCCTGAGTCAGAAGTGAATAACAAGATAATGGGAGGCCATACTGACCTTGCCTCCCTAACGCTCACTGCTACTTATCAGTGAAGCTCAATTATTGCATTCCGACCCAATTAACATGAGTTGCACCTGGATGGGGGAGCAGGCTTGTTAACTGCAGAAACGAGCCCTGTTCCCATGATTAAAGAAAGGTGGTTACCCTAGCAACTGGGAAGAGTGTTACATCACCTACATGTCTTCTGATTGGTTACTGGCCATGACCAGCTCAGAAGCCATGTTTTCTATAAAAGTTCTCTGGACTTTAGAGTCCGGGCTAGCGTTTACTACTTGGACCTGTGTGGTCAAGTGGGACTCTGTTAGTCACAATGACATCGTGACCAAAGGCCGGGATGGCCTACCTGACTTTGTGGATTATAAACTATCTCCTGTCTTGTCAAGAACCTGTAAGGTAACTGAACCTGATTGTGATTAGCTAGGCTGGTTATGCTTAGAGTTTGTTGTTTTATTCCCTCCTTCAAGTCTAGTCTTGTGTTTTACATATTCTTGCACTTATTACTTAATACATAATCATTATATTTTACCTGAAGCTCTCCTTGATTTCTTGCAACCGCAATAGGCTTTCTCCAAGTGCCTTGGACCTGAGACCACATTGCTACCCTGATAACTGTTTTGACTTTGAATACCCTGAGAGGCTGGGAAGTCTGATTCTCTATTCTCAGCTGGTGGGGTGTAGACTGAGAGAATCTGGTGGCAGCATACCAATAACCTGTGAAGGCTATAGGCTTTCCTGGTTGTTTGTAAATTGTTTGTTTGACCCCTAAACCTGCCCCTGCTTACCTGGTCTAGGTGGGCTGAGGTGGTGACAGTGATACTTAGGAATTTGGGTAACAAATAAAAATAGTGCACTTATAGAAAATAATTATTACAAGCTCTTAAAAGAAATTTAAAAAGATCTTGAAAGGTGGAGAGAATTACAACTTTCTTTGATGGGTAGGTTAGCGGTACTCAAAATGAATATTTTACCCAGATTTCTGTTTCTGGCCCAAAATATCCCAGTTCTCAAGAAATACGATTTTTTAAAAGAGTTAGATACCTTAACCAAGACATTTGTATGGCACCCCAAAAAACCAAGAATAAAATGGAAATTAATGCATGACATCAAAGAGAGAGGGGGATTTGGAGTACCAAACTGGAAAATTTATTATCAAGCAGCATCCATGGTTTGGATTAACGACTGGATTAAACTAGAAGATACAAGAGGCCTGGCCCTAGAGGGCCATGACCTATACATGGGATGGCATGCTTATATTTGGTATCAAAAAGACAAAATCCATTCAAATTTTCATCAACATATTCTAAGAGGTGCATTAATATTTGGCAAAATATTATATTTGGCAAAATATAAAAAAAATATATTATACTAAGACTCCAAAATGGGTTTCTCCCCTTGAAGCATTTATAAAACCAACATTAATCGATGAACATAACAGAGCCAGTTATGAAATTTTGTTAGATAAAACAAATAAATTAAAAGGTGAAGAGAATTTAAAGATGAAATACAATTTAGATCTCTCGTAGTGGGCAAAGGTTCAGTTACAATCTAGGTATGACCAAGATAAAAGAATTGGATTTGTAGATACAAATACAGATCTGGATAAAGCTTGGTTAATCTCTAATGTAGAAAATATAAAAAAAATATAAAATCCTATTAGCACATGAGATGCATGAAGAAACTATAAAGAACACAATGGTATCCTGGATGAAAGATTTTGAGCATAATATTGATTTGGAGGAATGGTCAGAGATGTGGAAAACATTGAAGTATACGAGTGCTGTTTCCTATAAGGAAAACTTATACAAGTTATTCTATAGATGGCACTGGTCTCTGGACAGGATAGCTAAATGTTTTACCAATGCATCAAATCTTTGCTGGAAGTGCGAGAAAAATATAGGAACATACTTTCACATGTGGTGGAGGTGTAGAAAAGCCCAAAACTATTGGAAGAAAATTCAAAAAATGATTCGTGAAATCCTTAATATAGATTTACCATTAATACCAAAATCTTTCTTACTAAATATGCTCCCAGAACAAATAAGTAAACCAGATACAATTTTTATAGTCTTTATTATTACTACTGCTCAAATTACGTGGGCCAAGAACTGGAAAGCAGAAAATAGTCCCTCAGTTGATGAAGTAGTATATAAATTAATGGATTTGGCAGAAGTAGAAAGGTTAAGCCAAACTTTATACGGAAAAAAGAAAGAACCTTTACAAGATAGATGGTTTAAATTTTACGAATGGTGTAAAATGAAATGAAAGACTCAAATTATGGATTTATTAAAGGTATAGATTTTAAACAGAGATATTAATAAAACAAAAAGGTGATGATGTAAGACTTATTTATTTATATGTTTAGTTATATATGTTAATTTACTTACTAAAAATCTGGACTGTACGAAGATGGATAAATAATAAGTTGGTTTGTGTATTAAGTAAAACTTTTCCAAAAAAAAAAAAAACTTGGAGGAGGGGGTGATGCTTGCTGTCCATGTCCTTTTGAAGAAGCAACTGCACTCCAGTGTGGTGATGTGGTTGGATGAGGGAGCCCTGGATTTGAATCCCTGCTCAACCAGGCAACTTGATGACCTTGGTCCAGTCTCTCTGTCTTAGCCTAACTAACATTGCAGGGTTGCTGTGAGGATAAAATGGGAAGGAGAAAACGATGTATGTCATCCTGAGCTCCCTGAAGGGAGGGTGGGGCAAAACGTGATTGGTCAGAGATTGCTTTATTCCTAATAATAATCTAGGATAATTTTTACTCATGAACAACTCAGCCATTAGAAATCAAGTCATAGTACCGTGGGAGGCTGGAATACCAGTGAAGCGGGATATTGGTATTATACCCTACAGTACGCCATCTTTGAAATTACTGAAGACATGACCATCATTGCAAGCACTTTAATTTGTTAATTATTTATTGTATGATTGTTTTAACCCTGTTTTTATATGTTTTATGCTGACCAGGCACAATGTACCAATGTATGTGCAGGGAGGGCGGGATACAAATATAATAAATAAATAAATTTTAAAAAATAAAAATAAAGGCTGCTGCACTGTAGAATATCCATTCATTATTAAAGGAAAACAGTCAGGGCTATTTCAGTTCCCTTGTACAGAAATTAACTCTGGATTTTTCACTCAGGGTCAAAAAAAGGAGATGCTGGGAAATCCTCAAATGGATCTCTGGAGCTTGTTTTCACTGGGAAACAGCAGTTGTAGGGGTCAGGACTATGGTGTGGATGGGGATTCTCCCCCAGTTTTCTTGATCTCAGATGCCCCGCTGGAGGTGCGTTTGCCCAGTGGTGGAAACACACAGGCAGTTGTGGCGTAGAAGAGACAGTAGCTCATAGGCAGAATAGAGTGTGTGAAGAAGAGGTTAATTCTGCCCCCCCATGCCTTTGCCATTTACCAACAGAAACACCTGGGAGATCCATGTACCTGCCTGACACTCATGCATGCAAACATGTGCCTGAGGCATTGTTATGCATGCTCTTAGGATATTTTGTGGCACACACATGCTGCAACTATGGTTCCCAACTTCAATATGAGGCCTGGAGTTGGAATTACAATTGACCTCGACAGAATGGAGACCAGTTCCCCTGGAGGAGGGCAGTCTTCATAAAATCACATCCCCTCCCAAAGCTCCACTCTCCCCTGGCTCCACCCCCAAATCGCCAAGGAATTTCCCAACCCAGAGGTGGTGACCCTGGTTGAAAGTCTTAAAATATATGTGTGAAAGATATGAGAATTGTCCCTTGTAGAGGGCATGTGTATGTCTGTGAAAAGAAAGCACTGTTTCAGATGCTGGAGCTGGAAGAAGTGCTTAGGGGACATGTGTAAAATCTCTGGGGAAGGGATCTGAGGCTGGGTATTTATCTATTTAGATCTTTAAACTCTGCTTTTCTCACCAATCCCAAGCAGTCACCTCCTGGTCTGGGACTATCTCTGCTGAGCCCAGACAGGCGGAAAAACCAAGCAGGAATGTGGACTGCTGGTTTTCCCCACTGGCCATGAGTGGGGTGTGGGGCTGCAACCACCGCACATGCTTTTATCTGTGGCCACTGCCCTACCCTGCTCTCCCTTGATGCTTCTGCTTACACTGCTCCTGTCAATGGCCACTCTGCACACAGTAATTAATTAATTAATTATTGTGTGGCCTTGTGTGTCGTATAAGACCAAAGAACTATACAGCTGAAATAACACACTCTCCTAATGAGACAAATAAATACAATACAAAAATTTGCAAAAATTAGATATTAATTCAATACGGTAATTAATAAATGGAGGTCCAAAATCATCAACGAAACATCCGGTAGGTACATTCGTTTCCAATAGTCTTCATCAGGCAAGGACCAACATGTAGCTATTAAAAGACAGTATGCAGTATATAAAGTTATAAGACCAATATAATTACAAATTGACTGATATTTGTAAAGCTCAAAGAGGACTTACAGTACCTTCATAAGCAGTTAAGTAATCCTAACGAATCTGGCTGATCAAACAATAGCAATTTCTCTGTGGACAAAAAATATCAGTATTTAAAAACCTCAATAGCATACAGCAAAAACTTCAGTAATACTGACTTATAATAACAGTCAAGCAATAAAACTCACCAAATGACATCATAACTGGAGTGCTCCTAAATCAATGTACATCGCTCAAAGGCTTTACAGTGTAATGCAACATACATCTAACATCCACTTAAGAAGAACAATTTCAAAGTATCCACCCTATATCTTAAAGGTACATACAACCAACTAAGCAGAGAAAGGTTTATACAAGACTAGAGAACTCCAAGGACATATTTAAACCCAGTATGCAACATTGGCGATGAGGATGGGATCCCGCTGAGCAAGCTGGGCTGCCAGGGCCCCAAGGAAGATGAAGACCTCTGCCACTGCTCCAGCCGATGAACACCGAAGGCGAGCAGACCACTTCCCCACCACAACCACGCAGCACGATGGCAGTTGCTCCAGGAGCAGGACTTGCCCCTCCGTTTGACCCTACTCGCCCTCAACAATGGGACTCAAGTCCATCCCAGTCTTATATCAGGTAACCGAAGAGGAGCAGAAGAAAGGCCTCCTCATCGGCTCGTGCGGCCTGGCAACCGTAGAGCTGGCCTGCCCCTTCTCTCTCCAACTAAGCTATCCGAAGCCTGATGGTGGTGCAAATAATGATGTCCTGTGCACATCCAGCTTGGTGCAGAGCTATTTACGGTTTATTTACAATATATACACACACAGTCCCTTACAGCAAAGCATTCATTATATTCACTGACAAAATGCTTCGCTATGCAACCTGATACCAAACTGGCATACACTGCTAGGAACAGTTCAGAATATATACAGTCTCATGTCCAATGAGAGTAGAGATGCTGAGTCATGTAGCACCTCCTACAGTCTGATGCAATCAGTCCAGTCATGTGACTCCTAGTTGTCACTTAGATCAGTTTGATCAGTCTGACTAGCTGTAATCTTGCACAGCATTCACTGTTTACATGCCAACACGCCTCCCAAGATACAGCAGGTCAGACACAACTCACACTTGAGATGTTCCAATTTATGTCCAGGCAAACATTTGGTAATTGCATCAGCTACATTATGTTCCAATGCACAGTGCTGTAGAGATCCAAACCCTTTAGACACAGCAGACTGCACGTTTTGGTATCAGATGTTGATATGTTTGCTTCTTGTGCGAATTCCTTGATTTCCTGCCAACTGTTGAGCTGCAAAGCTGTCACACAGTATAGTCACAGGCAGTTTTCAAGATATATTTAGATCTTTGAGTAACTGATAGAACCATTCTAGTTGCACAATACAATCACTGAGTGCTGAATACTCGGCTTCACATGACTGAAAGAATCCAGAATGGAACTAGAAGCATCACTGTCTCAACTGTCTCAACTGTGGCAGGGAGATCATGGCAGAGCAACAGGATTTTATCTGCAAAGTAGCTCGCAAAAGCCTCACAGCCAATATCCAATTCCCTATCGTTTTGTCCACCATGCGGCAGTTCTGTTAAGGACCAAATAGTTCTAAATAATTGTGCCGGGCGTGAGCTTGCAGACGCAATCGTAGCTGCATAGAACTGTCTCTTTGCCGCCTTGTCAGCCATCTCATAGGATCTCATAAATGTCCTGTAAGATGCTCTTGTTGCTTCGTCGCGGGCTTGCTGCCACCGTCTCTCTAATCGTCTGAGCTCTCGTTTCATCTGCCGCAGCTCCCCAGTATACCAGGGAGCCCGCTTAGAACGAGGGTGAAGAGGACACCTGGGGGCAATCTCATCGATGGCCGCCCGAAGCTGGCCATGCCAGTCTTCGACCAGCTCATCCAATGAGCCACCAGGGGGCATGGGCTCCCGCAGAGCCATCTGAAACCGCTGAGGGTCCATCTGGCTCCGCAGGCGAGCCAAAATACGCTCGCCGCCCACATGGGGTCTGAGTGGGACATTCAGACGGGCCTTCAGAGCATGGTGGTCCAACCATGGTACTGGCAAAGCAGTAATCAGACCCACCCCAACTCCCGCAGCGAAAATCAAGTCAAGTTTATGCCCAGCCCGGTGCGTGGGCACCGTTAAAAGTTGTGTGAGTCCTAGTGCCACCATGACCAACACCAGGTCCATCGCCAGCCCAGAGGCCACATCATCATCTGGATTCTTTTGGTCCACTCAGCCTTGAGGAGGTTGACAGTTTACTCTCGGCTGTATGCCCAACCTCATGCAGCCTTGACCCGTGCCCTTCATGGCTGATAAAAGCTGTCCGTGAGGGGTTACGAGGTGCCCTCAGGGAGATTGTCAACAAGTCCCTCCAGGAGGGACTGTTCCCAGGGGCACTCAAGGAAGCGATGGTCCGCCCTCTCCTGAAAAAACCATCACTGGACCCGGTCGAATTGGCCAACTATCGGCCGGTTTCCAACTTGCCCTATTTGGGCAAGATTTTGGAGAGGGCGGTGGCGATTCAGTTGCAGAGTTTCCTGGATGACACCTCTGTGTTAGACTTGTTTCAGTCTGGCTTCCGGCCAGGGCATGGGACGGAAACGGCGCTGGTTGCCCTCACGGATGACCTCCGACAGCATCTGGATCAGGGTGGAACGGCGGTGCTGGTGCTGTTAGATCTGTCGGCTGCGTTTAACATGGTCGACCACCAGTTACTGATCCACTGCCTCGTTGACACAGGGGTTCAGGGCTTGCCCTACAGTGGCTCATCTCCTTTCTCCAAGGTCGGGGACAGAGAGTGGTGCTGGGGGAGTAGATGTCCCAGAGGCACCCACTGGTATGCAGTGTGCCTCAGGGCGCAGTGCTATCTCCCATGTTGTTTAACATCTATATGCGCCCTCTCACCCAGATTGCCCGGAGGCATAAGCTGGGTTGTCACCAGTACGCTGATGACACCCAGTTGTATCTGTTGTTGGGCGGCCAGTGTGGAGCCACCCTGGAGGACCTGGAGCGGGCGCTTCAGGACGTGGCGAGCTGGCTCAGGCTGAGCCGACTGAAAATGAACCCAACGAAGACGGAGGTCCTGTGCCTGAGTTGGAGTGGACCGGGGGTAGGGATCCCATTACCGGCCTTCGGGGGGGCACCATTGGTGCCAGCGCCAAGGGTCCGGAGCTTGGGAGTGCTCCTGGATGCCTCCTTAACCATGGAGGCCCAGGTAGCAGCTACTGCCAATGCAGCCTTCTACCATCTACGGCTAATTAGGCAGTTGGTTCCCTTCCTCGAACACAATGACCTGGCAACAGTGATCCATGCTATGGTGACCTCGAGGCTAGTCTACTGTAATGCTCTCTACATGGGGCTGCCCTTGACCCAGCTCTGGAGGCTGCAGCTAGTGCAGAATGCCGCAGCCAGGCTGCTGATGGGTCTCTCGGCGAGGGACCATGTCCGGCCTGTGCTGAGGGTGCTGCACTGGTTGCCTATAGCGTACCGGATCCGGTTCAAGGTTCTTGTTTTAACTTTTAAAGCCCTATATGGTCTTGGGCCTGCCTACCTAAGGGACCGCCTTTCCCCATATACTCCCCAGAGAGCACGCCGGTCAGGCACTCAACATCGCCTGACCCTTCCAGGCCTGAGGGAGGCCAGGTTGGCAACCACCAGGAATAGGGCCTTCTCGGTGGTGGCTCCCCACTGGTGGAATGAGCTCCCAGAGAACATCAGGGCCCTGCAGGACCTTTTGCAGTTCCGCAGGGCCTGCAAAGCAGAGGTCTTCCACCAGGCTTATGAGGTCGTCTGTCAGAATCTGCTGATTCAGACAAAGGATTTCTATGCTTACAGCTATGTCTTCTATTTTATGCCATATTATATCCTATTGCCATGTATGTATTGTAGATGCTGCCATAACCCCTGCCATGTAATTGCCCCGCCCTTAGGTGAACCCTCACTTTGGCCAGTATGTATGTAGAATATGTGACCCCAGGTTTAAGTGCCTGACCAGGCCTGGTTTGTGTAACTGTCAGAGCGGGAGGATGACAACTGCAAAGTATGGGAACAATGGGCCTCTCACACTCCTGCCTCCGCATTCCATTCGTCCCGGCTGGGACTTCAAGGGAGGACGAGTCTCATCTCTTATCAACATGCGAAAACCTTGAGGCCATTGATTGTTATGTGAAATGGTAACATCTGAGGGGTCTGGTTTGGGAAGGGAAATTTACAGCTTGACACCTCACTTTCTTTCCTGTGGGAAGCAAACGGCCAGAGCCTCTTTTACCCGCCGTTTTTCCCTTGTAGTGATTGGCTATCTATGGGTAATTCAAACTGCTTGGAAAGGTATAATAGACCTGCTTCTGTCATATGTATTATCTCTGACAATAATCCGAGAAGCTGTACCAATGTAGAGATTGGAAATAAAGAACTGTGTTTCACCAACAAAGATCTGATCCTTGACTACTTTGAGCAGAAGTCTCACAGATTGTCAGAGATCTGTGACTGGGACTTGGCCGTTCCTGACCATGTCGGACGACGGTACTCTTCCCATCCCTACTACTCCCGAAGACACACCGACCACCCCTGGGGACCAGGGGGCCGGTGGTGGAGGCAGCGGAGGGGAGCCCGAAGTACCAGTGACTACGATTCAAGGGGCTCCCTACATCCCGCGCCCACCTCCTCTTCAGAGCGTGACCCCGAAGTACTCATGGAGCAATTTCGGTCACGGGACCGTAGATTCCTGGGTGCACGATCGGAAAGGGGCACGGGTTTCGTTCCAGGGGGATCACCTCAACCGCGGGAAGCCGAGTTTCCTGGGAGACGAACGCGAACCGACCTACGTAGGAGATTCGCGTCTCCAGTCCCTGGAAGGAGAGAGAACCGGACCGTACGCGCCCGATCCTTACCGAGAAGACCAGACTCAAGCCCTCGACCGGATGATGGGAGATTTGCGGTTCCAGCTTACTACCGAGTTGCGAGAACTGGCCCTCGATCTCCAGTATCAGTTCCGGGACACCCTCAGGGCTATGCAAGTGGCTCAGCCAGCCCCAGCCATGGGAGGACCTCCTGCGGTCGGAGTTCAGCAACCGGTGGTGCCTCCCGGAGGAGTCCCCGCCCAGGTGCCGCCGCCAGTGCAGCCGCAAGTGCCGCAGCAGGTTCCCCCGGTTGTTCCCCGACAAGTGCCTGCACCCATACCTGCGCCGGCCCCCGTGCCGGCAGGGCCGGTGGTTTGCCCGGCCCCCGCCAATCCGTTGACGGCTACTTTCGATGGGGACCCCGAGAAATTGCGCTTTTTCCTGCTGGAGATCGAGCGGTTCCTAGACACTTGGGGACATCTCTACCCCACCGAGAGGGAGCGGATTGGCTACATAGGGTCCAAGCTGAAGGACACCGCCAGCGATTGGTATGTGAGCCTGCACGACGCCCCCGGGCCTGAGCTGCGTTCGCTAAACAACTTCATGTGGGCCCTCCGACACCAATATGAGGATCCCTTGGGAGAAGAAAAAGCCCGGAACCATCTGCGGAGATTGACCCAAGGGCGGTCCTCGGTGAGGGACTATACCGACATGTTCCGGCGCATCTCAGCCAAGATCCGCGGCTGGACGCAAGACCTGTTCATAGAGAAGTATCGAGAGGGCTTAAATGAAGAGGTGTACGAGGCAGTCCTACGAGGGGGAAGACCAGGATCGTTGGCCGCCTGGATGAGGGCGGCCGCGGACGTGGAAGAACGTTTCACCCTCATCAAGATGGGAGCTTCATCAACAGCCCCAAGCAAAGCGGCGCAGAAGGCGAAACCCAAGCCCAATGTGCAAGAAATTCGGGATGCCCGTTTTAAACAGGGGCTCTGCATGAGATGCAGGGAGAGTGGCCACTTCGCCTCAGCGTGCCCGAGAGGAGGGGGGAAAAGTTCCGAAGACCTCCACCCCCGTGGCCGGGAGCACCCCCAGCAGAGGAAAGACCTCGTTCAAACCCCGGGCTCTACAGCTGGAAGGGGCGGCGAGCGAGCAGGGAGAGCTGGAGCTGACAGAAGCACCGATGTCGGGAAACTCCAACGGCCTGCAGTGAGTGGCGCAGAACTGCAGGTCCCCAGCCAAGACGCGCCATCTCCGGTGAGCATCCCTGGCTCCTTGTTGTATATGGTAGTGACTGTAATGACCCCTGGGACTGGGACCCATGTCCGGGTTTGCGCCCTAATTGACTCTGGGTGTGCTCGGGACTTAATTAGCCCTTTAGTGGTAGAAGAGCTAGGACCCAAGGTCACCCCGTTAGGGGAGCCACTCAAGTTCACGCAAATGGACGGTTCGGAAATGAAGGAAGCGTGCGTGGCAGAGACCGAGGGACTAATTGTGGGAACGGGGGAGCATTGGGAGAAGAGAGCTTTCGTCATCACCCCAAACACCCAATTCCCCATGGTGTTGGGGAGCCCCTGGCTGAGCTCCCATGATCTTTACATCAAATGGAGCGAGGGGAAGATCTCCTGGGTGGACGAGAAGTGCCAGAGTCACAAATGGGACACGGGGTGGGGACCAGGACCTCCGGTGCCCCTCCGGGCGGCGGCCCTCACCCTGGCGCCCTCGGCTGTCCCCCGGGAGTATAGAGACTTAATGGGAGTGTTCAGTGAGACCGAGGCGGACGAGCTACCCCCCCACAGACTGTCGGATTGTGCCATAGAACTGATCCCGGGCGAGAAACTTCCAAAGGGAAAGCTTTACTCCATGAGCCCCCCGGAGCGGGAGGAGCTGAGGAAGTTCCTAGACAAGAACTTGGAGCGCGGGTTCATCCACCCTGCTAAATCCCCCTTTGCGGCCCCTGTTCTTTTTCAGAAAAAGAAAGACGGGGGGTTGCGGTTGTGCACAGATTACAGAGGATTGAATGCGGTGTCTGCCTCCAATGCTTACCCCTCCCTCTTATAAAAGACTTGCTAACGGATGCGGCCAAGGGAAAAGTGTTCACTAAGTTGGATCTCCGAGACGCTTATTTCCGGGTGCGCATCAGGGAGGGGGATGAATTCAAGACTGCCTTTAATACACCGTTGGGGCAGTTCGAATACCTGGTGATGCCGTTCGGTTTGAGTGGCGCGCCGGGGGTCTTTATGAGCTTGATAAATGAAGTGTTGCACAAGCATTTATTCAAGGGGGTGTTATGTTACTTAGATGATATCTTGATCTGTTCTGCTGATAAGAAAGAACACGTGAAATTGGTCCGAGAAGTCCTTTCCACCCTGTTGAAAAACCAGTTGTATGCAAAACTGTCTAAATGTGAGTTCCATCGAGAGTCCGTAGACTTCCTGGGGTATCGCATTTCACAGAAGGGACTGGAGATGGACCCTGCCAAGGTAGAGGCAGTGGTCCAGTGGGAAGCCCCCCGGACGCGAAAGCAACTCCAAAGCCTATTAGGATTTTGTAACTTTTATCGCATCTTCATAAAAGACTTTGCCACAGTCACCCTCCCATTGACTGAATTGCTAAAAACCAAAGGGAGGGGTCCAGAAGCGGGGAAGCCCGGGGAGAAAATTGCCTGGAATGGAGAGTGCCAGAGGGCGTTCAAGACTCTTAAAACTCTTTTTACCTCAGAGCCCATTTTGGCCCACCCCGATGAAACTAAGGAGTTTGTGATCCATGTAGATGCGTCCGATGTGGCCATGGAGGGGCCATCTTACAGCAGGGGCCAGACGGGAAGCTACACCCCCTCGCTTACATTTCAAAAAAATTTAATGAAACGGAACGGAACTGGTCAGTTTGGGATAAAGAAGCCGCGGCTATCCGGCTAGCCCTCACTACGTGGCGGCACTGGCTGGAAGGAGCGCAGACCCCTTTTGAAATATGGACAGACCACAAAAATCTAGAAGCGCTGTGCACGCAGAGATCCCTAAATGCGAAGCAGCTCCGCTGGGCCGATTTTTTCTCAAAATTTAATTTTGTGTTGAAACATCTCCCTGGGAAAGCCAACTCGTTAGCAGACGCGCTCTCCCGATTGCCCCAGCACGAGAGTTTGAAGGAGGAGGTGTTTGACTCCATGTTCTCCCCCCAGCAACTGGGAGGGGCAGTGACCACCAGGAGTCAAAGTAAGCGAACGACAGTTGAATCAGAGACGTGCGACTGGAGGGGGAGTAATTCACCCGAAGAAGTCGAGGAATTAGAAGCGGTGGCAGACTGCTCCCTCAGAGTGAATAAATGCTGGTATCATGGGGATAAACTGGTGATGCCCCGAAGCAAAAGGAAAGACATATTACTGGCTTGTCACTCCTCTAAACTGGCAGGGCATTTTGGGTTTCTAAAAACGCTCAACTTAATTCAGAGGCAGTTTTGGTGGCCACGCATGCGCAGGGATGTCTCGGACTTCGTTTCTGCTTGTCAGACCTGCTTAATGTGCAAAAGGAGGGGGGGGGGAAGTTCCGGGACTCCTGCACTCCCTACCCACTCCCTCTCGCCCTTGGGAGGCGATAGCTATGGACTTTATTACAAACCTACCACCTTCAAAGGGAAAGACTGTAATTTGGGTGGTGGTAGACATGTTTTCTAAGCAAGCCCACTTCACTCCTTTCAAGCAGCTGCCTACGGCAAAGGGGATGGCCAAGGCTTTCTTCAACCACGTGATCAAATTACATGCTTTTCCCAAACGTGTGGTATCCGACAGAGGCAGTCAGTTCGTTGCCAACTTCTGGCGGGAGCTTCTGAAGTTTATGGACATAGAGCCTGCTCTAAGCTCTGGTTACCACCCAGAAACCGATGGACAGTCCAAATGAACTAATCAGATTCTGGAGCATTTTTTAAGGTGTTATACTAATTACCACCAAGACAATTGGGTGGAGTTACTGCCATTCGCTGAATATAGCTACAACAATGCAGTGCATTCTTCTACTGGCGTTTCTCCCTTTATGGCAGTGGGAGGCTTTGAGGGAAAACCTCTGCCCACACTTGAAAGTGCCTCAGATGCTCCCCCCACAGACTTTAAACGATGGTGGGCAACCCTACAAGAATCATGGCCTCTAATAGCAAAGACATTAGACCAAGCCAAAGAGGATTACAAGAAGTATGCAGATCGTGGTCGAGCTGAGGGTTGGGACCTTCAGCCTGGGGATTCTGTTTACCTTTCCACAAAGAACATACACGGCTTACAACCCAGCAGGAAATTGGGGTGGAAATTTGTGGGCCCTTACAAGGTGTTGCGCAAAGTCTCTGATGTGTCTTTCGAATTAGAGTTGCCCAAGTCACTGAGTTCTGTGCATCCTGTTTTTCATTTCAGCTTGCTGAAGAAGAATCCTGGGTCGAATGCATGGCATCCAGTTCCTCCGACACCTCCTCCACTGATGAAGGGGGAGGCACCCCATTTTGAAATATCTGATATTCTTGATTCTAAGCTGCGTAGGGGCCACTTATATTATTTAGTCAGATGGCTTGACTTTGGCCCAGAGCAAAATGAGTGGGTTCGTTCTGAACACGTGCATGCTCCTAAATTAGTTAAAGCTTTTCATAAAAGGTTCCTGGACAAACCCGGGTAGGTTTATTTTCGGGGTGCCAGTGTGTCAGAATCTGCTGATTCAGACAAAGGATTTCTATGCTTACAGCTATGTCTTCTATTTTATGCCATATTATATCCTATTGCCATGTATGTGTTGTAGATGCTGCCATAACCCCTGCCATGTAATTGCCCCGCCCTTAGGTGAACCCTCACTTTGGCCAGTATGTATGTAGAATATGTGACCCCAGGTTTAAGTGCCTGACCAGGCCTGGTTTGTGTAACTGTCAGAGCGGGAGGATGACAACTGCAAAGTATGGGAACAATGGGCCTCTCACACTCCTGCCTCCGCATTCCATTCGTCCTGGCTGGGACTTCAAGGGAGGACGAGTCTCATCTCTTATCAACATGCGAAAGCCTTGAGGCCATTGATTGTTATGTGAAATGGTAACATCTGAGGGGTCTGGTTTGGGAAGGGAAATTTACAGCTTGACACCTCACTTTCTTTCCTGTGGGAAGCAAACGGCCAGAGCCTCTTTTACCCGCCGTTTTTCCCTTGTAGTGATTGGCTATCTATGGGTAATTCAAACTGCTTGGAAAGGTATAATAGACCTGCTTCTGTCATATGTATTATCTCTGACAATAATCCGAGAAGCTGTACCAATGTAGAGATTGGAAATAAAGAACTGTGTTTCACCAACAAAGATCTGATCCTTGACTACTTTGAGCAGAAGTCTCACACCGTCACCGGAGGGAATGGCCCTTAGTAGGGGTGAGCTTGGTGAGCCACCTCCAGAACATCTGTGGTGGAAGTCTCCTGGCCGGAAAAAAGTAGGTTGCTGGTTTTGGTGCTGGTCTAGTATTTGCTGCCATCTGTGATTTTATTGTTTAAGCCACCTTTTAATGTGAGTTAAATGATTTTATATGATGTGTTTAACTTTGAACTTTATGATTTTATGTTGTTAGCCGCCTAAAGCCGGCTTGCTGGCTAGGCGGGATATAAGTCGAAATAAATAATAAACAAACAAACAAACTAGTGGAAATATGTGTTTGTTTTAGAGATTTCCACAAAACTAAAGTTCCATACATGTATATTGCATACCCAGAAGTAGATTTACCATCTTTCACCCCAGCTAGCATCACTAAAAGCCAATAGTTCCTGTTCCTTGTCTGCTCTCAGAACTAGTTTGCTGTTGATAGTTCCTTTCAAATACCTAAGAACTCTTTTAGCAGCCACCCAATCCCTTTTGTATGGGCAAGCACATTTTTGACATAACCAGTGCACAACAATACATATGTCAGGACATATCCAGAACGCGATATATAATAAAGAGCCCACCAATGATTGATACAATTCCTTGTCAGAGAATACCTCAGTATCTGGTTCTCTACAATAACTAGTAGTGATTGGTGTAAGTACACTATGCGCTTCTGACATACCAAACTTATCCAGCAACTGCTGAATTTTGGATTCCTGACTCAATTCAAAGTACTCACACTCACTTTTGGTGATTTATACACCCAAGTAATTCTGAATGGGCCCCAGATTTTTGATTTTGAACAATCCCTGAATTAAAGTGAACCATTTCAACTGTTCTTCAGTGTGATATATAAAACAAATATCATCCACAAACACCAGTAAATAACAAGTTTTCCCATAAATGTTAATGCTGTATAGACAAGGGTCAGCTACACTCTGTTTAAATCCTTACTCAGCCAATGCCTTGCTGAGACATTCTGCCCAAGCATGAGCACTTTGTTTCAACCCATACAAAGTATTGTGCAGCTTTAATACTAAGTGCAAATTCTGGCAAGTAAATCCAGGAATTTGCTCTAAATAGAGCTCTTCCTGTATTGGAGCATTGAGATAAGTGGTGTCGAAATCAAAATGGTTAACATACATTCTTTGCTTTCCTGCTTTGGTCAATGCTGCCTTAATTGTCTCCACTCTCACAATAGGAGTGAATGACTCATCAAAATCCTGCCCTTCTATTTGAGAAAATAGAACCAAGCGGGCCTTGCATTGCATTTCCCCGTTCGGCTTATTCTTAAATTTATACAGCCAACGGCATCCCAATGCTTTCTTATCAGCAGGCAGTTTAGCTAGTGAAAACACTATGTGATACTAATAAATTGTACTCCGCCTTCATGGCTTGCAGCCAAGCATTCTTTTCCTCTGTGTCCAGAGATAACACCTTGTTATAATCTTTTGGCACTTTGACAAATACATGATTTGCAGTTATACCATAACATTCTGGAGGAATACCTTTTGTTGCCCTAGAAGATACCCAAGGAAGTGGTTCTGCACTTTGCACAATTTCAGGAGCTAAGGGTGCCGGAGACACTCATGTCCAATGAGAGTAGAGATGCTAAGTCATGTAGCACCTCCTACAGTCTGATGCAATCAGTCCAGTCATGTGACTCCTAGCTGTCACTTAGATCAGTTTGATCAGTCTGACTAGCTGTCATCTTGCATGGTATTCACTGTTTACATGCCAACAAAGCCACGTTTGAGCAGATCATCAAAGCACTCCAGGACCACTTCGTCCCCCAGCCATTGGAGATCTTGCGCCACGTGGCATTCCACTACTGGCTGCAGCAACTGAGAGAATCTGGCACAGAATACTTGATGGAGCTCTGCAGGCTTGCCTTGGAGTGCAACTTCGGGGCCTAGCTGGAGATGGCCCTCCATGACCGGCTAGTCTGTGGCCTATGGGAGGAGAAGCTCCAGAGATGCATCATAGAGGCAGAGACCTGCACCCTCACATCTGTCCTTTCCACCGCCACTGCTTAGGAGAGGTCGCATCCATCCACAACTGGGTCCCTTGCCAGTCAATGCGTGGCAGTCTCACACCAGGCAAGCACCGGCTCCATCAACTCCAATGGGGAAGAGGTCCACCGAACCCAACAGCCCATCAGAAGGTGAGATCCAGGAGTTCCGCCACACTCCATTCCTGTTCAGGAGTCCACCAGACAGGAGTGTGCCAGCTGTGGGGACCGGCACGACCAGAAGACATGCCAATTCTGGGACACCACTTGCCAGAGCTGTGGCTGCTCCAGCCATATAGAATGCACTTGCCACTCCAGGGGTTCCCAAGCCCCAACGACACAGCCACCTCAACGCCGCTATACCTCCATGCACTACGAAGATGACACTGCCCCAGAAGAAACTCTACCTCCTCATGAGTGGAGAGGTACTGCTGCTACTGAGCCAGACCTTGGCCCCCAAAATCCAGGTGCAAGTTAAAATAGAGGGGTCCCTCTGCTCCATGGAATTAAACTCCAGGTTTGCGGCCTCCATCATCTCGGTGGAGACCCAAATGGGCCCCCCCGCCTGCATCCCTCACCCACAACCTTGGTGGACTTTCAGAGGAACCATGTTCCAATATGGGGTGTGGGGAGTTTCTGGGTCCAGTACTGGGGTTTCAATGACTACCTGGACTTAATCATAGTTGAGGGCAACCTGGTCAGCCTTTTGGGCCGTGCATGATTTGCCCCTGTGGTATCTCCATCGAGGGAGTAAAGCAGTGTGCCCCGCAGGATTTTAGCGAAGTCTGTGGCGAGTTCCTGTTCCTCCTTGACGGAACCCTGGGCTGCTACACGGGCCCCCCTGTGTCCCTGCAACTTGACCCCAAGGTGGCACCCATCCACATGTGTTCCCAGAAGGTCCCATTCACCCTGCAGCTGAAAATTGATGCAGAGCTGGACTGCCTCGTGGCACAAGGGGTCCTAGAACCAGTATCCCATTCAGCCTGGGAGACCCCCATAGTCACCCCCGTGAAACCAAACAGGGACATCTGCATCTGCGCGAACTACAAGTGCACGCTGAATAAGGCTCTGCAGGACCACGCATACCTGGTCCCGGTTGTGAGCCATGTGCTGGCCACTTTGACTGGGGCGAAGATCTTCAGCAAACTCTATCTCACCCAGGCCTACCAACAGCTCCCCATAGATGAGGCCATAGCTGCCGCGCAAACCATTGTTATGCATCGGGGAGCTTTCAGAGTCACGAGGCTGCAGTTCGGGGTGAGTGTTGTCCTGGGACTTTTTCAGCACCTTATGGATTCTCCTTTGAAAGGGATTCCAGGCGTCACACCATTCTTTGACGATGTGCTGAACACCACAGCCATGCTGGATGAGTTTGCTTCCTGTCTGCTCACCGTTCTCCGCCACTTCCACGAGGCCGGGCTTAAGGTGAAGCGGGAGAAGTGCCTTCTCGGAGTTCCCTCCATCAACTTCTTGGGCTTCACGGTCAACGTGGACAGCCTTCATCTGGCAAGGGACAAGGTAAAGGCCATCGTTGAAGCTTCTCCGTCCAAGTCCAAGGCAAAACTCCAGGCAAAACTTCACCATTGCTACGGACCATCGCCCTCTTCTCGGCCTCTTCGCTGTGGATCAGCAGACACAGCAGGTCCTCCCCCCACAGGTCCTCCGATGGTCCACCTTCCTGTTGGGCTATAACTACTGCCTGCAGTACAGCCTGGGGAAGGCTATGGGACACGCCAATGCCCTAAGCCAATGGAGACAGGCCAGACAACACTGGACCCAAATCTCCCGACGAGAGGATTCTGGAACAAGCTCCCATTCCAGTTGCCAAACCAAACGGCAGAGCATCAGTCTCCAGCCCTGTGCCTGAAGAGGTGTCTCCACCCCACAGGTGTGTATCCAGGCAAGTCTGTCTGACAGGGCTCTGGACACCCCGGTGCCTGCTCCACAGCATTCCCTGAGGGAGCACTGCCCCCCCAGCCTATTTACAGGACTATGTCACCTATGTTGGGCTCGAACTACGGGGGGAAGGGTGTTATGTCCACTGACCGCCACCAGGCACCAGGCCCTTAGTAGGGGTGAGTAGGTAAACCGAGTCCCCGGGCTGGAGGTCCCAGCCCTCTGCTCTGCCACGGTCCGCATATTTCTTGTAGTCTTCTTTTGCCTGGTCCAATGTCTTGGCTATCAGGGGCCATGACTCTTGCAAGGCCGCCCACCATCGCTTAAAGTCTGTGGGGGGAGTGCTTGCCGCATTTTCCACTGTGGGCAGAGGTTTTCCTTCAAAGCCTCCTACTGCCATGAATGGAGAAACGCCAGTAGAGGAATGCACAGCATTGTTATAGCTATATTCGGCGAACGGTAGCAACTCCACCCAGTTATCTTGGTGGTAGTTAGTGTAACACCTTAAAAATTGCTCCAGAATTTGATTAGTTCATTCGGATTGTCCATCGGTCTCTGGATGGTACCCTGAACTCAGGGCTGGTTCAATGTCCATAAGTAGAAGCTCCCGCCAGAAGTTGGCAACGAACTGACTGCCCCTATCGGATACCACACGCTTGGGGAAAGCATGCAGCTTAATCACGTGGTTGAAGAAAGCCTTAGCCATTCCCTTTGCCGTAGGCAGCT
Source organism: Lepidodactylus listeri (assembly GCA_029233225.1). Lineage (NCBI taxonomy): Eukaryota > Metazoa > Chordata > Lepidosauria > Squamata > Gekkonidae > Lepidodactylus > Lepidodactylus listeri. The sequence continues at coordinate 3,785,034 of JARCFY010000023.1, forward strand.
GCTTGAAGGGGGTAAAGTGGGCTTGTTTTGAAAACATGTCTACCACCACCCAAATTACAGTCTTTCCCTTCGAGGGTGGCAGGTTGGTGATGAAATCCATAGCTATCGCCTCCCAGGGTCGAGAGGGGGTGGGCAGCGGGTGCAATAGACCCGGGACTTTTCCTCCCCTTCTTTTGCACATCAAACAGGTCTGGCAGGCAGTTACAAAGTCTGAAACATCCTTGCGCATGCGCGGCCACCAGAACTGTCTCTGAATTAAGTTAAGCGTCTTTAGGAATCCAAAATGTCCTGCTAATTTAGAGGAATGGCATGTCAGCAATATGTCTTTCCTTCTGCTTCGGGGTACCACCAGTTTATCCCCGTGGTACCAGCATTTATTTCCATGGAGGGAGCAATCTCCTAAAGCCTCTAATTCTTCGACTTCTTCTGGGGAATAATCCCCCCCCCCCACTCGCTTTTCCCCGGCTCTACCATCGTCTGCTTACTCTGACTCCTGGTGGTCACCGCACCTCCCAGCTGCTGGGGTGAGAACATGGAGTCGAACACCTCCTCTTTTAAACTTTCATGCTGGGGCAATTGTGAGAGTGCGTCTGCTAACGAGTTGGCCTTCCCGGGGAAATGTTGAAGCACAAAATTGAATTTTGAGAAAAAATCCGCCCAGCGGAGCTGCTTCGCATTCAGGGATCTCTGGGTGCGCAGCGCTTCTAGGTTTTTGTGATCTGTCCAAATTTCAAAAGGGGTTTGCGCTCCCTCCAACCAATGCCGCCAGGTGGTGAGGGCCAGTCGGATGGCGGCGGCTTCTTTGTCCCAAACTGACCAATTCCTTTCTGTCTCGTTAAATTTTTTCGAGATGTAGGCGAGAGGGTGCAGCTTCCCATCCAACCCTTCCTGTAGGATGGCCCCCCCCATGGCCACATCCGAAGCGTCTACATGAACTACAAATTCCTTGGTCTCATCGGGGTGAGCTAGGATGGGCTCCGAGGTGAAAAGAGTCTTAAGAGTTTTGAATGCCCTCTGGCATTCCCCAATCCAGGCTATTCTCTTCCCAGGCTTCCCCGCTTCTGGGCCCCTCCCCTTGGTTTTTAGCAGCTCAGTTAACGGGAGGGTGACTGTGGCAAAGTCTTTTATGAAGGTGCGGTAAAAGTTACAAAATCCTAACAGGCTTTGGAGTTGCTTTCTCGTTCGGGGGGCTTCCCACTGAACCACTGCCTCTACCTTGGCAGGGTCCATCTCCAGTCCCTTCTGAGAAATGCGGTACCCTAGGAAATCCACGGAGTCCAAATGGAACTCATACTTAGACAACTTTGCATATAACTGATTTTTCAACAGGGTTGAGAACACTTCTCGGACCAACTGCACGTGTTCTTTCTTATCAGCGGAGTAGATCAAGATATCATCTAAGTAACATAACACCCTCTTGAATAAATGCTTGTGCAACACTTCATTTATTAAGCTCATAAAGACCCTGGGCGCGCCACTCAAACCGAACGGCATCACCAGGTATTCGAACTGTCCCAACGGTGTATTAAATGCAGTCTTGAACTCATCCCCCTCCCTAATGCGCACCCTGAAATACGCATCTCGGAGGTCCAACTTAGTGAACACTTTTCCCTTGGCCGCCTCCGTTAACAAGTCTTTAATCAGGGGGAAGGGGTATGCGTTAGAGGCAGACACTGCATTTAGTCCTCGGTAGTCCATGCACAAGCGTAGCCCCCCGTCCTTCTTTTTCCGGAACAGAACGGGGGCTGCGAAGGGGGATTTAGCGGGGCAGATGAAGCCACGCTCCAAATTCTTGTCTAGGAATTTTCTTAGCTCCTCCCGTTCCGGAGGGCTCATGGAGTAAAGTTTCCCCTTTGGTAGTTTCTTGCCCGGGATCAGCTCTATGGCACAATCTGACAGCCTGTGGGGGGGTAGTTCGTCTGCTTCGGTCTCACTGAACACTCCCATTAAGTCACGGTATTCCCGGGGGACGGCCGCGGGCACCAGAGTGAGTGCCGCCACTCGGAGGGGTGCCGGAGGTCCTGGCCCCCACCCCCGGTCCCATTTGTGGTCTTGGCACTTCTCATCCACCCAGGATATCTTCCCCTTGCTCCGTTTGATATAGGGGTCATGGGAGCTTAACCAGGGGCTCCCCAACACCATGGGGAATTGGGTGTTGGGGGTGATGACAAAGGCTCTCTTCTCCCAATGTTCCCCCATCCCCACAATTAGTCTCTCGGTCTCCGCCACACACGCCTCTTTCATTTCCGAACCGTCCATTTGCGTGAACGTGAGTGGCTCCCCCAACGGGGCGACCTTGGGTCCCAGCCCCTCTACTACTAGAGGGCTAATCAAGTCCCGGGCGCACCCAGAGTCAATTAGGGCTCGGACCCGGACATGGGTCCCGGTCCCGGAGGCTATTACAGTCACTACCATATACAATAAGGGGCCAGGGATGCTCACCGGAGATGGCGCGTCTTGGATGGGGACCTGCAGTTCTGCGCCGCTCACTGCAGGCTGTTGGAGTTTCCCAACATCTGCGCTTCCGTCAGCTCCAGCTCTCCCTGCTCGCTCGCTGCCCCTTCCAGCTGCAGAGCCCGGGGTTTGAACGAGGTTTTCCCTCTGCTAGGGGTGCTCCCGGCCACCGGTGTGGAGGTTTTCAGCATTTTTCCCCCTCCCTTTGGGCACGCCGAGGCGAAGTGGCCACTGTCCCCACATCGCATGCAGAGCCCCTGCTTGAAGCGGGCATCCCGGATCTCTTGTATGTTGGGCTTGGGTTTCACCTTCTGCGCCGCTTTAGCTTGAACCATCGCTGAAGTTCCCATCTTGATGAGGGTGAAGCATTCTTCTACGTCCGCGGCCGCTCTCATCCAGGTGGCCAACGATCCAGGTCTTCCCCCCCTCAGCACCGTCTCATACACCTCGTGGCTCAAACCCTCTCGGTATTTTTCAATGAACAGGTCTTGGGTCCAGCCGCGAATCTTGGCCGCGATGCGCCAGAACTTATCAGTGTAATCCCTCACCGAGGACCTCCCTTGGGTCAGCCTCCGCAGTTGGTTCCGGGCTTTTTCTTCTCCCAAGGGGTCCTCGTAGTGGTGTTGGAGGGCCCACATGAAGTTGTTCAACGAGCGCAACTCAGGCCCGGGGGCGTTGTGCAGGCTCACGTACCAATCGCTGGCGGTGTCCCTCAGCTTGGACCCGATGTAACCAATCCGGTCCCTCTCGGTGGGGTAGAGATGCCCCCAGGTGTCTAGGAACCGCTCAATCTCTAGCAGGAAGAACCGCAACTTCTCAGGGTCCCCATCGAAAGTAGCCATCAATGGATTGGCGGGGGGTGGGCGAATCATCGGCCCTGCCGGCACGGGGGCTGGCGCAGGTATGGGTGCGGGCACCTGGCGGGGAATGGGAGGAGGGACCTGTGGCGGCACTTGCGGCGGCACTTGCGGTGGCACTTGTGCGGGGACTCCTCCAGGAGGTACCACCGGTTGCTGGACTCCCCCCGCGGGGGGTCCTACCCCGGCCGGTGCTGGCTGAGCTGCTTGCATAGCCGTGAGGGCGTCCCGGAACTGATACTGGAGATCGAGGGCTAGCTCGCGCAACTCGGTGGTAAGCTGGAACCGCAAATCTCCCATCATCCAGTCGAGGGCTTGAGTCTGGTCTTCCCCGTAGGGATCGGGCCCGTATGGCCCCATTCTCTCTCCTTCCAGGGACGGGGGACGCGATTCTCCTCCGTAGGTCGTCTCGCGCTCGTCTCCCAGGAAACTCGGCTTCCCGCGGTCGAGGTGATCCCCCTGGAACGAAACCCATGCCCCTTTCCGGTCGTGCACCCAGGAGTCTACGGTCCCGCGACTGAAATTGCTCCATGAGTACCTCGGGGGTCACGCTCTGAAGAGGAGGTAGGTGCGGGATGTAGTGAGCCCCTTGAATCGTAGTCACTGGCACTTCGGGCTCCCCTCCGCCGCCTCCACCACTGGCACCCTGATCCCCAGGGGTGGCCGGCGGGTCTTCGGGAGTAGGGATGGGAAGAGTACCGTCATCCGACATGGTCAGGAACGGCCAAGTCCCAGTCACAGATCTCTGACAATCTGTGAGACTTCTGCTCAAAGTAGTCAAGGATCAGATCTTTGTTGATGAAACACAGTTCTTTATTTCCAATCTCTACATTAGTACAGGTTCTCGGATTATTGACAGAGATAACGCATATGACAGAAGCAGGTCTATTATACCTTTCAGAACAGTTTGAATTACCCATAGGTAGCCAATCACTAAAGGGGAAAAATGGCGGGTAAAAGGGTCTCTGGCCGTTTGCTTCCCACAGGAAAGAAAGTGAGGTGTTAAGTTGTAAATTTCCCTTTCCAAACCAGACCCCTTAGATGTGACCATTTCACATAACAATCGTTGGCCTCAAGGCTTTCGCACGTTGATAAGAGATGGGACCTGTCCTCCCTTGCTGTCCCAGCCGGGATGAATGGAATGCGGAGGCAGGAGTGTGAGAGGCCCATTGTTCCCATACTTTGAAGTTGTCATCCTCCCGGGCTGACAGTTACACAAACCAGGCCTGGTCAGGGTCATAAACCTGGGGTCATATAGCTTACATACATACTGGCCAAAGTGAGGGTTCACATGGTGAGGGGGTGCAACTACATAGCAGGTGCTGTAGAACCATACATGGCAACAGAAATCATAGCAGCAAGCAATAGAAAAGCAAAAGAATACTTTGTCTGAATCAGCAGATTCTGACAGACAGGCAGTCCAAGCTTGGCTCCTAGAAACAATAGAGGTCAAGAATCTTGAACCTCCAGGAGTGCACCAATAGGGACTTTGGTGGGAAATGCAAACCCTCCAATGGGACTGTGGGTGTGACCCAGGGGGCTGTATATAGTTGGCTGCTTCAGCCATTTTGTGTTGTTGTTGTGTACTAATAAACTATGAGCTGATCATCATGGTGTTGTCCAGCCTCTCCATGCGTCGAATCCAGTACGCAACAGTGTACTTGTGGAATTATCACACTGGCGATGTGGATAAAACCACTGTGACCATGGCAATGTATGGTGTGATGCTGGAGTTTGGTAGAGCAAGTGAGTGGTCTGATTATGTGGAGCAGCTTGAACATTATTTCAAAGCAAACAAGACGGATGATTCAGACCAGCAGAGATCTATTTTCTTGACTGTTTGTGGGCAGAAGACCTACTCCCTGCTAAGGAAGTTAGTGGCACCACAGAAACCATGTGAGAAAACTGTAAAGGAATTATGCAGTTTGGCAGGGGTCCGTTGGAGCAGGAGCGCACAGGAGCGCAGCTCCGGGAGCAAGGAGCCCAGGGGGCGGGCACACGACCAAGCCCCGCCTTCTCCTCGGCTTCCCCGAGCAGTGCAGAGGCGCAGCGCCCCGGGGAAAGCCCTGCTAGGGTCTTTATTTTTTTTAATGTTTTGTTTTAATATTGATAATTCTATCATTGTTCCTTTTATGACTGTGTGCTGCTTTCCCAGAGACTTGCTCAAGGTAGCATATAAATTTTCTAAATATACCATTTTTTATCTGGGCACATGGCACATAAGTACTGGAGAAATTTCACCAACTCTTCAGCAGCTTCCACCCTATCAGTTTGGTGTAGTGGTCAGGAGTTGGACTCTAATCTGGGAGAACCGGGTTTGATTCCCCACTCCTCCACATGCAGCAGCTGGTGTGACCTTGGGCCAGTCACAAGTTCTCTCAGAGCTGTTCTCTCATGAGCAGTTCTCAAAAGACCTCTCTCAAAAGACCTACTTCACAGGGTGTCTTGTTGTGGGGAGGGGAAGGGATGGGTGGTGCACATGTCCTGGGTATCTCAAGTCTACTTGAAACCTGGTGGTTTCAAGGGAGCAGGAAGAGAATGAGGGTGTGTTCTTTATGCTTATTTTTTTGCACAAAGTATTGGATGGGGAAGGGAATGGAGGAAGAGAGGTCAGTTTCACTCACCTGTGGAGTGGAGCCTGAGGGGTGGGAGTTGCCTTCTGACACACTTCCGGTATGTTAGGGGGTGTGGCATATGCAAATGAGTTATGCAAATGAGTTATGCTAATGAGCTCCTGCACCTTTTTTTTTTTTTTACAAAATGACCCCTGCAGTTTGGTATAACTGCATGTTTTTTTTTTGTAAAGAAATTTTTATTTTTCAAAAAAAAAAAAACATCGAAAATAATACATTTAACCTTATACAAATCCCTTTTTCCATATTAAATAACATTTTGTTCTATTTGTACATTCTATTTTTATCTTGTTTTGGTGGTTTCCCACCACCTCTGAAGCATAACACATTTTCCATTTTATTCAAAATAGTAATACTTATATCTATGTTTCGTTTCTGGTAACGGTTATATAGCTTTAAAATACTTATACACCAATTCTTATTTTCTATACTCTTATGTATTTCTAAATAAAAACAGTTTCATTGTCTAATTTTAACTAAAACATTCATATAATATATTTCTATTCCTTTATGCTATTATAACCATGTATAAATATAGTTTTTCATATCCCAAAATTTTTCAACATATTCTTTCAAATCTTTCCAGTCTTCCAGAAAGGTCTCTGAGTAAAGATTATTCAATTTTCTAGTCCATTTATCCATTTCAGCCATATATAACAGTTTTTTCAACCATTCCCACACCTCTGGTATTTTTTCATTTTTCCAGTTTTGTGCATACACCATTCTTGCTGTTGTAATCATATACCATATTATTGTCCTTTTCTTTACATTTATCTCTTCTAGTTTAAGTCCTAGCAATAACATTTCAGGCAACTTCTTAAATGTACATTTCAAGATTTTTTCCATTTCTGCATGTATTTTTGACCAATAAGTCTTTGCTTTATCACAAGTCCACCACATATGATAAAAAGAACCTTCTTTCTTTTTACACTTCCAACATTTGTTAGACATATTTTGACCAATATTTGCAATTTTTTTTGGTGTCATATACCATCTATACATCATTTTAAAACAATTTTCTTTTAAGTTATAACACGTAGATATACTCATAGCATTTTTCCATAAAAATTCCCAAGATTCCATTTCAATGTCTTTGTTAAAGTTTATCGCCCATTTTACCATTTGTTCTTTTACCATTTCATCAGCATTAAACCATTTTAGCAAGACTATATACATTTTAGAAATCATTTTTTTCCCACCTTCCTCCCAAACTTGTTCTATTTCATTATTTTTCCCCCTGAAACCGTGTTTTTTATCACTTCTATACAAGTCATATATTTGTCTATATCTTAACCAACCATAATCAAAGTCAATCTGATGCTGCTCCTTCAGTTTGAAATCCTTGCCATGTCTTATTAATAAGTCTCTATACTTCAGCCAATCTTGTCCTTTATATCTTAATGTTGGATGTAAGACTTCTGCGGGTACAATCCACATGGGTATCTCTTCTGAAAAAAAGTTTTTATATCTTGTCCACGTATCCATTAGTGTTCTTCTCAAATAATGATGTTTAAACATATTGTCCATTTTTGTTTTGCCATAATACAAATATGCATGCCACCCAAATCTACAATCATGACCTTCCAGGGACAATAACATTCTATCTTGTAACATAGTCCATGTCCCTACCCAGGTCAAACATATTGCATCATGGTATAACCTTAGATTTGGTAGTTGAAACCCTCCTCTTTCTTTGGCATCACACATTATTTTCATCTTAATTCTTGGTTTTTTCCCTCCCCACACAAATTTAGACAGCTCCTTCTGCCAACATTTGAATGTTTTTACATCTTTCACAATTGGAATAGTTTGAAACAAAAACATTAATCGTGGTAACACATTCATCTTGACCACCGCAATTCTACCCAGCAATGACAAATTCAATTCATTCCACTTTTTAATATCCTGCATAATTCGCAACAATAATTTTTCATAATTATTTTTATAAAGATCAATATTTTTCATAGTTAGGTTTACACCCAGATATTTTGTCTTTTTCACCACCTCACATTCTGTAAGTTTTTGTAACTCGTTTTGTTTCTTATTTGACATATTTTTGCACATTACTTTCGATTTGTTTTTATTTACATAAAATCCTGCTAAGTCACCAAACTCTTTTACTCTCTGTAACAAATGTGGTAATGTGGATAAGGGGTCTTCCACTATAAACATCACATCATCTGCAAAGGCCCTATATTTGAAAGAAAAACCTTTAGTTGTTAAGCCTTTAATATCTTTGTCTTCCTTCACATTTAACAGTAGAACTTCTAAAATACAAATAAATAGCAGCGGCGAAAGTGGGCATCCTTGTCTTGTTCCTTTTTCAACTTTAAAATCGTCTGTCTTTTCGGTATTAATTATTATTGAGGATTTCTGTTCTTTATATATTGCTTTAATGAAGTTAAGCATATATTCACCGATCTCAAGATGTTCTAAAACTTCAAACATAAAATCCCAGTTTAAATTATCAAACGCTTTCTCCGCATCTAAAAAGAAAAAGCCCACTTCCTTTTCAGGATGTTTGTCGTAGTATTCTATAGCGTCCACTACTACTCTTAGATTGTCCCTTATTTGTCGATTAGGTAAGAACCCTGCTTGTTCTGTTTGTATAGTCTCTTTAAGGTGCTCTTTTAGTCTATCCGCTATAATCTTAGCAAAAATCTTATAATCATTATTCAGTAAAGAGATCGGTCTATAATTCTTAACATTGGTCAAATCCTGATTTTCTTTCAGGATCAGTGAGATGGATGCATCTTTCCAGGTTTCTGGTACCTCTCCAGTAACTCTTATATCGTTCATCAATAGCAGTAACACCGGTGAAACTGACTCCTGTAACGTTTTGTAGAACTTCGCTGTAAATCCATCCGGTCCAGGTGCTTTACCTAATTTTGAGTCATTTATTGCATTTTTGATCTCTTGTAATGATACTGGATTATTAAATAGTTCTTTAATTTTCTCTGTTGGTTTTGGTAACTTTAATGTTTGCAGGTATTCTTTAATCTTTCTTCTGTCTTTGTTTTCCTTCTTAAAAAGTTTTGCGTAGTATTTAAAAAATTCTCTTTTTATTCCTTTGTTATCTATTATCTCAATATTATCTCTTATCACTTTAGTGATAAATTTATTTTCACGTTTTTTCTTTAATTGCCATGCTAAGTATTTTCCGGGTTTATTTGCACCTTCAAATGCTTTTTGTTGAAGTTTTTTTAAGTTCCAGTACATCTCTTGGTTCAAAATGGCTTTTGCTTGGTCTTGTAGCATCCAAATTTCTTTTTGCAGTTTCTTTTTCCCTGGTTTCTTCTTCAGTTCTTCTTCCTTTGTTTTAATGGCTTGTAAAATATTTTCATATTGCTCTTTTTTCTTTTTATTATCTTTAGCATTTAACGATATCAATAGTCCTCTCATCACTGCTTTATATGCATCCCATACGGTTTGAATTTTAACTTCTTTCTGCATGTTTACTTGGAAGTATAGGTCTGTTTCTTCAAGTAATTTTTTAATTATTTCTTGATTATCTAATAGGTCCTCGTTTATTCTCCATCTCTTTTGTTTTTTAATCTGCCCAGCTGTCCATAAACACGGATTGTGATCTGAGATTATTCTGGGTAAAATTTTACCCAAAATTTTACCCGGTATAACTGCATGTTAACCACCAGCCTTCAGCAGTGGTACAGTCCCTCAAGATGTTGTTGTTGTTATTGATTGTGTTTATGAATTGCCCCACCCCTGCTACTGCAGGGCTCTGGGCAATATACAACCACAGATAAAACAAGATAAAATCAGTTAAAACATTAGTACAACATTAAAGACAATCAGAAGGCGGATAACCAATCCCCATTCCAACTCCCACTGTCGGCTGCTTCATAGATAGGGGGGAAGAGGGCAAAATAGATGTAAGTAACAGAGAACAGGAAGGGTGCAGCCAAGATGGAACTGTTGCTGTCCTCAACCAAAAGCCTGGCGGAACATGTCTGTCTTGCAGGCCCTGCAGAATTGCATCAGATCCCGCAGGGCCCTGATGGGATTTGGCAGAGAGTTCCACCAGGTTGGGGTCAGGACCGAAAAGGCCCTGGCCGAGGACAGCTAGATGTCTTTAGGGCTGGGATCACCAGCAGATTGCTGACTATTTAAAATTACAATCCTAGAAGCTCAAAAAATATATATACCACAGATTAGGAAAGGCACAGATTGGTACAGAAAAAAGCCGGCATGGTTAGCTGTAAAAGGTGAGAAAGATTCCTGTAAGTAGTGGAAAACTAGTCTCAGTGAGGTTGATAAAAGTGAACACAGGCTGTGGCAAATAAAATGCAAGTCTGTGATCAGGCAGGCAAAAAGGGAATATGAGGACCATATTGCAAAAAATATAAAGACCAACAATAAAACTTTCTTCAAATACATTAGAAGGTGGAAAACAGCCAGGGAAGCAGTGGGGCCCTTGGATGACCAAAGGATAAAAGGAGTACTGAAAGATGATAGGGAAATGGCTGAGAAGCTGAATGCATTTTATGCCTCTGTCTTCACTGTGGAAGATGAGAAGTGCTTGCTGTGAGGCTTCTGCCTTATGCAGTCAAGGATCAGACCTTTGTTGATTAAACAGAGTTCTTTATTCCCATTTACTACATTACAGGTCCTCGGATCATTGTTAGAGATAACGTATACAATAGCAGCAGGATTAATATACCCTCCAGTACAATTTGAATTTCCCATAGGTGACCAATCACAGAAAAGGAAAAAACCGCGGGCTAAGGTCCTTTGACCGTTTAGCTTCCCACAGGAAAAAGTAAAGTGTGAAGTTGTAAATTTCCCTTCTTAAACTGGGCTCTTCAGATGTGTCCACTTCGTGCATAACAAATAGCTTGCCAAGGTCTTCTCACAGCGATAATCAAAGTTCTGTGTCTCCGCAGGCAGGGAGGAAAGGAATGCAGGGGGAGAGGGGTGAGAGGCCGATTGTTCTCAGGTGTTACAGTCACCACTCTCCCGGACCAAAAGGTTACATTGACCAGACCCACCATTAGCAATAAACAGAGTGCAATAAACCAGAGTCAAAGGGAACATGATACAACATGAAAGTGATAGCAGGGAGATACAAGCGAACTGCCAAACCATGTTATATATGGAAGGATTACAAAAGCATAGCATAGAAGAAACCTTTGTTAGAATCCTTGGATTCTGACACTTGCCCACTCCAGAACTGCTGATTTTGGGAGGGGTGTTGAAAGACCTGAGTCTGATTGAGGTGGTGAGAGAGGAGGTCCTATGACTGATAGACAGTTTAAAAACTGATAAATCACTGGGCCCCGATGGCATACATTTTATTTATTTATTTATTATTGGATTTCTATCCCGCCTAGCCAGCGTTAGCCGGCTCAAGGTGGCTCACAACAGTTTAAAAGCAACCACAGTATTATCATAAAAATTCCAGCTAGAAATGCACAAAAAATAGCACAAACCCATAAAAGTTGGCGGTCAACATTGCTTCCAACACTGAGCACAGCAATTTACTGGACCCAAGTCCAGGAGGTTACACCAGTGATTTACCTGGCCAAGACTTAGCTCAGCACTTCCAGAGGCCCCTTCCCCCAGTGGTGGCTCCTAGTTAAAAGCCTGGCAGAAGAGCTCTGCTTTGCAGGCCCTGTGGAACTGCAAAAGGTCCCGCAGGGCCCTGATGTCTTCCAGGAGCTCATTCCACCAGTAAGGAGCCGCCACTGAGAAGGCCCTGGTCCTGGTGGTCGTCAGCCCAGCCTCTCTAGGGCCGGGGATGATCAGGCAGTGTTGGGTGCTGATCGCAGTGCTCTCTGCTATATATACTCTGGGGAAAGAACTCAAATGTGAACTTGTAGATCTCCTGGCAAAAATATACAATCTTTCCTTAAAATCTGCCTCCATTCCTGAGGGCTGGAGGATAGCGAATGTCACTCCCATCTTTAAAAAGGGTTCCAGAGGAGATCTGGGAAATTACAGGCCAATCAGTCTGACGTTGATACTGGGTAAGTTGGTGGAAACTTATTAAGGAAAGAATTAGTAGGCACATTGATGGACAGAAACTATTGAGGAAGACTCAGCATGGGTTCTGTAAGGGAAGAGCTTGTCTCACTAACCTGTTAGTGTTCTTTGAGGGAGTGAAAAAAAACATGTGGACAAGGGGGACCCAATAGATGTTTACCTTGACTTCCAGAAAGCTTTTGATAAAGTTCCTCATCAAAGGCTCCTAAGTAAGTTCAATAGTCACGGGATAAAAGGACAAGTCCTTTTGTGGATCAAAAACTGGGTAGTTAATAGGAAACAGACTGTGAGTATACATGGGCAATTTTCTCAATGGAGCGTGGTAAGCAGTGGGGTACCGCAGGGCTCAGTACTGGGTTCAGTGCTTTTTAACTTTTTTTTTTCCCCCCAAATAAGTCTTTTATTATATTTGACATTATTAATTCACAACAAACTTAAATTTTAGCTTAAATACAGAGTGTTGTCTTCCCCTTCAAATTAGGGGAAATTCAATCACCTTAACCAGGCATTTCAACACAAAATTTACAGAACAATCAAATAATAGAATCTAACCAAAAATACCATTTTTGCCATGTTTCACAGTATTTCTTATCTTCTTTCCCTTTCAGTTTTGTAGTTAACAAATCCATTTCTGCAACGTTAAAAAGCTTGTCTATGAATTGTTGTCTGTTAGGCCCCTTTTCCAATTTCCAATTACTTGCATACACTATGCGTGCAGCTGTTACTGCATGCATCAGAAAATGTCTGTCTTCTTTAATAAAACTGTCTGGAATCATACTTAAGAGAAATAGCTTCGGATCATACTCTATCCTGGTTTGTATTATTTCTTCTGCAATACTCCTAACCATTAACCAGTATTTACTCGCATGTTCACAGCGCCACCACATGTGGTAATATGTGCCAATGTTCTTTTTACACTTCCAACATGTAGTAGAGATGGATGATGAAAATTTAGCCAATCTGACTGGTGGAAGATGCCACCGATAAAACATTTTAATCAAATTTTCTTTAAACGTGACAGCTCTCGTAATTTTTATATTAGTAGACCAAGTTTTAAGCCATAACTCCAAGTTAACACTTTGTCCTAAATCTCTTGCCCATACAATCATGTTTGGTTTAACAGTTTCCTCTTAACATTTTATCTTTTAAAAAGTAATTGTACAAACGTTTAATAAGACCTTTTTCTGTTCCTAACCATATCTTGTCTAAATCATTCGGAGTCATATAAAAACCTTTCTGCTTGTCAGTCTTGTATCTAGATTTTAACTGTAACTGTTCCCACCATGATAAATTCATATTCCTTTGCCTAAGAACCTCCAAACACTTCAGATTGCTTTCCACGTCTAATAGGTCACTATATTTTGCTTTTTTTTCTTTCGATAGTAACGTAGGACGGATACACGCTTCCAATGGTGCGACCCAAAGCGGTGTTTTGGAATAAAAGTTTCCCTTAATTTCAAGCCATACTTTGTATAAAACATTCCTTATATAGTGTTGCTTAAAATGGGCTCTGTCACATCCATACCACAGATATGTGTGTCACCCTGTTACTAGCTCATGCCCTTCTAATGTCAAAGTTCTTGTATCCTCCAAAAGCAACCAATCTTTCATCCATACTAAGGCAGATGCTCTAAAATACAGATACCAGTTTGGTAATCCCAGTCCCCCTTGCTCTTTCTTATCTTGTAGATCTTTTAATCTTATACGTGGTTTTTTGTTTTGCCAGACAAAATTTTTGGTTACCTTATCCATTTCCTTAAAAAATATCTGATTTTTAATTATTGGGAGGTTTTGGAATAAGAAGTTCACTTTAGGCAATACAGACATTTTAATTGTGGCTACCCTTCCATAAAAAGACAATTGTATCTTAGACCATTTTTAAGCTCTTCTCTAATTTCTAATAATAAACTTTTATAGTTGTCATTATATAAAGAACTACACTTATTTGTTACCCAAATACCTAAATACTTAGTTTTTTTTACAACGTCGAAACCTGTTAGCTCCTGAAGCTGCTCGATAGTTTTTTTCGTGCAGTTTTTTGTCACTATTTTGGTTTTGTTGGCGTTTATTCTAAAGCCTGCCAATTGACCATATTGTCTCAATAAAGAACTTAAATGTATGAATGAAGTGAGTGGATTTTCAAGGATAAAAACCATGTCAGCGGCAAAGGCCTGAAGTTTATAACTTTCTTTTTTGTGTTTTAGGCCTTCTATTTCTTTGTCCCTTCTAACTGCTTCAGCCAACACCTCAAGCGTGAATATAAATAGTAGCGGAGATAACGGGCAGCCTTGTCGGGTTCCTTTTTGCACCAAAATTGTCTCCGTATATTCGCCATTAATATTTATTTTAGCGTCTTGGTGTTCATAAATTTTTTGGACCATAGTATAAAATCTTTCTCCACATTCCCATTTGCGTAATAACGCCAGCATAAACTCCCACTTGATGTTGTCGAAAGCTTTCTCTGCGTCAACAAAAATTAAAGCCATCTGCTTTTCAGGGTGCAGTTCATAGTATTCCAACACATTTAAAATATTATGTATATTGTGGCGCATTTGTCTATGTGGTAAAAAACCCGACTGGTCTCTGTGAATTGTATTTATCAGAACCTTTTTCAATCTATTAGCTAGAATTGACGCATAGATTTTATAGTCTGCGTTCAAGAGAGATATCGGTCTGTAATTTTTGATGTTAGATAGATCACATTCTTTTTTTGGAATTAAAGAGATTAACGCATTTTCCCATGATTCAGGTATTATTAGTTTCTCATGAACACCATTCATAGTTTTTTGTAACGGTGTGATCAGTTCTTCCTTAAAAGTTTTATAAAATTCTGATGGGATACCATCTGGTCCTGGTGATTTCCTTTTTTTTTATATTTTGTATTATTTCCATTATTTCTATAGGTTTTATAGTTTCATTCAAAAGTTCTTTTTGTTCTACTGAGAATTTTCCAAAAATAAATTGATCTAAATTAAGAGACAAGGTTGGTGTTATAGGTTCCTCTTCTTTATATAACTCCTTATAAAATTCTTGAATTATTCTTTTCAAATCCTTAATTTCAAAACATTCAGTCCCTGTTTTCTCTTTTAATTTCCTTATAAATTTGCTACTATGCTCCTTCTTCAACCTATATGCAAGCCATCTGGAGGGCTTATTTGCGTTTTCGAAATAGTATTGCTTAGTGTAGGTAAGCTTCTTGGCTATCTCCTGGGAGAGATAACAATTTAAGAGATGTTGCGAGTGTTTAAGTTTGTTTTTAAAATGTTCCACATGAGGGTTCTTTTTCAAAGACGTCTCGTCTTCATGTATAGCGGCTTGTAGCGCTATAAATTTTTCTTTATCTTTTTTTGCTTGCCAGATTTGCTGTCTTATCGCCCTCCCTCTGGCATATGCTTTAAAAGCATCCCATACCGTAGCTATATTGACATCTGGCGTCATATTTTGTTTTTAAAAAAAATGTAAAATCTTCTTTGGCTTCCTTTACAAAATCTGGGTTTAAGAGAAGCCAAGTTTTGAGAGTCCACCTTTTATTTTTCGAAGAGCCATGCAAGGACAGTTCTAATGGATTATGGTCCGCAAAAGACGAGGGAAGAATTTCAACTTCTTTCAAATCTCTTAGCATTGTCAACGATGTCCATATCATATCTATGCGGGACCATGATTGGTATAGATGTGAAAAATAGGTATAGTCCCGTTTGTGTATGTTACGAATTCTCCAAATATCAATTAGGTTGTGTTCTTCTACAAGTTGTTGAAATGAGGTTGGTAATTGATTTTTTTTTTCTATTTTCTTTTCTGGAACACTTCCTATCCATTTTATCGTCCACAACCACATTAAAATCTCCGACTATACACATTTCCTCAGTCAGGTAGTTGTTCAGCACCTTATGAAGATAAGCATAGAATACCTCTTGTTGTTGATTAGGACCGTAAATATTGATCAACAGTGTTGGCTTAGAGACTCTAAAGATCTTAACAATTACTATTCTGCCATCGTCAGAGGAAAAGATTAGTTCTGGCCTTAAAAAGTCCTTGACATACGTTACAACTCCCCTTTTCTTTGTATCTTTATCCGCCGAAATGAACGCCTGTCCCATCTTTTTGCACTCAATAAATTTAATATCTTTTCTTTTTATGTGTGTCTCTTGGAGACACACAATATCCGCTTTTAATTTGTTTAACTGTAGTATGGTTCTCTTCCTTTTTTGAGGGCCATTGAGGCCATTAACATTAATTGAGATTAGTTTAAGTTTCATGGTTTCCATTTCTTCCCTTCTTTTGTATTTCTTCTTTCTTGGCTTGTTGCCTTGTTGTTATTATTGACGGCGTGTAGATCTTTTCTACCTTTGGCATCCTCCATTGATGTTGATCCCTGCTGGCACTCTGTTCCTTCTAAATCTGAGTCACTCTGTTCTTCACCGAGTTCTGCTCCGAATTTAGTCAAGAAATCCTCCGCTTTGAGGATCGAGGTTAGATTGTACCTGTTTCCTTTATATAAGAAAGTTAACCCTTCTGGGAACTGCCACCTATATGCAATTTCATTTGCCCTTAATAGGCTCGCCAGTTGTTGATAGTCCCTCCTCTTCTCCCTGATTCGCCAAGGTATTTCTCTTAAGATTGGGATTTCTGCTCCCTGAATAGTTAACGACTCCTTAGCTTTATCTAATATTCTGTCTCTCGTTGAACGTTTTGCAAATTTAACATGTACTTCTCTTGTGGTTTTCATTTTCCTAGTCATTGTTGTGTTTCGTCTATAGACTGATTCAATCTCATTTCCCATGATTTCTATATTATCATAATTTGCAAATTGAGAAAGCACCTGTCATAACCTTATTAATATTTTCTCCTTGTACCTCAGGCATGTTTTGGAATCTAAGAATATTAGATGCCTTTTCCATCTCAAGTGTTAGCAAAGAAGCTTCTACTGAGTCCAGTTTCGTTTTCATTTCTGAGAGTTGATGAGCCGCCTCCTCTGCTTCGTTTTCATTTTTGTTTATCCGTTTATTTAAATTATCTATTTCTTGTCTGTTTTCCAAGATTTGTGTCTTAAAAGCTTCCAGCTGTGCAGCCGTTTGTTGGGTAAAACTATCAAATTTAGTCTGTATGGGTTCCATTGCATTGCTAATTAAGGTGGGTAAGATTTCCTGGACCGTTTTACTCATAGACTGTGCAATACTTTCCTGTATCTGCTGGTTCAGCTCTTTAACGCTCATTTGAGCAAGTGTAGTAAGGGCAGCTTTGGCTTGTGTTGACTGGCTAGGAGATGGGTTCAACTGACCCGAGCCCAGAATTGAGGGTTTCCTAGATCCGCTGGCCATTATGGTCTAATTTCCCAATAAGGTGAAGATCTCTCTCTCTATATATATATATATTTAAACCTTTAGATATCTACACTTATTATACCTCTTTATGTCCTCCCTGGAATGTTTAATAAAATAAATTGACTGCTTTACCACTTATCCAGATCTTAAACTGCAGATCTGGGTTAGAACTTAATCAGCTAAATAAATCAAATATATCACAAAGTTAATCAGTTAGTTAATTAGTATAGGTTAGTAAATACTTGTATAACAATTCAATTGGGAGCTCAATAAGCCTTAGGTTAATTAATTAGTCAATTAATTAATTAGTAATTGATAAAAAAAATTCATTATATAGAGAACAGTGTTTAGATATGCATATAACAATATATATAGTGCTTCTAAGACAAATATGCTAATCAGATATGGAAATCAATTACACCATTAATTACCATTAATTATCCATTACACCCTTATAATGAACTCAATTGTACCATTAATTTTCTAACACTCTCAAAATTAAGCCTCTTTTAATTTCAGACAGTCAAGTGGCTTAATTCATCCAATGTATTGATTCCCCCCTACCACCCTTATGTATTTACTATTTAGCACTCTCCCTTTACTTTAGCACCTGGGAAACAATTCAATGGGATTTTTTGTTTGTTTGTTTGTTTGTTTTTCCTTGTCGTCACTTCAAGGTTATTTCCCTTTATGTGCCCCACCTACTTCAGAACGCAATATGAGATACAGTGGCAAGTAAAGTAAAGTAACATAAGGCTAAATAAACATTAACTGTGCCCCAAATTTCTCCCACAAGCACCACAAGCACCGGCCAAAGGAACACCAGTCCACTACCAACAACCATAATTCAGACTTCAGACCCGAGTAGTCAGGTGTCAGGAGCTTGATTTGGTTGATGCACAATGTGGTCACAATTTTCTATCGTTTGCCGTAGACCAACAGAGTTCTTTATGTGGGGTGGGCTTCCTCGGAAGAAAGTGTCTATAAATCGGTACGCAGGCAGGCAGCAATGACCAATAGTCTCTGGGGAAGACAGCCGACTGAAGCGTAACGGAATCAAATAAAGCAAAACAAAAACCTAACAAATCCAGCGCCGATACATCGATCCTCCCACACGCCAGTATTTGCTCACACTCCGCTTGCTTGGTTCAAATCCTTTCCGTTCCTTAAAGGAGCAGCCCTGTTGCCAACGAGTCAGCCTTGTTATAGTAAGGAAAGGAATAATTTTTAAATATAAATGAAAAAGTGCATAGAGTTGTATCCGCCTTTAGTTTATGTCCCGGAGATCACCAACACTCCGCTTGCGCCTCAGGACAGCTGACCTCCTTACGGTACGTGATCAACTTCTCACAATACAGGAGGGGGTGGAAATAGAGGGAGAAAGAAAGATAACACAAACAAACAAAGCGGCAGTATTACCAAGGTATTTTTCCCATACACCTGGCCTCGTTTTCTCAGTTCTCAGTTTGCTGCGTTTGCCAGTATTCTTCTTCTTAAGAGATTTTGTAGCCTGTGTCGCTGACAACGCCCCGTAGGGTAAACCATTTGCAGCTATGTCTCAATTAGCATTGAGACCTCTTGTCTCCGTTCCTTGCCTCGGTCGTAGAGTTATGGGGTCTTCGAGCCATCTCCCGAAAGCCCCTCGCCCCAAGGACCCTGCCTTCACCCTCCTCCAGAGGGTTAGCAAGCACTTGCAACGCAATACTACTTGAAGTAAATGGGGAATTCAGCAGTAGCAGCGGATGGAGCTCCGCTGTTTGCTACCGCTGTCGCCGCAAATGGAACCAGAACTCCTCTTTTTAACTTGTTCATTAATGATTTGGAGTTGGGAGTAAGCAGTGAAGTGGCTAAATCTGCTGATGACACAAAATTGTTCAGGGTGGTAAGAACCAGGGAGGATTGTGAGGCACTCCAAAGGGATCTGTCGATGATGGGTAGTTGTTGTCAACATGGCAAATTGGATTCAATGTGGCCAAGTGCAAGGTGATGCACATTGGAACCAAAAATCCTAACTATAAATACACGTTAATGGGGTCCAAACTGGCAGAGACTGACCAAGAGAGAGATCTTGAAGTCGTAGGGGATAACTCAATGAAAATGTCAAGACAGTGTGTGACTGCAGTAAAAAAAGGCCAACGCTATGCTGGGGATTATTAGGAAGGGGATTGAAAACAGATCAGCCAGTATCATAATGCCCCTGTATAAATCAATGGTGCAACCTCATTTGGAATACTGTGTACAATTCTGGTCTCCTCACCTCAGAAAGGATATTATAGCATTGGAAAAAGTGCAGAAAAGGGCAACTAGAAAGATAAAAGGGCTGGAATACTTTCCCTATGAAGAAAGGTTAATGTGCTTGGGGCTCTTTAGCTTGGAGAAATGACAGCTGAGAGGTGATATGATCGAGGTTTATAAGATTATGCATGGGCTAGAGCAGGTAGAGAAAGAAGTACTTTTCTCCCTTTCTGACAATACAAGAACTTATGGGCACTCCATGAAATTGCTGAGCAGTTGTGTTAGAACAGATAAAAGGAAGTACTTCTTCACCCATAGAGTGATTAACACATGGAATTCACTGCCACAGGACGTGGCAGCGGCTACAAGCATGGATGGCTTCAAGAGGGAATTAGATAAACACAAGATAGGGCACCTGCGATACTTGTGCGGGGGGAGAGTATCCCAGTTCTTCTGCCACCGGGGGGCATGTGGCGGCAGCGAGCCCCTCCGCTCCTCCTGCCACCCCCCTTCCCCTCCTCTCCCCAGGGCAAGCGGCAGCTGCCCGCCAAGCTCTCTCCTTCCCCCCCACCAGCGATGAGCCCTGAGTGGAGAGAAGGAGAGGCTGATAGCTGAGCCCGGACGTGTTTACTTGGAAGTAACTCCGAGACCGTGGCAAGAGCACTCTTAGTCTCCCCCCCGCTGGCCGGTTCACCCCTCCAGCCTCTCTCTTGCCAGCCTGCGAAGGCCCTGTTGCCCTTCTTCCGAGGAGGAGCTGGCTGGGTGCCGGCAGGACTGCGGGGGGGGGGGGAGGAGGACACATGTTCTTCTGGTTGAATTGCCCGGCTCCCAGGGATGCCAGACCTTGGCTCCTCTTCCTCCCCCTCCCCTCCCGCCATCGCCTGCCCTCCACTCCCCCCCTGGCTTGGAGGGGTGGCCAGGTGTGGTAGGGAGGGGGAGAGGGACAGAGTGTGTGTGTGTGTTTTTGTGTTTGTTGTGGATCCTGCCTCTCCCAAGCCCCTCCCCAGCAGAAGGCAGGCAGGTGGGCAGCCTCACTCCTCTTCTGCAAGGAACTTGGGGGGGAAGTTGGCGCCGACAGCTCTGGTAAGGCAGCTGCTTGGTGGGGGAAGGGAGAGAGGGAGAGGTGTGCCTGTTCTGCCGATTACCCCCACCTCCCGGCTCCAAGGCCGAGTGGCTGATAGCCACTAATGCCGCTGTTTCCCCACTCCCAGCCCGACTCCCAGGCCCAAGCGGGCTGCCAATTCCCCACCCCTGGCTCTGGCGGTGAGGCCTGAGAGGCTCTCAGCCGCCAGCCACCTCAGATTTCCGAGAGCGTTCCCTCTGCGTGTGCAGGGAACACTCTTTAACTTCGGGGGGGAATTTAAATCCCCCTGAAAGTTTTTAACAATTTTAAGATTTTTCTACACACTGGGGGAATCCCCCAAGTGTGTAGGAAAATCTCCCTGGCCCCCAGTTGCCCCCCCGTGTGGATTTAGATATCTGCACGCAGGGTCGCCTTTGCTATTAGTATATAGATATGGAGCAGAGGTCCATCAGTGGTTATCAGCCACAAGGTATAGATCGGAACCCTCAGTCTGGGGCAAGAGATGCACTGTATTTTTGGTGCTTGACGGGGGGGAGGCAACAGTGGGAGGGCTTCTAGTGCCCTGGCCGCACTGGTGGACCTCCTCATGGCACCTGGTATATTTGGCCATTGTGTGACAGAGTGTTGGACTGGATGGGCCACTGGCCTGATCCAATATTGGCTTCTCTTATAGTTGTTCTTATGAGGGGGAAGGCATCACTCATGTCCGTTAATTGTTTTATTTTTTAAGTTTTTTGGGAGAGGGGGTCCCTGGGGTGGAGAAGGCCAAGAGAGTGTTGAGGACCAGGGTCACTTCCAACGGCTGTCTCTTCCTGGGTTGCCTGATGTGGGGAACATCTTAGGAGGCGGAGGGCATCGTTCATGTCCATTATTTTTTTTTTTAAAAAAAGTTTTTTGGGAGGGGGTTCCCTGGGCTGGAGAGTGTAGGGAGACTTGAGGGCCAGGGTGGTTTATGACATATCTCCTCTTAGGTTGCCTGGCATGGGGAACACCCTGAGAGAGGGAGGGCATGGCTCACATCCATCAGTGTTTCTTTTTAAGTTTGTTTGGGGGGTTCCTGGGGTTGGGGGTTGCACAGAGGAGTTGAGGACAAGCTTCGGGTTCCCTGGTAGAGGGTGTGTGCCAAGAGGAGGAGGGTGGTTTTTGTGCACGATGGGTCTTGTTTTGGGTTCCCCTGCCAGGGACTGTGCTGCAAGGGTCGTGGTTCATGTTGCCAGTGTGCTGGAGGACAGCAGTGGGCTGGCCAGTGAAGAGACGATAAGGAAGTGTTAATGTGCCATGGTACAGAATTTTGGTCCCAGCAGTTCCAGACCTGCGAGAAACTGCAAGCCGAACCCTGGGTGGTGGCTGGTTGCCACGTTGGCAGCAAGCGGATGATGTGGAAGACTGGAGTCATGGGAGATGGGGCGCACCCTGGAGAAAGGATACAATACAATACACAATACACAACCTTTATTGGCATACATTGCAGGGACATCAATAAAGAAACAGTAGCAAACAGCTAGCAGTAAACCAAACAGTAGCCGATATGACTGGATGGAACTAATCAGCGATGATTAAGCCTTATACTCCCTTATCCTTAACTTCCAAACATAAGCTAAAAATTCGGCTACAGACAGAGTAATTGCCAAGAACTTGTCAGACAGTAAAATTTTTAGGTCACTGTCGGACAAGTTCCTTGAGGGGGGTAGGTGGGGGCCAATCAAATAGCTGCACATAGTGGAGTAATGGGGGCAGCGTAGAAGGATATGGGCCACTGAGTCAGGTTCACTAGAAAGACAACTACAGGTTCTATCCCTATAAGGGATACCCCTATATCTGCCTGACACAACAGCTGAGGGAAAAAGATTGAATCTTGCTAACATGAAAACCCGCCGATGAAGCGGAGCTATTAGATTGGAAATATAGGGAGCCATGGGGACTTGGGGGAGGGGAAGATCAAGGAAGCGTGGAGAACAGACTCCAGAACTCCCAGCATTGATTATTTGGGCTTCCAAAAACCAATGTAATTTTCAGGACAGTGGATTGTGCTGTCAGCACACTGACAGTGGGGGGAAGGCATGTCTCCCATTTTGTGAGTAATCATGGTAAGCAAGAGGGACGTGTTGGCACTATACCTGACTCCGGAACATGACATCTCGACACCACTTGGTTCTATGGGTGCCACCAGGCAGGATGAAAACCCGGACATAGTTCTCCCACTGGACAATGGCTGAAAACGGTGTCTCCCAGAGGTCAGTCAGCTGTGAGACTTCTGATTAGATCCAATAAGCCAGAACTTGTATTTCAAAGCAAAGTCTTTATTCTTCATGGTCTTTCAGGAAACACTTGCGTTGTTAGTGATACCACATACAGAATGGGAGGAATTGATATACTGTATTCAAACAAGGGTAAAAGTGCGGGTACCAATGAGAATAAAAATATCAAGCGCCAAAATGTCCTACCGTTACTTTTTCAGGGAAAAAGGCGCATAAGCGGAGCTAAATTCCCATCCCCAGCCCTGTGTGTAATCTACATGCATTCCCTCGCAAAAGACACCTGGAAGAGCGGAGGCCCAGTTGCCCAAGGTTACAAGTGCAGCAACAGAGATAACTGAAGTCTAGCAAAATATATGAGCTCACTCTGATGAAGGAGGGGTGAGGCGGGAGGAGGGGGGGAACCGCCAGAAGGGAAGCCGATGCCAATCTCCCACTGGGACCTGTAACAGGGAGAGAAAAGGAAGCAAACATGACAGGGAACCTGACATCAGCCAGCATATGAGGAGCATTTTTGGGAATGGTCATGAAGCCATGCTTGAAAAAAACCAAGAGGCAGGAGTTCCCAGCTGGAAAGGGGACACATTGCCGGAGGACAGAGCAGGAGTCTCTGGGCATGGGCAATACAGGATAAGGCCTGGAATAATCACCATTTGGAAAACTAATCAGGGAATGGCTTGGCCAGCAATGCGTTATGACATGGAGAGTTATGACACGGAGGAATACATGGTGGGGGACTTGGGAGGAACTCAAAGTGGATGGTTATGAAAGGATGTGGCTCTGGGGGAAGGAGTTTTGAGACATGGCGGAGGAAGACTCTGGGGAAGGCTGACTGTAAGCCAGCAAGGCATTTTATAGGCTCTTATGAACTTTAATATCATAAGTTTGACCTTTGGGGTTGGTTCTCTGCCTAAGGCAAAAGCACTCTCTATTGCCATGAGAAGCTCCAGCCCACAGCAGGAGACTTCCTTCAGAGTTCACACTTGCATGAAGAACAGAAATACATTTCAAAGAACTCCCTCATGAAGAACATGAGATACATTTCAAAGGGCTCTTACATCTACTTCACATGCACCCACCATCCGGGAAGGCAAAACTCCATTTCAAAGAGTCCTTTTGTCCTTTGCGCTGGCCCCTTCACACCTGCCCCCAACAGTTCCAGTAAGAGATTAGGTTGCCAAGCAACTAATCGTCGTCCATCAAGTGACCTGGCCAAAGCCATCACGAGACCAGGGATTGGTGCCAAGAAGACTGACCAGATGGCCCAGGTGTTAGATCCTGATTAGCACCTAGTTTTGCAATACTGCCCACTCCTTCCTGCCCCCTCCTCGCTATGACACTGACCAATAGAAAGACTAGAAAAGATGGACAACCTAGTGGGTGTGACAATGGGATGTGGTCAGCACAGCCCGCCCAAATGCCACCTGATAAAAGATCGTGCACAGCAGAAATAGATAGCTTTTGCCCTCTTTGACCCCTATCTTCTCAACAACCTCTCATGTCCAGCTTCCTATACCCAGTACCTTGCCTCCATCTTTAATCTCCGGTTTGCGCAGCCAGGACTGGAGCGTGTATCTGCAGGTTCAGAGATCGCTCCCCCTTATTTTTCCACTCATCCCTCCTCAATCTTCTCGTGGAAGTGATTCACCCTCTATCAAGCCAGGTAACGTGACTCTCCCTCAGTGATATTCCTGCTCATGCAACAGTGCTATTTTCTGTCTGATTTCCTTAGATCTTGTGTGTACGTGGTTTTTATTATTATTCCTTGTATGTTTGAATAACATCTGTCAGTAAACACCATTTATAAGAAACCGCTTTGTCTCCACACCTATTTACTGAGAACTTCCGGGGAAGCGGGACCTTGGTATAGTTGGCAAGAACCCGTTATTACGCCAATTGCTGAACATAAATTAAAGCAATTCGGCTAACATGACAACAGTGGGGGCACCCCCTTCACGGGGGCAGAGGGAGGGTGTACAATGGAGCGCTATGAACCACTCAAGCCCAAGGATGAGCCACTTACACAGATGGTGGTACAATGGTAGGGACGTCCTGGTTAGGCATCCCCAAACTCATTCCCCCCCAGACTGAAGCTCGACCAATGACTTTCAGTTGTGGGGATGGTCCTAAGGCCCGCAGACTTGCGGCCCCCTCCCCTATAGGCCTAGACTGAAGGGAGGCAGATGAGGGAGAATGTGGCCTCACACAAGCATGGTGTTTATTGGAGAAACAAGATCATGGGAGGACTTCTCCATGGCCAGTAGTCACGTTGCCACCAGAACCAGGTGAAGCCATGGACAGCCTAGCGGCGAAACGAGTGGAACATGCCAAAGAAGATGGCTCAAAAAGGACTGGCAGGGTCCTTCATCAAGTTGAGGCCAAACCTTCTGTCTATTTCATGAAATCTGATGATGATTTTCATATGATATGGTGAAGGCAGCCTAAATACCACCATGCAAACTGCCAGACTTTTGGAACTTCAGTGTAAAGTTTGTAGATACAAGCACTTAAGTAATTTCCAGTTTCTTTGAAAGCTTAAATGTCCCTGCAATCCCACAATCTCTGCCAGGAAAACTATTCTATCGTGAAATGTACAAATAGAGTTATGTGAATGTCATGATCTGGGCTGTGCAACTAAAGGCTTAGCAGGCCCAGGGAGCCTGAGTAGCAGTGGGAGGAGGCCAGGCCTACAACTCCCAGAAGTCTCTGAGAGGTTTTGGCACCAATTTTAGCCAATCTCAGAGAAAGAGGATTAATAATAAAAGAGCTGATACAGAAGAAGAGCTGTTCTTCTTCCAAGGGAGCAGGGCCAGAGGGAAGGCTGCAGCTGGGAGAGATCCTCACCCTGAGAGGAAGGGTGAACAGTCTGAGGCCCAGCTGAGACAGGGGACTAGGGACAGTAAGTCTAGATGCATTAGGGCATTTGGTTTCTTTTCTTTTCACCCACTTATTGCCACTGTTCGTGCACCTTGTTTGTTTTCCCATATTGGGCTGACCTCCTGTAAAAATAAACCTTTTATTTGTTGTTTACTCTGCCTGGTTGTCTCATCTATTATTTGGCCAAACAAAGGAGGCCTGAAGGTCTTGGGAGGGTGCTCTGGGCCTTCTCAAGGGATCCTAAAACCAGAGTGGCGTCAGCGTCAGGTGACACCCCACCTGAGCCATGATAGTGAACGTTACGTGAATTGTATTACATGATATAGCGTTGTGTACAGGAATTCCTTTTCTTGAAGGAAGCCTTCTGAAAGGGGTACGTGAATGAAGGTAAAGAAAACAGCAGCCAAGGATTCCAGCTGCATGAAAAGGGGCTTCTGAAAAGTTATGACTTCCAGGGGTCATTTCGTAGAAAAAGAGGAGCTCATTAGCATAACTCATTTGCATATGCCACACCCCCTAACATACCGGAAGTGTGTCAGAAGGCAACACCCACCCCTCAGGCTCCACTCCACAGGTGAGTGAAACTGACCTGCTCTTCCTCCATTCCCTTCCCCATCCAATACTTTGTGCAAAAAAAAATAAGCGTAAAGAACACACCCTCATTCTCTTCCTGCTCCCTTGAAACCACCAGGTTTCAAGTAGACTTGAGATACCCAGGACATGTGCACCACCCATCCCTTCCCCTTCCCCTCCCCACAACAAGACACCCTGTGAGGTAGGTGGGGCTGAGAGAGGTCTTTTGAGAACTGCTGATGAGAGAACAGCTCTGAGAGAACTTGTGACTGGCCCAAGGTCACACCAGCAGCTGCATGTGGAGGAGTGGGGAATCAAACCCGGTTCTCCCAGATTAGAGTCCAACTCCTGACCACTACACCAAACTGATGGGGTGGAAGCTGCTGAAGGGTTGGTGAAATTTCTCCAATACTTATGTGCCATGTGCCCAGATAAAAAATGGTATACTTAGAAAATTTATATGCCACCTTGAGCAAGTCTCTGGAAAAGCAGCACACAGTCATAAAAGGAACAATGATAAAATTATCAATATTAAAACAAAACATTAAAAACAATAAAGACCCTAGCAGGGCTTTCCCCGGGGCACTGCGCCTCTGCACTGCTGGGGGAAGCCGAGAAGGGGGCGGGGCTTGGTCATGTGCCTGTCCCCTGGGCTCCTTGCTCCCGGAGCTGCGCTCCTGTGCGCTCCCGCTCCAACGGACCCCTGATGACTTCTGATTTGTTTTTAAACTTCCCCTCAGCTTCTCACTGAAAAGTTCAATTCCCACATGCAAGCTTGCCTTGACATCATGTTCCTTATGTAATGTTAAGTTTTCCCATCTAGCAGTCCTGCTTTATGGGGTTGGGCAATGATGGCCATGAAATGCTTTGAAGCAGTGTTAAGGAGTGCCTGACCAAATCAATGTCAGTGTACTGTGATCAGATCACATAACTCAGATTAGCTCAGCTACTTTTATGTGAGAGTCTTAGACATTTTAGTTGAGTACAGCACATCATCACATATGTGTAAAGCAACTAATGAGAAAATGGATAGTTTCAAAAATTGCAATAGTGTGGTCTGACTGCCTGGCTGTGGTGGGTGGGCAGATGGGTGGGGTGGGGAGTCCCAGCCTCTGGACAGGGACCCCACTGGGGACCAGCCTAGTAGCACCCTCCCCCATGGGGGAGGAGACATGTAAGTAGACATGGAAGTGTGGGCCCTCCTGGGAGGGACCCAGTAGTATGGTCCGACCGCCTGGCTGTGGTGGGAGGACAGGTGGGGTGGGGAGTCCCAGCCCCCAGGAAAACCCCTCCCAGCAGAGGCAGCCTTCCATCCAGGTGCCAACAGATGCACCCTGTGGGCTGCATGCCGGGATCACCCGTAGAGGAAAGGGGAGAAGGAAGGGGGGACATGGGGAGGGAAGATGAGAGACCATGGTCTCAATCCATCCCATCCAGAATAGGGTTGCCCAGCATGGATGTTCATCCACCCTGGCCAGGTCTAGTTGGGATTGATGTGGGCAAAGAATGTCTCCCAGGTGGGAGAACACTCACTCACTTTGGATGCTAGTGGGAGAGCAGGAGAGCAGACTGGTGGCCACGCTGGTGAGATCTGGCTATATGGTGGCCTTGTGCGCCCAGTACTCGCATGTACCCAAGTTGGCAGGCTCGGGGGGCTCGGTCAGGAACTCGCAGACCATCACTTTGGCAGAATCTTCTGCCATCGCATGCCTGGTGCTCACACAGGCACTCTGTTCCTCCCACCTCATGATGGACGCCCAGAACTCCTGATTCACATGCCATCTCCTCTCAGTTCTGGGGGCCCACCCTCTCTCTACAAGCTCGCCATCCTCACCATCCCCCACCTTCCCCTCTTCGCCTCTTCTGGCTCTCCCTGCTACTCCCTCCCCCTCCTCCTTCTCATCTCCCACATCCCTCAGCTGTCTCTGGTCCTAGTCATGCAGCCAGCAACACAGACTGAAACTGAATCTGATGAAGACGGAGGTCCTATGCCTGGGTCGGAGTGGACCAGGGGTGGGGATCCCACTCCCGGCCTTCGATGGGGTGCCGTTGGTACCAGCGTCAGAGATTAGGAGTTTGGGAGTGCTCCTGGACCCTTCATTAACGATGGAGGCCCAGGTAGCAACCACTGCGAGGCCAGCATTTTACCATCTACGGCTGGTCAAGCAGTTGGTCCCCTTCCTTGAACACAACGAACTGGCTACAGTGATCCATGCTTTGGTCACCTTGAGATTGGACTACTGTAACGCCCTCTACATGGGGCTGCCCTTGTGCCAAATTCGGAAGCTGCAGCTGGTGCAGAATGCAGCGGCGCGGCTGGTGACAGGCCTTCCGGTACGGGAGCATATCCAGCCCGCCTTAAAAGCACTGCACTGGCTGCCTATAGCATACCGAATAAGGTTCAAGGTGCTGGTGCTTACCTATAAAGCCCTATATGGCCCGGGACCTACTTACTTGAAGGACCGTCTCTCACCATATATTCCCCAGAGAGCACTTCGGTCTGGATCCCAAAACTGCCTGACTATCCCAGGGCCGAAGGAGGCCCGCCTGGCAGTTACAAGGGCCAGGGCATTCTCTGTGGTGGCCCCTTACTGGTGGAACGAGCTCCCAGATAACATCAAGGCCCTACGGGATCTATTACAATTCCGCAGGGCCTGTAAGATGGAGCTCTTCCACCAGGCTTTCAAATAGGGGCCGCCTAACATATACATCTTGGCCCTGGCCCAATTTCCATCTGCCAGTGTCTGATCAGATACGATGGTACATCTTGATGCTGCTTTGATATTTCGAACTGAAGATACACCATCTATGTGTTTTTGATATGTTTTAATGTCCGTTTAAATATGTTTTTAACTATTTTAAGAAATGTTATTGTTGCCATAATGGCTTGTTGTTAGCCGCCCTGAGCCTGCCGTACAGCGAGGAGGGCGGGATACAAATCTCAACAAATAAATAAATAAAATGCTTCCCTTGATACGGGGTCACACATGCACACCAGCCTGAATTCCCGCTCCTCAAGGAGTGGATACAGGTGCTGCTTGATGCCATTGAACAACCTGTCAACCAGGGCCCAGACTCGAGGAAGAACCTCGGTTCCCTCAGGACCTGGCTGCAGCACAGATTCCATTGCCAGATCTAGCCTGCAAATGAGGGGGATGACTTGCCCCAGGCTGGCTGTGTGGGCACAGAGCACATTGGTGGCATCCTGAAATGATTTTTGGATGTGCACCATCTGGGAGAGGGTCAGCCAGTTGTTGGAGCTGATGCTCAGCTCCCCCTCCCCCTGCTGGATGGACATGGAGTACAGGACATCCTGGATCACTGTCTTCTGCTCCACCAAATGGGCAATCATGGCGTAGGTGGAGTTCCACTAGGTGCCGACATCATGGAGGAGGACGTGCTCTGGCTTGTCTGCCTCACCCTTCCTCTCAACAGGTGTGAAGCACTGATGCTTCTCAAAAAGTGACCTGCCAAGTGCTGGCAGATGTGCAGCAGGGAACTAATCTCGGCAGTGCCCTCCCCAGCCATGGCATTGCTCCCAGGGCATCCTTCACTACCAGGTGAATCTTATGTGCCATGCAAACAACGTTTCTGAGTTTGGCTTTTTTGGCAGCCCTACACATGTTTGGACCGCTGTCCATGACCAAATAGCCACAGGTGATCTGTTTTCCCCCAAACCCGGTATTCAGGCTGCGGAGATATTCACTGCCGTGTGCTCCCTGTCCATACCCTGAGTGTGGAGGAGCACCACCTTATAGCCAGATGGAAGTGTGCTCATCCCTGCTTGGGATGGCAGGGCCCCCTGCCCACCCCAGAACTCCTCGGGTTGCCACCAGTGTGCGGTGAAGGAGAGGTAGTCATGGTGCTGGCTGTTCCAAAGGTCGGCCATCAGGTGGACAGTTCACCTTCGTGCCTTGGCTAGCTCGGCTTTCACCAGACGCACCATGGACTGATACATGATGGGCAGCACATGCCAGCTCATGGTCCTCATGGAGGGCATGGTGTACCATGGGGCCATGCATTGTAGTAGCTCCCAGAAGCCCACATCCTCTACCAGAGAGTCCAGGGTGATCATCTGCCTGATGTGCAGAGTGATCGCTTCATGAGCTCTAGCCCTCATCCTCTTTCCAGGCATGGGGGAGGACCCAACGAGCATGATCTCTTGGAGAGTGGCTTGCCTTGGGGAACCCATGAGGAAGGCCAGAGTCCCTACTGTGGCAGCCCATCCCTCCCGGCCTCCCTCTTCCCATCAGCTTGGAGTCTGCTCCCTGTACCCGGCAGCAGACTCGAGGTCCACCCTCTGGCAGAGTCAAATTGGGGTGCGACTGATGCAAGTGCCTCTGTAGAACGCTGGTGGTTAAGTGATGCAGATCCATCCCCCGACAAACATGTACCCCACACACCTGGCAATCCATCACATAGGGATCACTGGGTGGGATGCAGAAGTACTTCCATGCAGCAGACTGCTGCCGTGCCCAAGTCCATCAGTGAGGTGCTTTTCAGGCATAACCGTTTCCCGGACTCAGACCCTGGACTGATAGGGGGGAGCGTACCGATGGTTATGGGACAGGCAGGTGATCATGGTCGGGAATCTCCAGGCACAGAACAGGATGATACGCTTCAGCCATCCTCACCACTAGCTAGGGCGGTCTCCTCCCTCTCATGCATATGTTGCACCCGCAGCCCATCTGGAACCAGGGGGAGCTCTTGTCCGGTGACCAAGACCAGCCCTGTGGATGCTGCTGGGGAACCTGATGCGGAGCTCAAGCAGGAACGCCGTTGCATCCCACCACCTGTGGTCAATGTGTCCTGTCTTTCCATCTGCCCGTGTCTATGACCATGACCCCTTCGGGGGCCCCTCATGTCCCCACAAATCAGACCGAGATAGTGGGGGTGAGTGGCTGCTTGAGTCCTGGGGAAACACTGTGAGGGTCAGTCGATTGGGGCCTCATTGGCAGAGGAAAGGGCCCCAAAGGCAGAGACTCAACTCACCCAGGGAAAAGGTTTTTTTTTCTTTTCAGCAGGGGCAGTGTTGTGTCCGCTGACCGCCACATGGCTCCAGCAATAACAGACATGAGCTTGGCACCTAGGACAATAGTAGCCAAGGATCCTAGGATCCACGGAACCCGCCAGTGAGATCTAGGCAGGAAATTCAACCCCCTCATTAGGACTATAGGTGGGACCAGGGGCGGGTCCAGGGGTGTGTATATAACTGGCCTTTTGGCTGGTTAAGCCAGGCTTGTTGTAACCCAATAAACCTAAGAGCTGTCTCACTAAGCTGTCTTACTTATCCATGCTGTCGAGAACTCAGTACTTTATACTGGCAACGAAGATGGGATCCTGATGAGTGGCTCCGACTCCAGCATCGCATCGAGCACCGATTCTCTGGCACCCAAGCAATGCCAGGCTCCAGCGCCACCCGGCACCGCCGACCGCCCCACAGGACACCACTCACTGCATTGCTCCAGAGTCATGGCTGCTGCTGCTTCGGGAAACATCCAGACATTCGACCCCATGCACCCTGAGTTCTGGGAAGCATGGGTGGAGCAACTGAGTAACTTCTTCAGCTACCAAGAGGTGACGGACAAGGACAAGAAGAAAGTGTTACTGCTAAGTATGTGCGGAGTAGCATCCATCCATTTAGCCCAGGGATTGCTCGCTCCCAAGAAGCTGGCCTACGCAACATAAAGGGACATCACGGCAGCCCTAAACGGCTACTTCACACCAAAGTTGACTAAGATGGTGAAACAAATGGATCTGTGGGCGCGACAAAGAAATCGGGTGAGTCGGCCACAGTCTACACGGCCGAGCTACACAGCTGGCCATGGATTGCGAGTTCCGGGAGGTGGAAGACATCATCCTCACCCAGTTCGTTTGGGGGGTCTGGGACCCCAAACTGAGGCGCAAGCTGATGGGAATGGCTGATTTGAAGCTGGAAGCAGCCCTCCATGTGGCGATGGCATTCAAAAGGTCACACTGAGACTGGGCCACAGCAGCAGCACACCAGGCCTCAGCTGCCTCTGCCTCTGACTACTCTGAAGAGGACAAAGCAAGGCAAGTCTACTGCCCGGCTTGGAGAGAGCTTCAACCGTCGACCACACTGCCCAACCCTACAACCCCCTGCGGCAGCTGCGGGGAGTCCCACGCATGGCGGTCTTGCCATTTCCGTGAAGCCATTTCCCGCACCTGTGGGAAGCAGGGGCACATTGCCTGTGCCTGTCGATTGTGAGGCCCAAGATGCCAGCCTGAAAACAGCTGCCACGCCATTGGGCTGCTGCCCACCACGAGATGGACACCACATCCGAGGTCCTATATTCATCACCTATAGTCAGCCTTATAATGGCTTTCCTCGTTCCTCCAGGATCGGGGACAGAGGGTGGCAGTAGGGGAACAGCTCTCCTGTAGACATCCACTGATCTGTGGGGTCCCACAGGGGGCAGTGCTTTCCCCTATGCTGTTCAACATCTATATGCGCCCCCTCACCCAGATAGCCCGGAGATATGGGCTCGGGTGTCATCAATATGCAGATGATACCCAGCTCTATCTGTTGATGAGCGGCCAGTCGAACTCCAGCCCGGGTAATCTGGACCTGGCATTGCAAGCTGTGGCTGGTTGGCTCAGACAGAGTCAGCTGAAATTGAATCCGACGAAGACGGAGGTCCTGTGCCTAGGCTGGAGCGGTCTGGGGGTGGGGATCCCACTCCCGACCTTTGATGGGGTACCGCTGGTGCCAGCGTCGGAGGTTAGGAGTTTGGGAGTGCTACTGGACCCTTCATTAACAATGGAGGCCCAGGTGGCAGCCACTGCGAGGTCAGCTTTTTACCACCTATGGCTGATCAAGCAGTTGGTCCCTTTCCTTGAGCGCAATGATCTGGCCACAGTGATCCATGCTTTGGTCACCTCAAGATTGGACTACTGTAACGCCCTCTACATGGGGCTGCCCTTGTGCCAAATCTGGAAGCTGCAGCTGGTGCAGAATGCAGCGGCGCGGCCGGTGACAGGTCTCCCGGCCCAGGAGCATGTCCAGCCCGCCCTAAAAGCACTGCACTGGCTGCCTATAGCATACCGAATAAGGTTCAAGGTGCTGGTACTCACCTATAAAGCCCTATATGGCCGAGGACCTACTTACTTGAAGGACCGCCTCTCACCATATATTCCCCAGAGAGCGCTTCGATCCGGATCCCAAAACCGCCTGACCATCCCAGGGCCGAGGGAGGCCCGCTTGGCAGCTACAAGGGCCAGGGCATTCTCTGTGGCGGCCCCTTACTGGTGGAATGAGCTCCCGGATAACATCAAGGCCCTGTGGGATCTATTACAATTCCGCAGGGCCTGTAAGACGGAGCTCTTCTGCCAGGCTTTCAAATAGGGGCCGTCCACAGCGGTTACATCTGGCCCTGGCCTGATCTCTGGCTGCCAATGCCTGAGCAGATATGGGGATATGCCTGATTGCTGGTTGATAATTGCACTGAAGAAATGCCATCCATATGAAATGTGATAGGATGTTTTAGAGTTGTTTAATTTTAACCAAATAATGTATTATGCCATAATGGCTGTTGTTAGCCACCCTGAGCCCGCTGTATGGCGAGGAGGGCGGGATACAAATTTTAATAAATAAATAAATAAATAAATCACAGTGGAACCACAGCAACAGGTACTGAGGCTCCCCGATCAACATACGGTCCCCAATTTCCAAGTCAAGCTTAAAATAGAGGGGTCCCTCTGTACCATGAGCTAGACTTGTCAGTATTAGAGACTCATAAATAGTGAGCATGTGCTATGCTGTCAGGTAGATCACAGCTAACAGCTTCACAGTGAGTCAGGTGAATAAGCAAGGTAGCACTGGCATGAACAAGTCCAGACCTGCTCTGTAAGCCATGACTGCATAATGACTCAGCACCAACCTGATTGGTTAGTGGGACTGGTCAAACTGTATATAGCTAATGTATAACATATAGTAAAAGGCTTTTCCTTCTGTATGAGTGCCTGGCGAAGCACTCTGTTGGTGGAATTAACCAAGTCACTTGTAAATAAATGTACATACACTGTACATAGTGTCGTCTCATCTATTGGAGTCTTCAACCTCTGCTGGTGCTGTTCAGCACAAAACCACATTAACAGACAAGACTTGGGGTCTGGGGCTACCATAATATCAGTAGAAATGCTCTAGGTCCTAAGGGAGGGCCCTGCCTGAAACCCTCCAGCCTAAAATTGGTGGACTTTAAAAAAAAACC
Source organism: Lepidodactylus listeri (assembly GCA_029233225.1). Lineage (NCBI taxonomy): Eukaryota > Metazoa > Chordata > Lepidosauria > Squamata > Gekkonidae > Lepidodactylus > Lepidodactylus listeri. The sequence continues at coordinate 3,819,554 of JARCFY010000023.1, forward strand.
CGTGCCAGTATGGGGAAAGGGGTGGGTTAGAGTCCAATACCGGGGGTTCGATGGATACCTCAGACTCATCATATTTGAAGGGGACTTAGTTATTCTCTTGGGCCACACCTGGTTCGCCCCACTGGGGATCACCATAGGGGGCATCAACTCGTGTACTCCAAGTGACTGTAATGCTGTTTGCCAAGAGTTTCCGTCCACATTTGACAGATCCCTGGGATGCTATACGGGACCCCCAATCTCCCTATTACTTGATCCCAGTGTCCAGCCAAGCTGCATGTAAGTGCGGCACGTTCTGTTTGTGCTGAAGCCCAAGATAGACGCGAAGTTTGACTGCTTAATGGCACAGGGAGTCCTAGACCAGTGTTGCACGCAACCTGGGAGACCCCCATTGTAACACCAGTAAAGCCAAATGGCGACATTTGCATCTACATGGATTATAAGTGCACGTGAAACAGAGCTTTACAAGATCACACCTACCTGATCCCAGTTGTGTTAGCAACCCTGGCAGGGGCCAAAGTTTTTGGCAAACTGGACCTCGCCCAAGCTTACCAGCAATTACCCATAGATGAGGCAACAGCCACGGCCCAAACGATTGTCAGGGGGGGGTTTTCAAAGTGAAACAGCTACAGTTTGGGGGTGAGCGTGGCCCTGGGAATATTTCAGAACTTAATGGACTCTCTCTTGAAAGGGATTCCTGGGGCCACACCCTTCTTTGATGATGTGATGATCGCTGTGGCAACTTAGGAGGAGTTTGAGGCCTGGTTGTGCATCGTCCTCGGCCATTTCCAGGGAGCGGGACTTAAAGTAAAATGGGAGAAGTGCCTTCTTGGGGTGGAGCAGGTGGACTTCCTGGGGCTCACCATCAACATGGATGGGCTCCACCCTGCCAGGGACAAGATCAAGGCCATTGTGGAAGGCCCAACTCCCAAGTCCAAAGCAGAGCTCAAGGAGTTCCTCAGACTTTTGAACTTCTACCATGCCTTCCTCCCCTGCAAGGCAGCAGTCACGGAGCCCCTTCACCAGCTGTTGGACAAAACTGCCCCCTGGGTCTGGGGGCCTCAGCAGGTAGGAGCTTTCAAAGCTGTAAAAGCACTTCTGATTTCGAATTCAGTCCTTGCCCATTTTGACGAATCCTTGCCGGTGGTTTTGGCATGCGACACCTCTCCCTATGGGGTGGAGGTGGTACTGGGGCATCAACTACTAGATGGTAGGGAGGTACTGGTAGCATACTATTCCCGGACTTTATCAGCAATCGAGCGCAACTATGCCCAAATAGACCAGGAGATATTGGCAATAGTAGCAGGGGTCAAGAAATTCCATGATTTCTTATGCGGAAGGGCCTTTACCATTGTCACAGACCATAGGCCTTTCCTAGGGCTATTCACTGCAGACAAATAGACCCCACAAATCTTGTCCCCACAGGTCCTCCGCTGGTCGATCTTCTTGGCAGGCTATAATTGTCAGTTGCTGCACCCACCAGGAAAAGCTATGGGCCATGCTGACTCCCTCAGTCATTTACCCCTGCCCTTGATAGAGCCAGACCTGACTTCCAGTCTGGCGTTTTCAATGGCGGGTGCATCTTCCTCGAGCTTGAGGAGACGTGACCTGGTCCCGGCGGCATGAAGGGGTTCTGAACGGGATTTGGACCCCCAGGAGCCCTTGGAGGGGGCTCCTGCCTGAGGCGCGAGGGATAGCCTCTCCCCAGGTGGCAATTTGGGGATCAAGGCTTACCTTTGCCTCGGAAGGTTCTGCCGACGTGGAGCCGCATGGCACAAAGAAGCATCCCCGGTCAGCTGCAGAGACCATAAGCGGCAAAAGAAAGTGTTGATTGAGCTGAACACATGGTGAAAAAGTGAGTTCTCCTTTCTTTAAAAAAACCAAACGAGGATTCTCTAGTTGTAACACGAGGGGGATTAACCCCCCTCCCTTTTCTTAAAAAGCGGAGCTTTAAATACAACAGAGAATTGGGCTGGCTGGATTGAATGACTGGAATTTAAAGGGACACAGCTTGTTTGTTTGAATGCAAAGAAGAAAATCTTTTTTAAAAAAGCTGTACTCTAAACTTTTCTGTATTGTGAAAGAAAAGAAAAAACAATGACAGGCAAAGGAGACAAAATGGTGGGGAAATCCTCTAAGCCTTCTCCAAAAGCTCCAACATTGCTGCCAGCTGGGCAACCAGAGCCCAGTACAGACCTATCTGCTACATTAGTGGCTGCATTGCGCCTTCTGATGGAACAAATGAGTTATGTTAATGCTAAGCTAGATTCCCTTCAAAAGCAGATGACAGATGCGAGAATGAAATCTGACAACTTGGCAAAAGAACTGGTAGCTGTTAAAGTTAAATCCAAGAAACTGGATTTGAGAATGGAAGTGATTGAAAAAGAAAGGGCTTCTGACAAGGACGATGTTTTGTGACATCAGATGGAAAGGTCAACAATCTTTCTGAGATTCCAGGGTGTGCCTGAAGTAAAAGGGGAGAACCTAAAGCAGATTTTGAGTGAAGCTCTTGCTCCAGTGACAGGTTTACAAGTGGAGTTATTGCAAAGCGATATGGATGTGGTCTATAGGACCTATCTGGAGTTTATAAAGAAAAAAAACCTGCCTGGAGAGGTGGTGATAAAAAAATCTACAAGAGATGTGGTACTTAAGGCCACAAATAGAGCCATCCTGAAGATCCAAGAAGAAGAAATTAAAGTGTTAAAGGACATTCCATTTGAAATAAGGAAGAAGAGGAAACCCTACAAGGCTTTAACTACATTCTTGCAAGAGAAGAACATTATGTATAAATGGATTACCCCTGAAGGATTGTTGTTCAGATATCAAGATAAGAAACAAAAAATTAACTCTGTTGCAAAAGCTAATTTTTTTTTTGGATTTCTGCAAAGAAGGGAAAGAGAAAAAAATCCACAGAGGATTCCCTTGAAGATCAAGAAAGCATATATGGACTGGAAAGCTCTGATTCCGCTGGAGGTAAAGGATCAGGAGAAGAATCAGATGGAGATTTGGGAGTTTTTTTAATATTACTTTTGCAATATTTTAAAACGGAATTTTATAGTTATGATACAAAATGGTCTCTGTATACTTTAGGGTAGTGTAGTTTTTAGGGTTTTTAGGTAATGTAGTTGTTTTTTAGTCTGTAGTTATATAAATCAATAAAAATATATTTTAAAAAAAGATAGAGCCAGACCCGGCCCACTGCGTCCTCCGCATGGATGACCTTCCAGATCAGCCACTGCAGGCAGCCGACATAGCCTGCTGCTCGGTTCAGGACCCAATAATCTCCTGGGTGCTGTGGTGGGTGCGCCAGGGATGGCCCTTGTCAGCTGCGAGTCCCAAATTCACCCCTTTCATGAGCTGCCAAAACGAACTCTTAGCATATAAGGGGTGCCTGCTCTGGGGGGATAGGCTGGTGATTCCCGAGGCTTTAAGGCACTGTGTCCTCACTGCCCTCTATGATGTGCATCCCAGAGTGGTGCACATGAAAGCTCTAGCCAGGAGCTATGTATGGTGACCAAAAATTGATGCAGAGATTGAGGCATGGGTGAAGAAGTGCCAGGCATGCCAAGAAAGCTGTCCCAACCCACCAAGGGCACCAACACAGGCTTGAGAGTCAACCCAGACACCGTGGTTGAGGCTCCATATTGCTTTCGCGGGGCCATTCCACAGGCTGATATTTACGGTGACCGTGGACTCGTATTCAAAATGGCTGGATATCACCCCAGTTTCCACAACATCTTCAAAAGCGGTGATCCAGGCACTGTGCTGTTTGTTTGTGACCCATGGACTCCAGGATACTATCATCTCTGACAATGGGACCGCCTTCATGTCGGACAAGTTCCAGGAGTTTCTATGGGGCAACCTCATCTGGCATGTACGATCAGCACCCTTCCACTCTGCTACCAATGGCCAAGCAGAGGAAATGGTGCGGACCACAAAGGAGGCCCTCAGCTGCATCACAGAAGGGGATTGGGAGTTTTGGTTGGCCTGGTTTCTGCTGGCGTAACACACCAAACTTGATTGGAGGCAACAGCCCCGCAGAACTTTTGATGGGCTGACAACCAACGGTACTACTAAACCGACTGCACCCAGATAGGGCTCCAGAGTTGCGGAAATCAACAGACCAGGCAGAAGCCCCATGAAGATTCTTCCTGGAGGATCCTGTCTTCCTGTGCAACTTTGGCAGGGGCCCACAGTGGTTGGCAGGATGGATCATCTGTCCCACCGGACCAGTCTCCTACGAGGTTGCCACCGAAGATGGCCAAGTCCTTAAAAAACACATGGACCAACTACGCCGCTGTCAAGTTACCACCATCACAGACCCTGTACCTGTGCAAACCCCTTAGGAACCATCCCGAGGACTGCCGCCTGGCAACATTCCCCAGGAAGAAACAACTGCGGACTCCTTTTTTCCGGGACAAGGGTTTGACAAAGGAAACCCCCCACCTGCATCAGAGGCTGTCAGCGAGCTGCAAGAAGCAGCAAGTCCCAGAGAGAGTTCCCCTTCCGAGAGCCAGGAGCCACTGCCACCGGCACCACCCCGCGGCATACTTAAAGGACCATGTGCCCTAGGTATTGTATGAACAATGGGGGAAGGGGTGTTAAGTCCACTGACTGCCACATGGTGCCAGCCTTCCTTATAGTCGGCCTTCCTTATAGTCCAACTCTCACAGCCATACATTACTACTGGGAATACCATTGCTTTGACCATATGGACTTCTGTCTCTACTTTTTATTATGCTGCCTAGGTTTGCCATTGCTTTCCTCCCAAGGATCAGGAATCTTTTAATTTCATGGCTGCAGTCACCATCTGCAGTGATCTTGGATCCCAGGAACATGAAGTCTGTCACTGCTTCCATGACTTGCTCTTCTATTTGCCAAGGCGTGATGGGGCCAGATGCAATGATCTTTGTTTTTTTGATGTTGAGTTTCAAGCCAATTTTTGCGCTCTCCTCTTCCACTCTTAGCAAGAGCTCTTTAGGTCCTCTTCACTTTCTGCCATTAGAGTGGTATCGTCTGCATATCTGAGGTTGTTGATGTTTTTCTCACCAATCTTAATTCCAGCTTGTGATCCATCCAGGCCAGCATTTCACATGATGTTCTCTGCATATAAATTAAATAAGCAGGGTGACAATATACGTCCTTGTCATACTCCTTTTCTTATGCTAAACCAATCGGTTGTTCCATATCCGGTTTTAGCTGTTGCTTCTTGACTGTTATACAGGTTTCTCAGGAGACATGTGAGGTGGTCTGGTACTCCCATCTTTTTAAGGACTTGCCATAGTTTAAGGACTTGCCATAGTGATCCACACAATCAAAGGCTTTAGCATAGTCAATGAAGCATAAGTAGATGTTTTTCTGGTACTCCCTTGCTTTCTCCATTATCTCTAGTTCCTCTACCTCTTTGAAACCCAGCTGGTACTTCTGCAGTTCTCTATCCACCTACTGCTGAAGCCTAGCTTGTAGGATCATGACCTTGCTAGCGTGTGAAATGAATGCAATTGTGTGATAGTTTGAACATTCTTTGGCATTGCCCTTCTTTGGGATTGGAATGTAAACAGACCATTTCCAATCCTGTGGCTACTGTTGCATTTTCAAATTTGCTGGCATATGGAGTGCAGCACTTTAACAGCATCATCTTTTAAGACTTTGAATAGCTCAGCTGGGATACCATCGTCTCCACTAGCTTTGTTGTTAGTAATGCCCCCAACAAAAACTGTCTAGCTACAGGGTTGCTGGGTGGTTGGAGAGACGATGGGCTTTGCCCTTTTTGTTGGGGCCCCAGCCAATGTGATTGCTGTGCAAAGGCACATCTCAGTTGCTCACCCCCAAAAGCAATGCTGGATCCAGGTGTGGCGAGGTGTCCTTAGTGGGCTTCCCTCCCTGGATGGGCCCTCCAGAGGGCAGGGTCTTCTCCACTGCTCCGAGCAAGAGGGTGATGGCTGAAGACGCCTTTCTTCCTCTCTCTTGCTCCTGCTTACTCACTTGGAGATGGCAAGCAGGTAGCACCAGTGAACAGAAGAAGCCGCTGAGCCAGGGGCTTGTCGGAGGTGCCTCCCAGTGGTACAGAAGCCATGTCAGGTGCACAGGGAAAGAGTAGTCCTTCCTTTTCCTTTTGTCTTGGTGGATTTCTGGTAATTTTTTCTCCTCAGGTAGTGTGTAGTGGAGACAAAAATCTCTCAGTGTGTGGGGGTCACTTTTGTACTGAATAGATGGGGAGGGAGTCAAGGGGGAGCATCCACAGCCTCCTGTGCTGGGTGTGAGAGGTGGATGGTGTGTCAGAGATCCCTGATTCCCCTTGCTGCAAAGCATCTCTAAGAAGCCCTTAAGCCCCATCAAAATCTTTGCCTGCCATTGGCGTCACATACCAGTTATCTTGTTCTAGCATCCCACCTACTCCTCCAGTATACCTTAACATTAACATTTCCTTTGCTTTTTTAAAAGAGTCACATTTGAGTTCCTACAGACCCACATTTAGTTCTATAGCCTTAAGTTGTAGAGCCCAGTTCTCAATCATGGGTTGCCTTGTACGTTTGGAAGCTCAAGCCAAAGTTTGGGTTCTCAACAATGGTTAACACAAACCATAACTGGACATGGTACCTGAACTTGGCTACATCACCGGGCTGGATTGTATAAGGCTTTATGTCCAACTGTAGCGCCGCATCTTTTATTCTCTGTGCACTTCAAAGGCATTTACTCAAAGGCATTTCTTTCTATAAGCCAAGACAGTAGGAATCTGTTCATCTCAATCACCCACTCAGAGATAATGACCTCAATCGCTCATTTGTGTGGGATAGTGAGAGAGCTGAGTGGATGCCAACAGCCTTGATTTACTGTAGAGATAATACCTGGTTGAGAAGGACTTTTCCTTTGAACGCATCAGGGAGAAAGGCTCAGATCTCGTCTTTGCATTGGTTTTGATTTTTCTTTGGCACTTCAGGTTTATTTAACATATTATGCCAGTATATAGGAAGCGAAGAGAGAGAACTTTCCCTCCTCCTCCCATAAAGAGGTATGGTATGGGTTTTGCAGCAGATCTCTTTAGCAGTTGAATGTAACATGTAACAAAGCAGACTTTGAGCTGGTTTTCAGCTTCCACTGTTGGTCAGAAGCTGATTTACAGTGGATTGGGGGGGATCACCGGAGAGTCAAGTTCTGATCTCCCAGCACTTCCCTGTAATCTAACCTTGTTATTCTGGGGCATGTGAAAGCTTGGGGGGAGCTAATCAGAGGCTGCCTCACACAGCTGCTGGGGGAGATGCTGGGTATGGGATTCTGGTCCCCCCTACCTGAATAATTGCTGCACAGTGAAGTTGGAGATTTTTATTTATTTATTTGATTTATATACTGCCCTCCCTCTAAATGGGCTCAGGGTGGTTTACATCAATTAGTATAATACAATTAAAACAGTGTTAAAATAACAGTTTACACAGGATGAAATCATAGAATACTGTGTAAAAACAGAGAGATCAGATGTCAAATCAGTGATGGGTGCCCTGATGTCCGATCAGATCCAGGCCACTGGTGGTGGGAGGTTTGCCCAAAGATGGGGAAGGCGGGGGGGATGTCTGACACCTCAACCAAAAGCTCAGTGGAAGAGCTCCATCTTGAAGGCCCTGTGGAACTGCAGTAAGTGCCACAGGGCCCTGATTTTGTAGGGGAGCTAGTTCTACCAGGCAGGGGCCAGGGCTGAGAAGGCTCTGGCCCTGGTCGAGGCTAATCAGATGACCCTGGGGCCAGGGACCACCAAGAGATGTTGATTTGTGGATCTCAGTGCCCTCCGGGGCTCCTCTGGGGAGAGGCGGTCTTATAGGTATGCTGGTCCCTGGCCATATAGGGCTTTAAAGGTAAGCACCAGCACCTTGAAACAGATCCGGAATTCAACAGGCAGCCAGTGCAGTTTACGCAGCACTGGTGTCAGCTAGGCTGTCATAACTAAATGGAGGGGAGAGAGGGAGAGGAAAAGGAGGGGGGAGAGGGAGAGGGTACTGGGGCACTCATTGGCTTGTAGCCAGCTGACACCCCAGTTTGAACTGTGTACATAATCCCGTCCCCGCCTCCCCACTTTAGTCTGAACATAGAAGTGCTTAGGGAATGTCTTAGAAATACTGACTCCAATAAACTGAACCTACTTAAGGACCGTTGTTGAGTGCTGATTTACTAGGGAACCTGACAGAGTGTTCAGACTCCTCATCACTGGACTGTGTGCCCCATCCCAAATCTCAACATGAGCATGTGGAACGGCGGAGACCAGCCAGTCTTGGAGGTGGCCGTCACCATGGTGAGCGATGTCCCCTTGACAGGGACGCAGATACTAGCTCTCGGGCGGGGGCCGGGAGGAGGTACTCGAACCCAGGGGAGAGATCTCTATTTGTGGGTGCACCTTTCTACTGCACCGAGGGAATTGTGGATGCTAACTCTTGAGTGGCCATGCCAAGCTGCTACGACCGGGCACAGCCCAACCGTCCAGAGTCACTGGGCTGGGGTGGAGGAAACGAGGTGGAGGTGCTGGTTGAGTGCATGGGAATGCACTTGTGGGAACGAGTGCAGGAAGAGATTTTTGAACTCACGATTAAATTACCACAGATGATCGCAGATGCGGGGAGGGGTGAACTGAGGCAACAGGCTCCCCTCCAACCAGAGTGGGTCGCAGTGCCTACGGGACGGCCAGACAGGCAGCCGAGAGCTCCCCCTATGCATCCTGAGGCCCCAGCCGGGACCCCTGGGGTTCCTGTGAGGCCAGAGTAACTGGCTCAAAACCCCAGTCCTGGGGTCCCCAGACTGCAACAACCCAAGGAGTTGCTGGAAGCTACGTTTGACGGGGCCCCTGAAAAGTTAGCGTTCTTTTTAGTGCAAGTGCACACATTTCTAAGAGATTGAGGCCATCTATTTCCGGATGATGAACACTGGGTTGAGTTTGTCAGCGCAAAGCTGAGGGATCAAGTGGCAGACTGGTACGTGGGTTTGCATGAGATCTAAGGCCCCGAACTATGGGATGTGCAGGCTTTCATGTGGGCACTGAGGAGGCAGTATGAAGACCCACTGGCCGGAGAGAAGGCGAGACCGCACCTCCGCTCCTTGAAGCAAGGCAATCGCATGGTGTGCGAGTACTCTGAAGAGTTCAAGATGATCGCTGCAAAGATCCAAGAGTGGCCAGAGCCCATGCTAATGGAACATTTCCAAACAAGGCTCAGTCATGAGATTCTTGACACAGTTTTGCGCAATGTGCAACCCCTCTCCTTGGTGGCCTGGATGCGAGAAGCAGATGATGCGGAGAACCGCCTGCAGATGATCAAGATGCGAGCTCCGCGGGCGTACCCTAAAACCCCTGGGGCTCTCCAGAAGACGACCCAGCCCAGAGGAAAAGACCACATCAAAGAGCAGTGGAGGCGGCATGGGCTTTGTCTTAAATGTGGGGAAGCTGGCCATTTTGCGGCTGCCTGCTCGTCAGGTGCAACTTCAATCCCTCCAAGAACTGGAGAGAAGGCAGACACGAAAACCCCGAAATGACCAAGCGGTGAGAAAGGGAAGTTCCCGAAAGAACTACGGCTGGGAGTGCGACTGGAGGACACCTCGTCAAGCAGCGAGGAAGCACAAGAGCTATCAGGAAAAGGCTGGGACTTGCTGTAAGAGGCACAAAACAACAGGTCCGAAAACTGCAGGTGCCGCCTATGGTAAGCAGCTCTGACCCCATCCTGTTTGTGACTGTGACTATTTTAAACAGAGACCTGGGCACGCAGATTCGAGTCTGGGCGCTGATCGACTCAGGCTGCGCAAGAGACATAATCAGCCTGTCCCTGGTTATGGGGCTGGGGACCCCAATCCAAAAACTTCCAGAGCCATTAGTTTTTGTTCAGATGGACGGCTCCCCTATGCAGGAATCGTGCAAATACCAGACAGTCCCTGTGCTGCTGGGGGCGGGAGAACATTGGGAGCACCGCTCTTTTGTGATTAATCCCAACGCCCGGTTCCCGCTGGTGTTAGGAAGCCTTTGGCTGTGTGCGCATGACCCTTATATCCAGTGGAGCAAGGGGGTGGTGCATTTTGTTGATCCAGGGTGCAAGTCCCATGTGTGGTCACCTGAGTGGGGTGAGTCTCCTCCTGCAGATCCAGTGATTGCTTGCCTGATGGAGGAGGGTGGGGGGGGATCTCCCACGAGTATGAGGACTTGGCAGAGGCTTTTGGGGAGGTGGAAGCAGATGAACTACCCCCCCCACCGGAATTGTGACTGTGCTATTGAACTGTTGCCGGGCACAAGTTGCCTAAGGGAAAGTTGTATTCCATGAGCCCAGTATAGAAAGGGGAGCTATGCAAATTCATTGATAAAGACTTGGCACAAGGCTTTATCTGTCCCGTCTCCTCCCCTTACGCAGCTCCTGTCCTTTTCTGGAAGAAGAAGAATGGCGGACTCAGATTGTGTACAGATTACAGAGGGCTCAATGCAGTGTCTACTACCAACGCCTGCCCCCTCCCCCTGATCAAAGACTTGTTGGCTGAGGCTTCCAAAGGGAAAATCTTCACTAAGCTTGATTTGTGGGATGCTTACTTTAGAGTGTGTATAAGGGAGGGGGATGAATCTAAGACAGCATTCAACACACCCCTGGGGCAATTTGAATACCTTGTTATGCCATTTGGCCTCCAGGGGGTGCCTGGAGTTTTTATCAACCTGATCAATGAAGTGCTACACAAGCACTTATTCCAGGGGGCACTAGTGTACTTAGATGACATTCTTTTGTATTCCCCTGACAGGGAATCACATGTCAAATTGGTGAGGGAGGTTCTCCAGACTCTTCTGGAGCATAGGCTATTCGTTAAGTTGTCCAAATACGATTTCCACAAGGAGGAAGTGGATTTCCTGGGCTATCGTATTTCCCAGAGAGGGTTGGAAATGGATCCAAAGAAAGTAGCAGATGTGGTGGGGTGGGAAGCACCTACCACCCGACACCAGCTCCAATCATTTATCAGATTCTGTAATTTTTATAGGGATTTCCTCCCTAATTTCGCCCAGGTAACTCTCCCACTCACTGATTTGCTGAAAACAAAGGGGAAAGGTGTGGAGAGTACAAAGCCTGGGGCAAAGTTAAACTGGATGACTGAATGTCAGCAGGCATTTGAGATGCTTTAAAAGCTGTTCACTTCTGAGCCAGTGCTTGCCCACCCCAATGAGAATAAGAAATTCATTGTCCAAGTGGACATGTCCGATGTTGCGATGGGAGGGGCTATCTTGCAAGAGGGGTGGATGGGCGACTCCACCCCCTGGCTTACATTTCTAAGAAGTTCAACACTACAGAGCGAAATTGGTCAGTGTGGGACAAGGAAGCCGCGGCTATTAAATTAGCTTTGTCAACGTGGCATCATTGGTTGGAGGGGGCACAGGTTGCATTTGAGGTTTGGACTGACCATAAGAATCTAGAGGCACCGCGCATCCCCCAAAGCCTCAATGCCAAACAGCTCAGGTGGGTGGAGTTTTTCTCCAAGTTCCGTATTACCCTCCACCGTCTCCCTGGGAAATCAAACTTTTTGGCTGATGCCCTGTCCCTCCTCCCCCAACATGCACTCTAGAGGGAAGACATGATTGGGTCTATGTTCCCACCCTCACAATTGGGTGGGTGGTACTGACCTGTAACCAGGTGAGAGCGGGGGGGGGGAGAAGGAGGTGTTTTCGTGGAACACCAGATTCAAAGATGTTGTGTCTGATGAAGACTGGGAGGAGCTCACCTCCTTGCAGGGGGTGGAAGAACACAAAGATGGCTGCTGGTATAAGGGGTCCAAAGTCTTCGTGCCCATTTCTATGTGGGGGGAGGGGATGCGCTGGGGCCATGAATCAAAACTAGCTGGACATTTTGGGTTTCTGAAGTCTTTGCATTTACTGCAATGCCAGTTCTGGTGGCCGCATATGAGGGCGGACATTTCCCAATATGTTACCTCGTGCCCTACCTGTCTCATGTGCAAACGACAAGGGGGTAAACCCCCTGGCCTGTTGAAACCTTTGGAAACCCCATCTAGGCCATGGGAGGTGATTTCGATGGATTTCATCACTAACTTGCCCCCCAGCAAGGGCAATACTGTTATTTGGGTGGTGGTAGATTCTTTTTTGAAGCAGGCACATTTTGTTCCATTCAAGCAGCTGCCTACTGCTAAGGCTTTAGCAAAGATGTTTATGCACCACATTGTTAAACTGCACTGTTTTCCGAGGAAGGTAATTTCGGACAGAGGATCGCAGTTTGTTGCCAAGTTCTGGAAAGAACTTTTGCTCCTGTTGGACATTGAACATGGACTCAGTACCACTTATCACCCAGAAATGGATGGCCAATCAGAGAGCATTAACCAAACGCTGGAGCAATTTCTCAGGTGCTTCACCAATTATCAACAGGATGACTGGGTGGACTTGTTACCATATGCAGAATACAGCTACAACAACTCGGTGCATTCTTCCACTGGGGTCTCCCCTTTCATGGCTTTGTATGGTTATGAGGGGAGGCCCCTCCTCATGATGTCTGATGACACCCCGGGGAATGGGGGGGACTTGCGTGAGTGGTGGCGTGGTCTGCAGGACCAGTGGGGGGCGATTGTGAGGCCCTGGATAAAACCAAAGCTGATTATAAAACTCAGGCTGATAAGCACCGGGCGGAGCCTTGGGACATAAATCCGGGTGATTGTGTGTATTTGTCCACCAAGAACTTAAAAGGGCTGCAACCCAGTAGAAAGCTGGGTTGGCGTTATGTGGGTCCTTTCCTGGTTGTGCGTAAAATCAACGAAGTGACTGTTGAATTGGCCTAAATCCCTTCGGGGCATTCATCCGATCTTTCATTTCAGCCTCCTGAAGTGGGATCATGGACTGAATGCCTGGTGCCCTCATTCCCCAGCCCCCACACCTCTGATTCTGAATGGCGAACAGCATCACAAGGTGGCTCGGATCCTGGACTCTAGGATACGGCGTGGCCGTCTTTTCTATTTGATTAAGTGGAAGGATTTCGGTCCTGAGGAAAATGAATGGGTCTAGGATTGTCATGTCGTTGCCACTGAATTATTACGTGCTTTCCACTCCTTGTACCCTTTGAAGCCGGGAGGGGGGGCCTCTTTAGGGGGGCAGTATGTCAGCTAGGCTGTCATAACTAAATGGAGGGGAAAGAGGGAGATGAAAAGGAGGGGGGAGAGGGCTGAAATTGCTGTCATAAACTCTGGAATGTCGCCTTTGATGCTCTCCTAACATTTGCCCCTGTTTACATAAGATCTCAGGTTTCTCTGGTGAGTCTCCCGCCTGAATGTTTTTTTTTTTAAACAAGTTTTATTTTTTCTTATCCAAAACTTTACACAATTACCTTCAGAATATTTTCATCACTATCACATTTTTCTATATAACTTTGTATTCCGATTACAATTCAAACTCTTTATGACTTCCCACCTCACCTACACCATTATATATATAACAACAATTATAAAGCTTTAGAAGTATTATCTCTTACAGGTAACATATTTGGTTATAAAATTTTTTAAACATTTAAAATTTTTATCTAAGTATCGGTTATATGTAATCTAGTTTCCATTCTTGTCAGACCCAACGTTCAATATATTTCCCTTAAAAAGAACTATTTCTTCTTTTCTTAATCTTATTTTAGACATCTAAAATCAGTAATTAGACAGTGTAAAAATATTATTTTTCATATCCCAGTATTGCTCTAGATATTCTTTCAGGTCATTCCATTCTTCTAAAAACATCTCTGAGTCTTGATTATTCAATTTTCTTGTCCATTTGTCCATTTCTGCCATAAATAAAATTTTTCTCAACCATTCCCATAAGTCAGGAATTCTTTCACATTTCCAATTCTGGGCGTAAACCATCCTCGCTGTAGTCACCATATACCATATCAGTGTCCTTTTGTTTACATTTACATCCTCTAACTTAAGACCAAGCAGTAACATTTCAGGCAGTTTTTTAAGAGTATATTTCAAAAAATTTTCCATTTCAGCATGTATAATACACCAAAAGGCTTTAGCTTTATCACAAGTCCACCACATGTGATAGAAAGAACCTTCTTTTTGTTTACATTTCCAACACTTATTAGACAACCGTTGATCAATATTTGCTATTTTTTTCGGAGTCATATGCCATCTATACAACATTTTAAAACAGTTTTCTTTTAGATTATAGCAGGTAGAGATGCTCATAGCATTTTTCCACAGAAATTCCCAAGATGACATAGCTATTTCCTTATTCATATTAATTGCCTATTTTACCATTTGTTCTTTTACAAGTTCATCTGCATTATACAATTTCAACAAAATTTTGTACATTTTTGAAATCAGTTTTTCCCCTCCTTCCTCCCATACCTGTTCAATCTCATTATTTTTCTTTCTGAAACCGCCACTTTTAAAATCTGTTTTAAAAAGGTCATAAATCTGTCTATACCACAACCAACCATATTTAAAATCCAACTGATTCTCTTCTTTCAGCACAAATTCACTATTTTCTATTTTTAACAGGTCCCTATATTTCAACCAGTCTTGCCCTTTAAAACTTGAAAAGGGTTTTATTCCTTCTGCTGGTACAATCCACAGTGGCTTTTCCTCTGGAAAAAAATTCTTATATCTAGACCATGTATCTATTAATGTTCTTCTAATATAATGATGCTTACACATATTGTCCATTTTCGTTTTACTATAATACAAATATGCATGCCAACCATATCGACAATCATATCCTTCAAGTGTTAATAGTTTTCTGTCTTTTAGAGAAATCCAAGACTCTAACCAAGTCAAACAGACCGCATCATGGTATAACTTTAAATTAGGGAGCTGAAAACCTCCTCTTTCCTTTGCATCACACATTATTTTCATTTTTATTCTTGGTTTTTTCCCTGCCCATACAAATTTTGAGAGGTCTCTTTGCCATGTTTTAAAAGCTTTTAAATCTTTCACAATTGGTATTGTTTGTAATAGAAACATTAATTGTGGTAAAATGTTCATTTTAACTGTAGCAACTCTTCCCAATAATGATAAATTCAAGATACTCCATTTTTAATATCATGTGTAATTTGTGTCCATAGCTTCTCGTAGTTGTTTTTAAAAAGGTCAATATTTTTCATAGTTAATACCTAGATATTTAGTCTTTTTCACCACCTCACAATCTATTAAGTTTTGTAATTCCAACTGCTTTTTACTTGACATATTTTTGCACATCACTTTAGATTTCCTTCTGTTAACATAAAAACCTGCAAGATCTCCAAAGTCTTTAATTTTTTGTAATAAAAGTGGTAAAGTAGTCATAGGTTCCTCAGTTATGAACATCACATCATCAGCAAATGCTCTATACTTAAAGGAGAATCCTTTAATTGACAAACCTTTAATTTCCTCGTCCTCTTTTATGTTCCAGAGTAAAACTTCAAGAATCCAAATAAATAATAATGGTGAAAGTGGGCAACCTTGTCTTGTTCCTTTTTGAACTTTGAAATAATCAGTCTTTTCATTATTAATTATAATCAATGACTTCTGTTCCATATATATCGATTTAATCATATTCAATAAAAAGTCCCCAATTTGTAACTTCTCCAATACAGCAAACATAAAGTCCCAATTTAAGTTATCAAAAGCTTTTTCTGCACCCAGAAAGAAAAAACCTACCTCTTTATCAGGATGTTTGTCATAGTATTCAATTGCATCTAAAACTGTTAGCAAATTATCTTTTATTTGATGATTTGGCAAACCCCCTGCTTGCTCTTGTATCATTTCCTTCAAATATTCTTTCAGTCTCTCTGCTAATATTTTCGCAAAGATTTTATAATCATTATTTAGTAGAGAGATTGGTCTATAATTCTTAACATCTAATAAATCCTGTCCTTCTTTTGGGATCAATGATATTGTTGCCTCTTTCCATAAATCTGGTATTTCACCTGCAGCTCTTATTTCATTTAACAAAAGTTCCAAAACTGGTAAAAGAGTTCCCTTTATTTTCTTATAGTATTTAGCCGAAAAACCATCTGGACCCGGTGCTTTCCCCAATTTAGACTCATCTGTAGCCCTCTGTATTTCCTGAATTGTAATAGGGCTATTCAACATTTCTTTAACCTTTTCAGTTGGTTTTGGTAGTTTCAGTGTTTGCAGATATTCTGAAATTTTACTTTAGTCTACTGTCACTTTTTGGAAAAGTTTAGCATAATATTTTAAAAATTCTCTTTTTATTCCTTTAATGTCCATTATATCTCCTGCCTGAATGTTGAAGCCGTTATTCTCAGCACGAGGGTACTGGGGCACTCATTGGCTTGTAGCCAGCTGACACTCCAGTTTGAACTGTGTACATAATCCTGTCCCCGCCTCCCCACTGCGAGGTGAGGGACTATGATGACCTCTATTCCAGGCTCTCTCCCTCTCTCTGCCAGACTGTGTCATCAAATGTCTTTTCTCCCCTTGCCACTTCCTCCTCAACGTTTCTTCCTTCTCCTTTTTATAACCCTCCTCCTTCCCAGGTGTGTGTTCCCTTTCCCCTGGTGCCTTCCCTCAGTGTCTCACTCCCCTCCTGCCCTGTTCCTTCCTCCATTGGTGGCGTGGATGCGCCCTCCTCCCTCTTCCCTTGTTCTGGGTGGTTGTCTTGCACCAGCCTTCCCACCTCCCAATCCTGCTCAATGGTAGGCCAACCACCCACCTGTTTGGGTGGCTGTTCTCTTCCCACTGCAGGGGCCCTGACTTGCAGGCAGGCACCTCTCAGCATCGCATTGTTAGCCAAGCAGACCTGGACGTCCCCAGCAAGCGAGCAAATCCTTCCCTTGACTGTGCTGTTCTGAGAGATGGTCTGAATCACAAGCTTTCAGGAAGGGATGGGATAATGAGACAGGCATAGCCTTCTTCCCCCATCTGAGCCCCCTACATCTGACGGGAGTAGTAATGATGATCACAAGCATAGATAGCTTGAAAAGGGGGTTATGCAGCTTCGTGGAGGAGAGGCCCACAAATGGCAACTGGCCATGGCAGCCATAGAAAACCTCCATATTCAGAGGCCGTGAGCCTCTGAGTACCAGTGCGGGGAGGCAACATCACAGGAAGGCCTTGGCCTGGTTGGCTGCTGTATGAAATGGTTTGCTGGTCTAGACATTCCACTGGTCTAATTGAGCAGGGCTTTTCTGATGTTTTGATGAAGCAACACCTTATCTTTTCTGCGCCACTATCTCAGTGTGATTCACGACACAGCTGGTGCTTTGGCTATTTTCCTAGAGGAGGGTTCAGTGTTAGCTGAATTGCTTTAATTTAAGGTTAGCAATTGGCGAAATACCGGGTTCTTGCCAGCTATACCAAGGTCCCGCCCCTTCCAGGAGCGCCAGAAAATAGGCAATGAGGCTGAGTGGTTTCTTGGAATGATGTTTACTATAAAATGTTGTTCAAGCATACAAAAACTGAATCATACACGCATACACACAAGATCTAGGAAACTTAGATAGAAAATAGCTCTGTTGCATGAGCAGGAGTTTTGTTGAGGGGCAATACGTTACCTGTCCTGGAGATAGGTGGTCCAATTCCAAAAGAAGATTGAAGGGAGATAGAAAGGAAAAATGGGGAATGTGATCTAAACCTGCAGATACACGCTTCTTCCTGGCTGTGCAGACCAGGGATTAAAGATGGAGGCAAGGTAATGGGATAGAAAGCTGGACGTGAGAGGATGGTAAAGAAGATAGGGGTCGAGGCAGCTAGGAATGATTTTCTGTTGTGCAAGATCTTTTATCAGGTAGCATTGGGGCGAGCTGCGCTGACCACATCCCATTGACACACCTACTAGTTGGTCCATCCCCACTAACCCTACCATTGGTCAGTGTAATAAGGAGGAGATAGGAAGGAGTGGTCAATATTGCAAATCTAGGTGCTAAGCAGGAACTGACACCTGGGCAAGCTGCTAGGATTCATGGCGCCAATCCTTTGTCTCGTGATGGCTCTGGCCAGGTCACTCGATGGTCAACGATTAGTTTCCAGGTAACGTCACTTAACATAATCTCTGCAGGAACTTTGGGGGAAGGTGTGAATTGACCAGTGTAAAGGAGACGGAAGGACCCTTTGAAATGGAGTCCTGGTTTCCATGTCAATGTGAACTATGGAGGATGTTTCCTGCTGTGGGCTGGAGCCTCTCACTGCAATAGAGAGTGTATTTCGCCCTTTACAGAATAACAACCCACAGTTCAAACTTATGATTTTATCAGTTCATAAGAGCATATAATATGCCTTGCTGGCTTACATCAGGAGGGGGGTAGTGAGATCGTGCCTCCTCCTCATTCCACCACCAGCACATGATGGGAGCAGGCATTTAAACCCTGGGTTTGGCTCTGCCTTTAAAGCCCAGCCACTAAGCGTGACTTTCTTCCCAAGGTTACTGTGAGGATAAAATGGGCTTGTTATGCCGTTTAAGTGGAGGAAGGAGGGAACCATGTACGCATACCTGATGTTTTAGGAGGAAAAGGCAGGATGCTAATGCAACAGATGAATAACTTTCTGAGAGGAAATTTAGGGGGAAGCAATAAGCAAACTGACACAAACCTCCCAGACAAACTGCACCCATAGATTTTATTCTTTGGGCCACAGCCATACCCACAACATCTCTCTGAGAAGACGCTAATGGAAAGGAGATCGATGCTCTCCCTAATGGGGATGAATCTCTTGACTTTGGTAAACCTCAGAGGCTTTTAAGAACAATTCAGTCCTTGCACTCCACTTCTGAATTCCCTGCCTGGACAGGGAACAGGGAACAAGGACAGCTTGTTCATCTCTGGTGGAGGAATACGGCTGCAGGATTTCTCTGAGCTTGTTGGCAGTGTTCACAACAGAAATTCATACCTGCTATGTTATGAAGAATGAAATTGGCAGAAAGGGCGGGGTCAGGGTGTGAAAGAGATGAAGGTGTTAGGGTGGGGAACTTGTCCACAAAATCCTGTGAACCACAATGGAAATAAGGCTGATTTATTGATCTAGATATACACCTTGCATTTCTCCCAAATGAGGCTCCAAAGTGGCTCACAACATCATTCTCCCCACCTTTGTAACTCCAACAGTCTTTCTCTTAGTGGCACATGAACAAACCCTGGAGGAGACCTGTTGCTTTCATGTTCTTCTTCTGGGCTTTTCAGGTGGTACCTGGCTGGCAACTGTGGGAACTGGGATGTTGGGCTAAATGGACTTTTGGTCTGTTCTAGCATGGCTCTCCATATGTTCTCCTCTTTACTCTGTGTCCCACCCGGGTTGTAGGTGAGGTTCTCAGAAGTTGGACCAAGTCGTGGGAGTTGTGGATGGTAGTGGTTGATTGGCTGACCAGAGAACAGGATTGGTTGAACTTGGCTTCAGAGCCCTGGACAGCTTCTCTATTTGGGGATGGCTGGTATCAAACTGCAATAATAAGTTTTTGGGTGTGCTAATGTTTAGGAAGAGCCAGTCCATGGATCACATCCTTAAAGGACTTGGGCTTGGAACTTTGTGCTCCTTCAACTCTCAGAGATCTCTAGATGGGCCTTCCATTCTTTGGTGAGTGGAGTTGGGTGACCATGGTGTCAGAGCACCTGATAGGGTTCTGGTTGACTGCTTGAGTGGGCTGAATTTCTGGCTCTGAAGTATTCAACTACCATGCCCCCCCCCCCCCCAATTATTCTTCTCCAGGCATGGCCACTGTGACATAGGGCTAGGTAGGCCTTCCATAGCAGTCTCATTCATGGTCACTCAGTCTGAACTGACTTTAGTCTCATTTCCTCTTAGGCATCTATCTCTGTCTCACTGAGTGAAGGTCTGGCACCCTGTTTGTGGAGACATTATTGCTCTCATTATGAACTTAAGCATAGCAATGTAAAGGATGTGATTTTTACAGTGAAGCCAACAGTGGATCCAGAAGGTGGTTTGCAGATGTGAAAACAGCAGGGGAGAGGGGCTAAAGCCACTTCTCCCTGCCTGTTTTGGTCACTGACAGAAAAGAGCCAGAGTGCATCTGGGAGACACAAAACTTGCATTGCACATTTGAAGCAAAGTCCTCATGTTGTCCCCCTGCAAACCTGAAGACTTTTAACAGTGTGGAGGGAGGCTAGTCTCCATGTGAGAACCAAGCCTCCAAGTTCAATACGTCAGCTGTAGCCTCATTTCCCCTTATTTTTTAAAGCCAAAATATTTAGACAGATTTCTGCATGCCACAGGCCCTTTTCAGACATGCCCATGTGTATTGGGAGGAGGGCAGTGAGATCCTCCAGACACCCACCACCATGTTGAACTGCAAAGGGGCAATGTATTTTCATCTGCATATGGACAACTGGATTTCCTGGACCGTGCATACTGAAACTGTATGCACATACATAAGGCACATATTGCCATGTTTGAATAACATGGTGGCTGTGTGTTTCAGAAAGATCATGGATGGACTGTGCTCTCCATATGTGCAGTTGCCAACCACCCGGTACACATGAACAGTGCTTCAATGACAGAACACCTGCTTCATAAGGAGACAATCCCAAGTCAAATCCCTGACATCTCCAGCAGTAGAAAAGAGCAAGAGTCCAGTGGCACCTTAAAGACTAACAGAATTTGTGGCAGGGTATCTGAAAAAGTGACTGCAGTAACTCACAAAAGTTCCTCCCCTGCCACAAATGGTGTTAGTCTTTAAGGTGCTACTGGGACTCTTGCTCTTTTCTACTGCTACAGACAGACTAACATGGCATCTCCAGTTAAAGGATTTTGGGATGCAGGTCCTGGGGAAAGCCCTTTCTCTGCCTGAGACTTTGGGGAGCAGCAGTCAGTCATGCTAGACAGAACTGAGTTGGTGAGACAAAGTTCTGCCTCTCTTCTGGTTGGTTTTGTATGTTCATATTATAAAGGAATTAAAGCCCTTTGGGAGGCTTTCCCCCACCAATTTTCTTTGTTTCTCCTGAGCCAATTATAGTCCAAATGCTGTCAAAACAATTCTTTGAGCTTCTCATAGGAGTGTGGAAGGTTTGCTGAGATGCGTAGCTGATGATGAAAATGCTGAAAGCCCTCTTGTGGTCGTGAGCATCACTGGTTTTGTGCCAAGAGATTGTAGAGCATTAGAACAGCAGGTTAGCAAAAGCAGCCGCCTCATCGGCTCAAAACCAACAATGCAATAGCTGCCTCTGTTGTGAGGGGCTGCTGAATGGCTGGTTAACTTGCCTCTCTTCTCCGGTCTTTTAAAAAACAAACACTTGCCTTGATGTTTAGTGTAAGCGTTAATATTGCATAAAGTGGAGCTGCAAGGAAACGGGGAAGGTAAGGAACTGATTTTCTCCCTCTCCCCCTGAACCACAATCTGAACATAGAATGATGTTTGACTAACATGTGGCACAGGGCAGAGAATAAGGTTGCATGAGTTTTTGGAATGGGAATGCGTTTCTCATACTGAAGTATGTGCATGTCAGTTTCTGTGTTTTTTGCCTGATTATCAAGGGATGAGTGGGGACTGCACCTTTCCAAGCAGAAGCCTTTTACATGGGTTTGCATTTCTACTATTATCACCATGCAGTCATAGAGATGTGAGTGTTTCTAGCAGGGAAATACACACACACACACACACACACACACACACAAACACACACACACAGTGTTTTCTGTAGATTCCACAGAGATGTTTGTTTACAAAATTGTTTGGAAAGTCTGAGTACTCCTGTGGGGCAGGCTGGGAATTCAAGAGGAAACAACTTTGCAAGGTTCTCATTTGAATATGTAAATAGGAGAGTGGTGTAGGGGAATTTATGTGCTCACATATACCTGAACTGGTCTTCTTAATTGTTGCTTGTTTTAACAACGGACAGAAATACTGGCATATAATAGTGCTTGCAGACAGCTTTCCAAAAGAGATTTGCTTCCTTCTTTTTGTGGTGTTAAATGGAACCAAAGCTCTAATTCTTCTTCTGACTCTGGATGTCTGTTCTTTTTTGTTTCAAAAAAAATCTGTAGGTCATAGTGTTCTGGCTATGGGAAAAAGGCAATGAACAGTGCCCTTCTAAGCCCATAGCTGACTTAGAAGTTTGTAACTCTACTTAGGATGGCACTGGGCAAAAGTCCCAGTTGCAAACTAGGCTGATGCATCACAGAAAGATTGACATAGGAGAGTGATTCCCATGGAGATGAGTACATTTTGAGGAAGAGCAGTTTCTTGCCCTTAACCCCCCACAAGTGGATTGCAATTGCTACAATAGTTTTTCCACGTGGCAAAGCTTGGAGGCTTGCAAAGGACTGTGGCTCAGGTGGTCACGTTCCAGAAGACGTGGTTTGCACAAGGGTATAGTCTGAGTGGATGGGGACATGCTTATGGAGCTGCAAATTGTAACCTTTTCTCCCTCCACGTGAGGACTAGGCCCTTGAGTGCTATTTACATGTTGCCATGCTAGTTCATGGATGTGTCCAGTCTTGACACCGAGGTTCAGTGTGCATAATGAAGTATTAGTTTGGAGCAAACTGCTGTGCAGACTACTCCCTTTCCCCAGGCATCACAACTACTGCCTTTAAATAGTGGTGTGATAACTGCAGACTTTTTTCTTTGATCATGAGAGCACTGTGATGCTGGACCGGAGGCAATTCCTACTTGAGCTGCATCCTAACAGCAACAATTGGAGATTCTCATAAGGGGCGTGAAGGCAACAGCTCACTCATGCTGCTGGCCCCCATCCTCTATTTTTATTGATTTATTTACATTATTTATAGTTTGCCTTTCTCACTGAGACTCAAGTGTCGGTCAATACGATCAGCATAATGGGACGTCCAATAACCATGCAATAGGATTTGTATTACAGAAATCTGAAAACAAAGCTGAAACAAAGCATAAGCATTTAAACATGACATATTGAAAATGATGCAGAAATTATCTAGTAGGAGCCTACTTACAGCAACAGATGGTACATGGTAGTATAATCCATAGTCCCTATTCCTTACCACAGCATCTTTCCCAACAATTTCATTGAAGTAGAGCCCTGTCACCAGAGTGAGAAGGCCCTGCTGAATTTGAAAATGTATAATTTATCTTAAAAGTTTATACCCGTGGCTGAAGCCACTTTATATACAAAATATACAACCGCCATCTCAAAGCTGAGGCAGAGACGGGCAAATGGGTGCTGAGGACACTCTTTCAGTAGGTGATGGGACATAAAGCCATTCCCGACGGATGCTGCTTGCAGAAGTCCAGGGTGCCCAGGGTTGTAGGGGCAGAGCCAAGGGCCAACAGTACCCAGGCTGATACAATCAGCTGCACAAAAGGGATGGGGTGCTCATCCCCAGGGTCCAACTTAGCAAGCTCAGAGGTTCCAAAGTTCCCTCCCCCTTCATGTATCTTTCAACAAGCCCAGGTTTAAATCACCTGCAAAAAGGGGAGGGAAGAGGGTCAGCTCCAGGTGCCTTATGTGGCAGGCTCAGAGGTCTCACTGTTTCTGTTCATGGAGGTTTCTTCAAACAATATTCCTTGATGCTTGTAGAGATTACCGTGCAGCAGCTATTCATGCATAGCTGGCAGTCCCCTGTGAGTATGAGAGAGAGGCACACACAGACAGATGAACATAGAAAGAGAATGACTGACTGTACTCTGGTAGAATAGAAAACAACCCTTCTTTTGAATTCGGACATACCCAAAATGCATTCCTCAGGCAGAATAACTGTGTTAAATATTGATTCTTCCCCTCAGTATCCTCTTCTCAATACTCTGACATTTCTGTCTATTAATCCATACCTCAGTGGCTGAGCACATGTTGTGGGTAAAGACAATAGACCCAAAGAAGACCTCTGATCAGACCATGGGTCAGTTTGATCCAGCATCCTGTTTCCCAAGTGACCAGGAATCCCACAGGAAGGTCATGTGAAGGTCCTTTTCTATTATTACTCTTTCTCAAGTACTTGCCATTTAGCGCCTTACTGCTTCTGAACAGAACGTTGTGGCTTGGTTATTAGCAGGAGCTAGACAGAGCACGCATATCACTCCCATTCTGCAGAGGCTCCATTTAGGTTTGCCATCCCCCATTGGGGGCAGGGTTTTCCAGCTTTCAGGGCCCCCAAAGCGCCACTGGTCAGCTGGCTGGTGGGAGAGCCCCACTCCCAAAGAGCCCATTGCACCCAACATGCCTGGTGTGATGATGTCACCCAGAGGTCCCCTGAACAATGTGCCCAACATGATGATGTCACTTCTGGGCAAAATCAACAACTGCCCATACACATAGAAGGAACCCGCACAACTTCTGTCTGGGCAGTGGTCCAGAGAAATGCATCTTGGACATCCTGGATAAAGTGGCACAAACTTTGAAGGAGTACTGAGAATTGGGATATAGTGAAAGGAGAAATATAGCCCTATTAAAGGGAACAATACCTGTGCCAGAGAATTAGTGAACGCAAGGACTCAGCATAGTATCAAGTGTTCCATGTAATATCCAACCTAATAAAAGTGGTCAAATTTTCCAAGTATCCATGTGTCATGCAGTCTATTCCACTTGAGAGGGAGGCAAGACCAAAGAGGTATAGTCAGAAGGTAAAGCAAGGACCACAGTTACCTGTCTGAATCTGAAAGCTAGTTTCCAAGCACCTGGGCAGCAGTAATCCAAAGTGTAGCCCCAAACAAGACAGAGACATGAAATGTGTCAATGACAAACCTCTAGCAACACATGAGCCTGCAGAAGTGTATGCTTAGGGGAAGATTCTGACTCCAGTTATATGACAATTGGCTTGACTAAAAATCAAAAAAGGATTGGAAATTGATTTTTATTTTTTTAAAGTTATAGTTTTCTCACAGAGACAGGTTTGGAACCAGCCAGAAAGAACTGAAGCATAACATAAGTATTAACTTGACATGTTAAGTACTGCAAAAATTACATAATTGGATCCTACTTAAGCTATACATGGCAGTATAGACCACAGTCCCTAATCATTTATCCCAGTAAGTTTCTAACCAGTCTGTACAGTGCAACCTTACTACCTGCGCAGGGGGTAGGGGGACTGGTGAATGGTCAGGGACAGCCAGACCTATCTGTGGCCAAGGCAACTACTGGTACAGTTCTTTCTTTGGCTGAATGTTAATATGGCAGGCTCATCTTATGGATTTGAATTATCCACATACTCAGGGGTCCGTTGGGGCCAGAGCTCAGGAGTGGCCACTAGGGCAGCCATGGGCTGAATCAGATTCTCTGATCTGATTCAGCTTTGGTGGCAACTTTAAAAGCGACTGGAGGGGAGGGGGTTTGAGGGAGAGGCTCCAAACTTGCAGGGTAGCTGCTAGGACCTCTCCCCCAAATACCCACCAAGTTTCAAGAAGATTGGACCAGGGGGTCCAATTCTACGGGCCCCCAAACAGGTTGCCCCCATTCCCTCCATTATTCTCTATGGTAGGAAAAAAGGTAACATTTTTCCCACCATAGAGAACAATGGAGGGGATGGGACAACCTGTTTGGGGGCTCAAAGAATTGGACCCCGTGGTCCAATCTTCTTGAAACTTTGTGGGTATTTCGGGGAGAGGTCCCAGAAGGTACCCTGCAAGTTTGGAGCCTCTCCCTCAAACCCCCTCTCCTCCAGCCCCTCATATACCCTATGAGTTTTTGCCATTGATTTCAATGGGCCATAGGGTATAATGGGGCTGAAACTGACATTCCCTTTCTGACACACTTCCAGTGATGTCAAGGGACGTGACATATACTAGTGAGTTATGCTAATGAGTTATGCTAATGAGCTCCTGCAGCTCTTTTTCTACAAAAGGACCACTGTACATACTTCCCAAGTATCATCTCCGAAGCCCACTGGGAACAGAAACTAACTTTTTAAAAAATACAAACTTCAATTCTCAGGAAGTCTTGATCGTCCCTTATTGGGTGAGGCTCAGTTTCTCTCTGGAAAGGCTATCTTCCCCCAGCCAAAGTGATGAAATCCCAGGCCATTTTTTTCTACCTTTTTGTCACTGAAATGGGTGGGTGCCTGTTCTTTGGCTTTGTATGACTCAGATAGAGGGCTGGTCATGGTGTCAAATGCAGGTGGGTGAGGAGGGAGTGAAGAAATAGGAACCAAAATAGAGGTTTAATGGCAAAAGGACTTTGCCAAGCAGAAGCTACATACAATTTTATCCAGTCACTCCTCTCTAGCTTCTAAGATGCCATCAGAAATTGCCCACATACTTTCCAAGCTTTGTCTGTGCTGCACATAAGGGCTAGAAACTTATTTTTATAAAAATAAAAAACTTTGATTTCTAGGAAGCTGGATTCTGTGCACAATACTACCTTCTGCACTCTCACTGAACTGGGCCATATGTACAGCTGCGTATAAGCCAACTGTCCATCTGTCTGCTCACTCCATTCCCATCACAGCCATTTTCCTACCATCCTAAATGCTGAGCCAGGCTTCTGTCCAGTTTACTCTTGCAGTGAGCCTCTCTCTTGAAATATCTGGCCAACCATCCAGTATGTGCCAGAGCATATTCTGAACAGCCATGCAGAAGCCCCTTTCTCTTCAAAGATCTTTCCAGCTCTCTGCCTCTCTGTCTGTGTATGCATAAAGATCAAGGAGGCAATCCCTGAAGTAACTGGGAAACAGATGAAGTAGGCCACCAGGAATATGAGGAGATGTGTGTATATTGGGGATGAGTGCATTTTCCCCATTTGTTCTTTTACTTCGTGGATGCATTGAACCCTGTTTTCCCACTCCTCCAGAACTCTGGTTTCACAGCAAACTGCATATTTTTTTTGTTCCTTCAGTTCATTTGTATGTCCCCCTTCCACAGTGTATGACAGCAATTCAGTCTTGCACATCAGCAAAATGCCACACAATCTTGATGTAGTTGTATCTCGGCTGGCTAATGCGGTATATAGTTGTTAGAATATCAGACAATGATTTATTTATTTAAAATATTTATATCCCATTTTTGCACAGTGTTCAAACCTCTGGGAAAGCTGTATTTCAGTTCCTGCTTGGCCATGAAGCTTGCTGGATGACTTGGTCAGTCATTCTTTCTCAGCCTAGTCTACGTCCTAGGGTTCTTGTGGAGATAAAATGGGGAAGGGAGCATTGCAGAAACAACTGTGAGCTGCTTGGAGGAGGGGGAGATAAGGTTGCCTTTGATAGATATGTATGACTGCAAAGTCTCTCTCTCTCTCTCTCTTTGGTAAGTTGCACAAGCCGGCCAACAGCAAAACTGAGCAATTGGAGATTATTACTAATATATCAATTCCATGCCAGTAAAAAAGAAATCTGTGGAGAAATTTGGATGAGGGAGAATGTCAGAATATCTCAAGAAATATTTGACTACAAGATGATGATTGGTGAAATTCAGTTAAGAATGCATGGATTAGGCTTCTGCATTTAAAATTTGCTGAAAGGGGAAAAAAACCACATGGAATAATGGAAGGGGGAAGGAGTTCACATGACATGGTTTAGAACCACTTTATCAAGTGCCAGTTTACATGTGTCCTTTTTAACATACTAAGATGATAAAAATGCTGAAGCTTCTATTCATCTTGTGGTAATACATCTGGTACATCACCCTCCATTAGAAACAGTAGCTGATCTACATAAGAAACAGGCAGCAGACACCTTTTACAGCAGGGGGTCAGCAAGCTTTGATAATTAAAGATCCATTTGCATTAAAATTCAGAGGCAGAAGCAACAGTGCTCCACTATAAGAGAGTCTATTTGCATAACTGAAAATACACCACCTCACTTACAACTGATAGCAGCCCTCATAGCCCAGACTAGCTTGATCTTGTTGTGAGAACTTGGAAGCTTAGCAGGGTTAGTCACGATCAATACGTGGATGGGAGACCACCAAGGGAGTCCAGGGTTGCTACACAGAGGATGGCAATGGCAAACCACCTCTGCTCATCTCTTGCCTTGAAAACCACAGGAGGTGGAACTTCACAGGGTCACTTATGTCAGTTGTGACTTGATGGCGCACTTTACATTTTTAATTATAATTGATATATGGATTAATAATTTCTAGCACTCCCTTTGTTGGTCTCCAAGGTGCTGCTGGACTTGAATCTAGCTATTCTACTGCAGACCAACATGACTACCCTCTGAAATAATCCATATAGTTTCTGCAGATCAAACACAGGTTGTTCTGAGTTCTTTACTAGGAAATGGCACACATAAAAGGAGTACATATGCACAGGAAGCACCCTCCTGTGAGGCTTCTGTATAGACACCAAGGAATCAGACCTTTGTTGATAAACTAAAGCTCTTTATTTTCAATACTGCAAACAGGTTCTCGAATGTTTGTTAGAGATGCCAGATAGAATACAGTCAGTGTTAATATACCCTCCTGTTTGTTTGAACCCCGACATTAAACCAATCAGAATTAAAATGCAAAAAAGTGGGAACAGAAGAGCGGGCCGTTTGGGTTCCCACAGGGAGGTGAGAAAGTTGTAAAAATTGCCTTCTTGAACTGGGTGACCCACATGTGTGAAGTTATACACAACAAAGCTGCTTTGGTGACAATAACAGAGTTCCAAGGTTTCACAATAAGATAAGACATTCCCTGGCCCGGAAAAAGGGAGGAGGGATGCATGGGAGGGAAGGCCATTTGTTCTTGGTGACATGCAGGAATGCAGGGTCGCCACTCTCCCGCCTAAAACTAGTAACATTGTCCAGATCTCCTAATAGCAATAAACTTCAAGGTGAAGAGGGGAGGAGGGGGGAAGTAGACAGACAAACAAGCAATTCACTTGATCAGAGAAAATGAAAGCAGACAAGGCAGACACGGCAGATTATAATGAAACATTTGTCAGAGCAATGAAACATTTGTCAGGGCACCTGACACCTCCTCACCCAGCCCCAATCAAAAGACTTTGAGGTCAACCCCCCAAATCTTGAGGGTTGCCAACGACCTGGAGGAAAAATGTCCTGCCGCTTGAATAGAGGCTGAATGTCTGGCAGTGTGCAGCCGAGATTTTTCATGGCATGGAGATAAATAACATCCTATTAAGCCTCTATTAAAGGGACAAGGTGTTTTTTCTACAGGATGTCAGTAGCCTTAACTAGCCCAAATAGGCTAACTCATTGCAACAGCTTTGGAGGCAACATGATTCTTCATAGGAGCATCTTCTCATTAGGGCTGCAAACATCCACGACTTGTATGTAGGATGCATGAAATATGGTCCTGCTCCCTAGTGTGGTTGTTTTGGGTTTTTTTGCTGCAAGCAGTGCCTCTCCTAGTCCTTTTTACATCTTCTGCAGCCAAAACAAAACCCAGTCCAAAGTTAACCCCCAGGCAACGGCATCAGCTGAGGGATTGCGGGGGAAGTACTCTGAGCAGCGTAGCCATGGTGATGGAGTCAGAGAGAGTCGAGAGTCTTGTGTTTGTCCATCCATACAGGAATCAAAGTCTGCAGGAGTGGTAACGTTCTGGGTGGTCTTTCTTTGGTCAGGGGTTGAATTGGTTCCCAGTTTTCTGGAGGAAATGCTTCGTTGTGCAAAGTCTTGTCTGCTTTTGCTTAAACCTGAGTTGGAACAGGCTGCCTGACTTGGCAGCTGTGTTGATAGACTAAGAAAGGGGCCACCACTTGTTGGTTGGGAGGTTTTCCTGTCTTACCAGAGAAGGGAGGGGAAACCCAAGATGCACCTGTGATGCTGCTGAGTGGGTTCCTTACATTAAGGCATACTACTATTCCTCCACCCCTACCTATCCAGATCAAATGCAGAAGAAGAGACTGGATTTATACCCCTCCTGTCAGCTAGGCTGTCATAAATAAAAAGTGGGGGGGGGGGGAAGGTTGTTAACTCTGGAATGTTACTTTTGGTTCTCCTCTGCCATTTGTCCTTGTTGTCTTTGCTTACATAAGATCTCAGGTTTCTCTTGTGAGTTTCCCACTTGGGAGTTGAAGCCGTTATTTTCCAGGTGAGGGTAACTGGCATTCATTGGCTTGTAGCCATCTGACACCCCAATCTGAACCTGTACAAAATTCCTTTCCCGCTTTCCCTCTCCTACAACTGATAGACAACTTAAAAACAAATAAATCACCAGGCCCAGATGGCATACATCCAAGAGTTCTGAAAGAACTCAAATGTGAACTTGTGGATCTCCTGACAAAAATATGTAATCTTTCCTTAAAATCTGCCTCCATTCCTGAGGACTGGAAGGTAGCTAATGTCACTCCCATCTCTAAAAAGGGTTCCAGAGGAGATCCAGGAAATTACAGGCCAGTCAGTCTGACGTCGATACCACTTAAGTTGGTGGAAACTGTTATTAAGGAAAAAATTAGTAAGCACATTGATGAACAAAATCTCTTAAGGAAGATTCAGCATGGGTTCTGTAAGGGAAGATCTTGCCTCACTAACCTGTTAGTGTTCTTTGAGGGAGTAAACAAACATGCAGACAAGGGGGACCCAATAGATGTTGTTTACCTTGGCTTACAGAAAGCTTTTGATACAGCTCCTCATCAAAGGCTCCTAAGTAAGCTCAATAGTCATGGCATAAAAGGACAAGTCATTTTGTGGATCAGAAACTGGCTAATTAAAAGGAAAGAGAGATTGAGTATAAATGGGCAATTTTCTCAGTGGAGGGAGGTAAGCAGTGGGGTACTGCAGGGTTCAGTACTCGGCTTGATGCTTTTTAACTTGTTCATTAATGATTTGGAGTTGGGAGTAAGCAGTGAAGTGGCTAAATTTGCAGATGACACGAAGTTGTTCAGGGTGGTGAGAACCAGGGAGGATTGTGAGGCACTCCAAAGGGATCTGTCGAGGATGGGCGAGTCTGCATCAATGTGGCAAATTGGGTTTAATGTGGCCAAGTGCAAAGTGATGCACATTGGAGCAAAAAATCCTAACTATAAATACACGTTGATGGGGTCCAAACTGGTAGGGACTGACGAAGAGAGAGATCTTGAAGTCGTAGAAGATAACTTAATGAAAATGTCGAGACAGTGTGCGACTGCAATGAAAAAGGCCAATGCTACGATGGGGGTTATTGGAAGGGAACTGAAAACAAATCAGCCAGTATCATAATGCCCCTGTATAAATCGATGGTGCGACCTCATTTGGAGTACTGTGAACAGTTCTGGTCGCCACACCTCAAAACAGATATTATAGCATTGGAGAAAGTGCAGAAAAGGGCAACTAGAATGATAAAAGGGTTGGAACACTTTCCCTATGAAGAAAGGTTGAAGTGCTTGGGGTTCTTTAACTTGGAGAAATGACGGCTGAGGGGTGACATGATCGAGGTTTATAAGATTATGCATGGGATAGAGCAGGTAGAGAAAGAAGTCCTTTTCTCCCTTTCTCACAATACAAGAACTCGTGGGCACTCCGTGAAATTGCTGAGCAGTTGGGTTAGAACAGATAAAAGGAAGTACTTCTTCACCCAAAGAGTGATGAACACATGGAATTCACTGCCACAGGAGGTGGCAGCGACTACAAGCATGGATGGCTTCAAGAGGGAATTAGATAAACATATGGGGCAGAGGTCCATCAGTGGCTATTAGCCACAAGGTATAGATAGGAACTCTCAGTCTGGGGCAAGTGATACTCTGTATTCTTGGTGCTTGATGGGGGGGGCAACAGTGGGAGGGCTTCTAGTGTCCTGCTCCCACTGCTGGACCTCCTGAGGGCACCTGGTGTTTTTTGCCACTGTGTGACAGAGTGTTGGACTGGATGGGCCACTGTCCTGATCCAACATTGGCTTCTCTTACGTTCTTATGTTCTCCAGTCTTAACACAGAAGTATTGAAAGAATGTATTAGTAATGCTGACTACAATAAACTGAACCTGCTTAAGGACCGTTGTTGAGTGCTGATTACTAGAGATTCTGACACCACCCTTCTCAGAGCAGCTTACAATCTCCTTTCCCTTCCTTTCCCCACAACAGACATCCTGTGAGGTAGTAGGGACTGAGGGAGCTCTGAGGGAACTGCCCTTGAGAGAACAGTTCTGAAAGAACTTGTGACTGACCCAAGGTCAGCAGCTGCATGTGGAGGAATGGGGAATCAAACCCAGTTCTCCCAGATTAGAGCCTGCACTCCTAACCACTACACCAAACTGGCTTTCACTCTGAATTGGATGAATTAATTAATTAATCAATTAATTTTTATATTTATATCCCGCCCTCCCCACCTCTTGGCAGGCTCATAGTAGTATTGCCCATAGTAGTATTCCCACAGTGCCAAATCTGATTGATCCCTGACTGGCTGTGATCACAATGGTCAGAGGAAGTTTGTGGATAAAATGAAGGGGGGGAAGAGGTACTGAATGACCTGTTTGTGATGGGCAATGAAAAAATGAAAGCTTTTGGGAGAAAGAATTTCAGGGAATATTTCTTCCCCACCCTGAAGTTCCCTTTTCATACAAAATAACGTTAGGCATAGCTTTGATCCTCCCCACTTCATGCTCCTCATTCTTGGCTCCGATACAAGAAGATTTCTGGTTGGGGAGTCCATGTGGCTTGTGCATGCTGTCTGGGTTGAATAATAGCATGAGAGCCAGTTTGGTGTAGTGGTTAAGTGTGTGGACTCTAATCTGGGAGAACCGAGTTTGATTCTCCGCACCTGCTGGATGACCTTGGGCAAGCCATAGTTCTGGCACAGCTCTTCCTGAAAGAACTGTTCTCTCAAAGCTCTCTCAGCCCCACCTACCTCACAGGGTGTCTTTTGTGGGGACGGAAAGGAGTTTGTAAACCACTCTGAGACTCCGAGGGAAGGGCGGGGTATATATCCAAATTCTTCTTCTTCTTAAACAAGTTTCATTACAAGACTGATCTGCAGAAAATTATTTTATACAGGAGAAAAACAGAATGTTTGTATGTCTGCATATGCTGATTTCTACCCCTCTGCCCTTTTATTTAAATGATGTAGCAGTATGAGCCTCCCAGTGCTGTAGGGCAAATCCATTTTGGCAATCAGCAGGCAGAGAGCACCTCGAGCCACTTCTAATGATTCTGGAGTCAGTCCAGGATGCTTGTCTTGTCTGTGGACTGTTCAAATCTCTGTAACAGTGACAGATGCTAGAAACATGAAAGGATTGCTTTTCAGGATCACCTGACCTCTAAAAAGGGCTCTTTCCTTTGGTTCTTGTCTGGACTCAAATCAAGTTTGCATCTTTGTAAGATCTCATTTTGTGGTTAGATATGTGAAGGCCTGGGGGGAAATGGAAAAATTAAACAATAACAACAACAAAAAACAGTTCTTTCCCCCTGATGGGAAAACTGGAAATTTTGGGAGTACTGGAAAAAAAACTCCAATGAAATATTTTCTCTTTTAGAGTGAGTTAAATGCTTTCAAAGACAGGATAGGTATGCTGTAGACATACATAGCTCTTAAATCCAAGATGCATTTCTGCAGCCAGAAGGATACATAATACTCATGCAGGGAGCATGCAGGGCTTTTATAGTTTCTCCCCTGTTGCCTTCTTTTGTCCTTTTGTCCTGACTCTTCTGCTGTGGTTGACCTTTTCACCTCTCCCTCAAACCACTGTGACCTGTATACCCACAGACTGGGCCACAAGTAGCTTATTGCCTTACCTTGCTGGACTGGGGGGGAAAAGATCAGAAAGAGGTAGGACAGAAATTGCCCCAGAATCTCAGAGGAAAACTCTGAAAGTTTCATTGAGGACTGATCTCTCTTTAACCAGTAGTCACAGATGGAATAAGACAGCATCTAGCTGGAACGACATCTAGCTATGCACATATTATTATCAAAAGCTAAGAGTTTCAATTTATTGTGAATTTAATATAAAACTATACTTATAGTTTTGATAATATTTGATAATATTTGATATCATTTTTGATAATATTTTAAACCCCCCTCCACCACAATTTTTCAGATAACAAAAATTAAAGTACATGTGCTAAGGCAGCAAAGGGTATACCAGCTTGCAAATTATTCTTGTCAAACCCGGTGTCTCGTTTGCCACAGATATAATTGTTATGGGATCTTCAGTGGAAATTCCTTAGGGTGTGAGTGTGAGAATGGCATTATTGTAGTGGCTGGGCAACTATTTCCTAAGATGCCTCCCTTCACTGGGATGAAGAGCAATGACCTTGGATGGTGTCTCTGCTTGCTCCGCAGTCATAGATAATGTAACGGTAGTCTCACAGGTGTCAGGTTCCCTGTCATGGTTGCTTCTTTTTCCCAGTTCCTTTTTAGGTCCCGGTGGGAGAACGGCATTGGTTTTCCTTCCGTCAGTCCCCCCCCCCCCCCCTTATCCCTCCTTCCTCAGAGTGAACTCATCTATTTACTAGACTTCAGTTATCTCTGTTGCTGCACTTGTAACCTTGGGCAACTGTGCCTCCGCTTTTCCAGGTGTCTTTTGCGTGGGAATGCATGTAGATTACACACAGGGCCGGGGATGGGAATTTAGCTCAGCTTACACGCCTTTTTCTCTGAGAAAATAACGGTAGCACATTTTGGTGCTTGATATTTTTATTCTGATTGGTACCTGACTTTTTACTCCTGTTTGAATACAGTATATCAGTTCCTCACATTCTGTATGTGGTATCACTAACAACGCAAGTGTTTCCTGAAAGACCATTAAGAAATAAAGACTTTGTTTCACAATACAAGGCCTGGCTTATTGGATCTTATCAGAAGCCTCACAACAGGTGGGGGCTGGAGCATGTGGAATCCAGGCAGGCTGAATGTTGGATGTGATTGGCCTGGACCCTGGAGGCGGGCTTGTTTGAACTTTGTATAACTTTGGGCCTTGGTGTGAGAATGTTAGTTCTGACACAGAAAGTCTTAGCTTGAATAATCTTTACTACTCAATTAATCTTTACTACTCAATGCCAAGAGAGTGTCATTGAGGGTAACTTTGTTCAAGAGTCTGACATACTGTCAGAACTCACTTTCTCTTCGACCATCGCATCAACACCATGATGAGTGAAAAAGGCAAGGAAGATGGGAAGGGAACTGGCACACAGACCGAGACCATGCCCAATGAAAAGGGGAAAGGTGCGACCCCGATGAGGAAAGGAACAGCTCCAAAGGAGAAAGGGGCGAGGCTGAAGGATCCATGGCAGAGCTTTGTACGATGGGACAAGCCTGACTTGCTGCTGACTCCGGGGCCCTGAATATGGCAAAATTGATCCAAGGGACTGGAGATGGGCCTCAAGAGCATTCCACAATGATCCTGACCAACTGTGGGTAGTCAGGGCAATGACTGAAGAAACGGGCCTTGAGCGGGTCAGGTCGAAGTTCCACAGTGAGATAGATGAGCTATGACAGGACATGCGGGCGGTCCTGGAAGAACTCCTGGCAGCAATCCGGGAGATTCTGCAGCAAGAACTGTAGGAGCGAGGGGGAGAGGCCCCTCCTAGACCCATTCCCATGGAGGAACCTCCTGACCAAGTGCCGGCCCAGCTACCGCCGTCTCCCCCAGCACACCAGCCTGGGCCAGCACCTGCCCCTGAGTGGCTGTGAGATGCCTTGGAAGCAACCTTTGATGGAACCCTGGAGAAGCTGCATTCTTCGTGTTGCAGGTGCGGAAGTTCCTGAGGGAGTGGAGCCGCACCTTCGCATCAGACGAGCATCATGTGAATTACATGGGGTCTTGGCTCTGGGATCGGGCAGCATACTCGTTCATGGGGCTGTACAATGTTGGGGGTCTGGAGCTCTGCAACATGGATGCCTTTATGGGGGCCCTATGTTGCCAGTACAAAGACCCACTGGAGTTGAAGTGGGTGAAAACCAGACAAGTTTATTTTTTATTTCATTATTTTATTTTTCACATTTTTACTCCGCCCTCCCCGCGAGTTCTCAGATGAGTTCAAAATGCATGCAGCCAAGCTCCAGGGGTGGCCCGAAGAAGTGCTGATCAAGTTCTACCACACAGGCCTCAACCATGCTATCCTCGACAAAGCCTTGGCCCAAGACAACCCACTTACCTTGAATGGCTGGATCCAAGTGGTGTGCAAGGTGGAGAATAGGTGCAAACTGCTGGGGACCCCAGAATCTGGAAGCGACCAAGGGTAGAGGATGCGCTGGGGCTTATGCCTGAGATGTGGAGCCCAAGGCCACTTTGCTGCTGCCTGCCCATGTGAAAAGAGCCCTGGAGGGGCGAAGAGGAAGAATGCAAGGGACCTGAAAAGAGGAGCAAACCTGGTTGCTGCCCCAAACTGACCAAGGCTCTCTAGTCAGGATAGCGGGGAGAGCTCAAAGGCATCTCATCCAGTGAGGAGGAGCAGCCACAGCTGGTGGGAAAAGACCGGGACCTGCTGTGAAGGGTGCTAAACAGGTCCGGAAGTCTCTCGCACCAGAATAAGTGAGAATCTCTTCCCCCTTCTTTTATTTGACTGTTACTGTGGTCAACCCCACAGTAGGGACCCACATCCGAGTATGGGCCCTTATTGACTCTGGGTGCACCCAAGACTTGATTAGCCTTGCTTTGGTGACAAGGCTGGGGGCTAAGGTACATAAGCTAGAGGAGCTGATAGTGTGCTCCCAAATGGATGGAACCCCCATGAAAGGGAAGGCCTGTTGATACTGCATGGTTCACTTGTCGGTAGGGGTGGCCTCCCACTGGGAACTGCAGTTGTTCATAGTAAACCCCTCAGCTAAGTTCCTGATGGTGTTAGGGAGTCCCTGGCCCCAAGACCATAATCCCTGTGTGCAATGGAGTGCCAGAACTTTACGCTTCCTGGACTGCTGGTGTGAGGAATGCACCTGGAACTCAGAATGGGGGGAAGTGCCCTGGCCTGCAGTGGAGCACATGTGCCTAGTTTTTTTTTTAATAATATTTTTTATTATTAGTTATTATTAGGATGTATTAAAATATAAGTACAGATAAAACTTTGAGATGTTACAGAAGTTGCCATTAAAATCAACATTATTAACTATAGTTTGATATCAAGCTTATTAATAGAATAATAACAATTAGTGTCAGTGAACATATTCTTAACAATCTGTTTGTTCCACATAATGTTACTGCCAGATCTACTGTAAATACGATGGATGTTATCTAATACGATGAGACTAACAGCATATAAGAGACAGTTGTACTACACATTACCACGTCCACAATAAAGAGGTTGTTGAAGGTATACTTGGTTGCTTATTAAGATATTCCAGTATAGAGTACCACACCGTTCCAAAGAGAGAGGAGGCTGAGGGTCTGTCAAATCTCGTAAGATTATCCGAGAGTTTGGCCATTATATACAAGTCCCACAATGTCTTGTGCCAATGTGAAAGAGTGGGTATCAAAGCCGATTTCCAATTCTAGGCAATGACAGTTTTTGCTGCAAAAATCATAAGAGAAACCCTTTCTCTGATTGCTACAGAGTGACAATCTTCAACCCAACTGTTCAAAAGTAGATGTTCAGGATCTAGTTGTAGGTCAATACCACATATTGATTTTACCAGCGATATGATTTTTTCCCAAAACTGAATTATTTTGGGGCAGTATTGCCAGCAATGCAGGTAGTCTCCTATCTGGTCACACCCCCTCCAACAATGAGGGTTACACTTTGGATTGATCTTAGCCAATTTCGCAGGTGTCATGTACCAATGAGTTATGATTTTAAATGTTTGCAGTTTCATTGTTATAATGTTAGTCTTAAAGGGCACTGAATACCAAATCTCACTCCATAGATCATTTGTAAATCTTGCATTCTTTGTGCCATCTTTTTTGATATGATAACAAGTCTTCACTGATTAAGTGTTGTAGTAATTTGTATAATTTTGAAATTAACCCTTTTTGAGAATCAGCTGCTATTTTGATTACACATTCCAAAGGTGTGCAGGGTTGTTTCAAAATCTTATCAAGATTTATTGCACTACATATATCTCTTATTTGAAAATAGTGTAACCACAACACCTTGCACTTGATTTTGTCTTCTAATTCAGATTTAGTTAGTAAATGATGATTTTTGTATAGATCTTGTAAAGTATTTATTCCTAGATGTGACCATTTCTGAAAGATCGGGTTTGGGATATTTGGCTTAAACCAGTCATCGTTGACAAAAGGTTGTAGTCTAGATATAGGCGGTAGTAGTTTGGGACGCAGTCTGTCCCATATATCTAAGGCTGTCCTTATCGTAGAGTTGTTTCTAAGTGTTTTAGGTCTTGTGGCAGATTTTTGCCAGATGCAGTCTTTGATATTAAATGGTTCTGAGTGGTGTGCTAGTAGTTCTGTTTGATCAGAGAGAGAGTTTATATTGATAATCCTAATAATTTGAGTAAGTCTAATGGCTCTGTAGTAATTAGATAAGTTGGGAAAACTTATCCCTCCTGTTTTAGAGTCTCTGTATAACGTAGCGTTCTTAATCCTGTGGAATTTGTAAACCCAGAAAAAATTAAGTAGCCATTTTTGCCATTTCTGCAGTATATATGGCAAAATATATAGAGGTATTGTGCGACATAAAAATATAAATTTAGGTAAAAGAAAAGATTTAATCAAATTTAACCTATCCATCCAAGATAATTTTAGATTGTGCCATGATTGCATTGTCTTTTTAATTTCCTTTTCTAATGGAATATGATTGTACTTATGAGTGTCTGCTATAGTTTTTGGAATATCAATTCCCAGATAGGGAATGTAATTTGGTGCCCAAGTATAAGAGTACAAGTTTTGGAGAATTTGAGAGTCTTGTTTGTCTAGATTTAGAGGTAGGATTAGTGATTTGGAGGTGTTAACCCTTAGACCCGTAATTTCTCCAAAATACTTTAGGTGAGAGTGTAGTGAAGCCATTGATTGAATTGGTTTGG
The DNA here is from genome assembly GCA_029233225.1 of Lepidodactylus listeri. Lineage (NCBI taxonomy): Eukaryota > Metazoa > Chordata > Lepidosauria > Squamata > Gekkonidae > Lepidodactylus > Lepidodactylus listeri. The sequence continues at coordinate 3,858,150 of JARCFY010000023.1, forward strand.
ATAAAAAAAGCAGCATGTCAGCTGCAAATAAGGACACTTTGAACTCTTTTTCATGGGGCTTTATACCATGAATGTTTGTGTCTGATCTTATGATGTTTGCAAGCGGTTCTATACACATCGCAAAAAGGAGAGGGGATAAAGGGCAGCCTTGCCTAGTTCCCCTTTTTAAAATAAATGGTTCTGATAATGTTTGATTTGCTTTGATATGCGCCATAGGTTTAGCATAAATTGCTGAGATTGCTGATTTGAATTTTTGACCGAAGCCCATGGTGTCAATGAGGCTAGTGAGACAGTGTATTTCAACTGAGTCAAAGGCCTTTTCTATGTCCAAGGCTACCAATGTTGATGCAATCTTGCGTTGGTTACAGTATTCTATGATAGAGAAGGCTTTGTGTGTATTGCTTGTTATATCCCTATTGGGCATAAATCCAATTTGGTCTTGATCAATATATTGTGTAATAAATAAATTCAATCTGTGGGCCAGGATGGAGGTGAAAATTTTAAAGTCGGTATTCAATAGTGAAATCGGCCTATAGGATGCTGGTAGTTCCTTATCTTTGTCACCTTTGGGTATTACTATGATTTCCGCTCTATTCCACGACGGCGGCAGGCTACCTGAATTCAAGATATGATTACATGTGTCTGTTAAGGGTGCAACTAAGAGTGAGGAGAATTTTTTTATAAAATTCCGATGTAAAACCATCTGGTCCTGGTGCTTTGGCTGGTTTAAGTTGTTTGATTGCATCTAAAACTTCTTGTGAGTTGATTTCTTTGTCCATCAAATCTTTGTGTACCTCAGATAGTTTATGAGGCATAGGATATTTTTTAAAAAAGTGTTCTACCTCTTCTCTGCTAGTCCCATTAGAGCTGTATAAATTCTGGTAAAATTCCAATAATATTTTAGAAATTTTGTCTGAGGTATGATGTCTATTGCCCTGAGAATCCTTTAGGGTCAAGATGGTTTTAGCCTGTTGTTGTCTTTTAGTTCTGTGGGATAGAAGTTTTAAGGATTTCGGGGTAAACACCCAATTTCTTTGAGTATAAAATATTTTTTTGAATTTTGGTCATTTCCAGAAGTTCCAATTTTTTTTCTCTCTGCCAAAAGTTGCGCATAAATTTTGGAATTCCCAGTTTGTTTGTGTTGCTTTTCTAGAGAGGTTATGTTAATTTGTATTGCTAACCTTTCTGCCATTTTTTGTTTCTTTAGGTGTGAGGCAGAAGCGATTAATTGACCACGGAGTACAGGTTTCATAGCGTCCCATCTTTTATTAGGATTGACCAGCAAAGAAGTCATTTATGTTTTCTGCAATGTTTTCTACAATAGTGTCATTTAATAATAAAGAACTATTAAGAGACCAGGTTTTGGGTGATTTTTGTTCATTATCTATAGTCAAAACACAGTTAACCCAGTTATGATCTGACCATAATTGACTCCCTATTACAGATGACTCTATTTTCCCTGCTAATGATGAAGAGAGCAAAATATAATCTATCCTGGTATATGTGGTGTGTCTGGCTGAATAGAATGTGTAATCTCACTCTTTTGGGTTAGCAAGTCTCCAGGCATCTATCAAATTGTATGATTTAAGGATTCCAGAAAGTTTGGTGGATGACTTGCCTCTATTAGGCTTAATTATATTGAAGGAGGATTTGTCTAATGAGTTATCCATGATAAAATTAAGGTCACTTCCAATAATGATTTCTCCTTCCTTGAAATGTTCCAAAAGCTGAAGGGTGTGATCTATGAAATCAAGTTGTTCAGAGTTTGGGGCGTAAATTGACGCAAGAGTTACCTGTGTTTGATTCAGTATGCCCTTGACAAATATAAATCTCCCTTGCGGGTCAGCTTTAGACTTATGAAATTCAAACGTGGCATTCTTGCTCACTAAAATGGCTGTACCTCTCGATTTGGAGGAGCCTTTTGCCATATATTGATGTTGAAATTGTCTAGATTTGAACAGAGGGGTTGAAATATCTTTGATATGGGTTTCTTGTCTGAATTTAGTTTAGAAATTTGACTCTGGATTCTCTTACGTTTGATGACGTTGTTCAGCCCTCGCACGTTGTACGAAACGCACTTGATTGCAGTAGGCATGATGAGATCAGATGAGTTCCTGTTAATCTAAAGAAGTGTACTTAAAGAGAGGATAAAAAATTATGGTAAATTTAGTATGGTGAATACACAGAGTAGAAATCTATTAAAATATTAAGGGTAGTACCACACACTATATGTCACAATAGGATAGAGGACTGTGTATGTACTGCCGAAGGTTGGCCAGCTAAAAACTGCCAGAGCTCTATTATATGCTCTGACTAAGAATACTAGTATTATGCAAAAGAAAATGAAAGGAAAGCCCCTGGGTACAAGCTGCAGAACCAGGGGACTAAAGTTAAAGCTTGGCAGATTAAACAAATGATTAGGTTTATAGCAGGAGTTCTGAGTTTCAAACAGTAAGATCACTGATCTGGACTCTATAATACGACCTCTGGGTACAAGCTGCAGAACCAGAGGTCAATGAAAAATTTGGTAGCAGGATTTGAGTGTGATTGGATTAATCTAGTGATCTCTGGGTACAAGCTGCAGAGCCAGAGATCAATAATTGTAGCTTGTGTGGTTTTTTGTAAGGCCCAATGTGCTGCCTATAAGGGTCAAGGCTTTAAGTTACAAAGTCAGAATATAATGAAACTGATGATAGTAGAATTTTCTGTTTAACACAACAAAGATAAACATTTCTGGGTGTAAACTGCAGAGCCAGGAATCTAGATTTCTCTGTATGTGACTATTGTGGTGTGGCAACCTCTTGCAAGAACCCCTGGGTACAAGCTGCAGAACCAGGGGTCTTAGATGTGTACACAGTATAGAAGGATGTGTGTGGATTAGCGTACACAAGACTTGAAGGAAATAACCTCTTAAATAAAGTGTCAGATAATAGCTTGACTGAGATGAGATTTACAGTAGATCAGATATACTGTCTATATAGGAATGGGCAGTATAAGGTCGCTATGCTTGATACCCTACTAAAAAACAATGCAACCGTAGCACTTCACAAACTACCTAACTTTTTAAGTACTTTTGGAGATGTAATTTGTTATTCACAGTAACTTTATGATTAGTAATGCACAACAAGAATTTTTAGATTTTGCCACAGGTGTAGTAGATTGATGAGAGAGTAAATACAATTAGCTGAAAGTACTTTAGAATCTTACTAAAGCTTAGAAAGCTTTATCAAACAAATAGGTGTATTTAGAACACAACTTTTAGGCTGTAAGCACTGCCTGTAAGCTTTAAAAATATTTAGGATATAACTAATTTATAACAATAGTTATCAATGAGCAAATGAAAAGGATTCTCTTTACCCCTGCTGCCACTTGGCGAGCAGGAGGCTGGGGTATATGTCTTCTCTTTCCTCCCCTCAGCTCTTAACCTTGAGAGTCCTTAAAACTAAACTGTATTTTCCAAAGAACCCCCCCCTCTTCCCCCCTCCTAAAGCCCCTCTACGTAAAATAAACTTAACAAACCCATTAATTCTAAAATAGGCATCTTAAACATATCTAGCCTTGAACGAGGTACCCGAGGATTGCCTAACATGCAGTAGGTTAAGGCGGGTTTGCACAGCTGTTAACGACTTAAGATTTAAGTGAATGCCAGACATCGTAGCATAATGTGAAGAAGAAAGTTTCTCCACCTCAAAATGGTGGGTGCAACTTTTGGCGGGTTATTAGATGCGTAGTTAAACTTTTAAACAGAGTACAATCTATAGGAACCACTTAACAGTAAGACCATCTAAGTTTTAACAGTACAAAAGATTACTAGACATTATCTGGATTATCTTGAGCTTTGTTTGAGGATTGCGAAGAGGAACGATGTTTTCTTTTATTGGAGGCAGTTGTGAGCTCCATAGGTTGAATTAGGTCCAGAGATTGCAGAGTACGGAGCCCTTCTTCTTTCGCTGTAATCTTGTATTGTTTGCCTCTAAATTGGAATTGGAGGACAAGAGGAGTTATCCATGTATAACGAATGTCCTCTTCTGCTAGTCTCGATGTCACTGGTTTCATATCTCTTCTCTTGAGCAAAGCTTCCTTGGGCAAATCTGGGAAGATTTCAATCTTGGTGGAGTGGTAGTCAAGATGCCCTGCTCTTCTCGCTGCTTCCAAAATATTAACTTTATACCTATAGTCCAAAAATGTGGCTATTATATCTCGTGAAGTCTTAAGTAAAGCTGGAGGCCCCACCCGATATGCCTTCACAATGGCCAGGGAAACGTCGTCATCTGGAGGGAGTATGTCTTTGAGCCAGTCTGTGAGAAGTTGCGGTAAGTCACGATTTTTACAGAGTGATTCATCCAGCCCTCTTATTTTAAGGTTATTTTGCCTGTGGGACATGTCTGAGCGAAGAGCTTTTTCAGCTAGGATGTCTTCTAGCTGTTGTAGCTGCTGGATTTCATTTTGATTAGTAATGCTGTTATTCAAAGCTTTCTCTGCCACCGATCTAGTCTCTTTCACAAAGGACTGTAAGCCTTCTAGCTGCTCACAGAGTGGTTTAAAATGAGAAGCAAAATTATCCAGTATAGATTTTTCTAGGTTTGTTATGGCCGTAGTTAGTTCAGAGGATGTAACCAGCCTCGTCTGTGGGTTAGAGCTTTCGCCCCCGGCCGCCATTTTGTGTGGGATCCCTAGTTGCGGGCCTGAGGTATTTTTTGAAGTTATAGGAGTTAGAGTCGTTTGTAGTTTCTTACTTTTGTGCCGGTTCGCTTGTCTGTTCTTGTCTGGATCAGTCTCCATATAGTATGCTCTTAAATGTCATCAAAGTAGGCTATTTTGAGGGGGGGAACGGGAGGGGCGAGCGGAGCTGTCGGATTAGGCTTCCATCCGCGTCTTCCCACCACCGGAAGTCCCACATGTGCCTAGTTAGGGAGGAACTGAGTCTCATCACTCCCAAGTACAGAGACTTGGCCAGGGTCTTTGAAGAGGGAGAGGTGGATGAACTGCCCCCTCACAGAAAGACTGACTGTGCAATTGAGATTTTGCCGGGGCACAAAATGCCTAAGGGAAAACTTTATTCCATGAGCCCGGCTGAGAAGGAGGAGTTGTGGAGGTGTATTGATAAGAACCTGGCCAGAGGGTTCATTTGACCGGCCCTGGTGCTATTTCAGAAAAAGAAGGATTGGGATTTGAGGCTGTGTACAGTGCAGTGTCCATGTCGAACGCCTATCCCCTCCCACTCATTAAAGACTTGCTGGTTGAGGCAGCTCAGGGGCGGATTTTTACTAAGCTGGACTTGAGGGATGCTTACTTCCAAGTGCTCATCCAAGTGGGAGATGACTATAAGGCTGCTTTTAACACTCCCCCCTTGGGCAGTTTGAGTATCTGGTAATGCATTTGGATTGGCTGGGGCCTCAGGGGTGTTGATCAATGAGGTGTTGCACAAGCATTTATACAAAGGGGTGCTGGTTTAACTGGATGACACCTTGATATATTCAAAAGATAAGGAGTCACACGTGCAGCTAGTCTGAGATGTGCTGAAAGCCTTCTATGAGAACCACCTGTTTGCAAAGCTGTCGAAGTGTGAGTTTCATAGGGAGGAGTTAGACTTCCTTGGGTACTGCAATTCTAGGAAGGGATTGAGCATGGACCCCCACAAGATTCAGGATGTGGTGGAGTGGAAACCCCCTCGGATGAGAAGGCAATTACAATCATTCTTGGGATTCACCAATTTCTATCACCCATTCAGCCCCAACTTTGTCCAGGTCACCCTACCTCTTATGGAGTTATTAAAAATGAAGGGGGAGGGGGCCAGACTGTAAAAAGCTGGCCAGTAAAGTGCAATGGTCAGCTGAGTGTCAGTGGGCTTTTGACTGGCTGAAGACACTGTTTACCTTGGAGCCTGTTCTGCATCACCCTGACAAAAATAAGCCATTTGTGGTCCAGGTGGATGCGTCTGATGTGGCTATGAGGGGGGCTATTCTGCAGTGAGGGAAGGATGGTAACCTACCCCCACAGGCTTATGTATCCAAGAAATTCTCAGCCATGGAAAGGAACTGGGCAGTGCGGGACAAAGAGACCACTGCCATCAAGCTAGCATTAATTGCCTGGAGACATTGGCTGGAGGGGGCCTGGGTCCCTTTTGAGTCAGGACTGATCATAAAAGCCTGGAGGCACTATGGACTTCTCAGCACCTGAACGCCAAACAGTTAAAATGGGTGGACTTTTTCTGTAAGTTTCAATTCACTCTTCAGCACCTCCCCAGGAAGTCAAATTTCCTTGGATCTCTGATCCACTCACAATGGGGCTATCCGCCACACCCGATAATGCCCTGGGATCACCAACATCGTTATGCATATGGAGCCTACTCTTCCATACCATGGTTCTCTCTGGCACGCCATGCTGAATGGGAATGCTGCCCATCGCACCACCCACATTCCTTGAAGGCTTTTCTTCCACCCCTTTCGGCCTCTCTATCGAGACCACTGGGCCAAGCCTCCACAGACGCAAGGCATCGATCTCCACCTTTGCCGATGCAGACCCTCCCGATGCCTCATCAGGCTCTGGTACTAATGCAGCCAACTGCTCAGGATCAACAGCTGTCCTCCCCACTGAAACCTCTGGTGTCGACGCCTCCCCCTCCTATTCAAAGGCAGGTCCTCGACCCAACAGTCCCCTCCAACCTCCCATTGCCAGTATCAGATTCTTCAGACAGGGACTCTGAGGATGACCAGTCTGATGCTCCTACTCCTCCAGATGAACCGTCCCCAAAACCAGATGTAGTGGATAACCTACTTATATCCCCATCTGAGGACCTCACCTCTTATGGTGTCTTGATAAAACGTATGGCACTATCCCTTGGCCTATCTGTAGTTCAGCCCAAACCGGTCATCATGGACGCTGTCTTTGATGTTGTCCAGCTTGATGTCTCCACATCGATCATGCTACCTATGTCTGCCGTCCTGCTTCAAGTGGTCAAAGCCCCCTGGGATAAACCCTTATCCACACCTGTCTCATCCAGAAGGTTGGACCACATGTATAGAGTCTAGGAAACGGGAGTGGAATTCCTGTTGAACCACCACCGCACAAATTCCATGGTCATGAACTCATCATCTAAGTCTAAGTGGACCCACTCCACCCCATCTGACAAAGAAGGCAAGAAACTAGACGCCTTTGGTCGATGTTTTTATTCAGCTGGAGCTCTGGGGCTCAAGACATCTAATTACCTTGCCTGCATGAGCAGGTACCAATATGCCCTCTGGGAACAACTCACACAATATATTGCTTCCCTTCCCGAGGAGCATCATCTGGTGCCTTGCAAGATCCAGAAGGAAGGGTTGATCCTTGCCAAACAACAGATCAACTCTTCCAAACACACTCTGAACACCTTCTCCAAAACAATGACCTCTGCAATTGCCCTCCACCATCACTCCTGGCTGCACTCCACCACGCTCCAGTTTGATACCAGGGCATATGTGGAAGACCTCCCCTTCGATGGCCTGGGATTGTTCCACTCTACCACCGACTCCGTCCTACAAGAGATGGACAAGAGTATTAAAGCTTCCCATTCCCTAGGTGTCTCTTCCACCCCCGGCAGTCCAAACCACACTCCTGGTCCTGCCCTTGGTCCAGGAGATGATCCAGCTGCAGTTCTCCAGACCACTAATGGCAAGCTCGTACATCCCCTTCTACCCAGAGGGTGCCATATGCCCAGAAGCAGAAGTTTTCTCCGGCACAACAACCTGGCTGCTCTAAGGCAATCCCAGCCAACCAAACAGGGCCTTTGACTCTCCTATCTATACCCCTGTCTTCACCCACTTCAGCCCTTTCCTCCCGACCTAGCACCTCGTGATCACAGACTCTTGGGTGCTTTCCATCATTGCCCGAGGGTACCTGATCGAGTTTATTAAGCTTCCACCATTCTCATGGGTAGTCTACACTCCACCTTCATACGCCTTTCTCCAGGAAGTCTCTGTCCTACTCTCCAAGGACGCCATAGAGCCACTGCCTGCTCAACAACAACAGACAGGCTTTTACTCCTGATACTTTGCAATCCCCAAATGGGACAGAGGCACCAGTCCAATCCTGGATCTCTGGGGACTGAACCAATTCATCCTTTACCATTGCTTCCATATGGTTACTCTTTTCTCAATACTCCCTATCCTACACAGACACATGTGGATGGCCGCAATCGACCTCCAGGATGCCTATTTTCATTTAACCATCTGCCCCCCACATTGCAAATACCTCCATTTCACGCTTGGTCAAGACCACTACCAATACAAGGCACTTCCTTTCAGCCTTTCTACGGCTCCAAGGGTCTTTACGAAAACAATGGTGGTGGTTGCAGCCTTTCTCCATCTCAATAGTCTCTTCCCCTCTATAGACGATTGGCTTCTTGTGGCAAACTCCCGAGACACTCTTCTTCAAAACATCACCCTCACATGTTCTCTCTTGGAGGACTTGGGTCTCAAGATCAACAGAGACAAATCATACCTCTGCCCATCCCAACGGGTCCAATATACAGGAGCCGACCTGGACTCTGTTACTCTTCGGGCCTATCTCCCAAATGACAGGGCGACCCCTATCATCGCCCTAGCTCGGCAAATCCAATCCCAGCTAGCTTCTACCACCCTCTCCATACAACGTCTACTAGGCTTCATGGCTGCCACTACTGCTATCCTAACATTTGCAAAACTCAAGATGCGCCCTCTACAGCTATGGTTTATCCGCTCCTTCCGCCCTCATTCTCAACCACAGTCATCTCTTCTCTCCCCGCCAAGGGACGTCCGAGACTAGCTGCTGTGGTGGACTCAAGACTTGAACCTCCTCCAAGGAGCCCCGTTCCACCTCCCTGTACCAAGGCTCACTCTGACCACGGATGCCTCGAGATGGGGATGGGGAGTGCATCTCCTCAGCTATAACACAGATGGAAGATGGGACTCCCACCTCTTATCACATCAACTATCTAGAGCTACTAGCAATTTTCTTTGCCCTTCATGCCTTTCTACCTCTCCTCCACGGACACTGCGTCGTGGTTCTGTCAGACAATACAACTGCAATCAGCTATATAAACTGTCAAGGTGGCACAAGCTCCCACCACTTCTGCCTCCTCGCCATCCAAATGTGAGATTGGTGCCCCGACAACAGGATCTTCCTCCAGGCCACCCACATCCCAGGTTCCCTCAATACACGGGCAGACCTGCTCAGCAGGGGTCAAACCCAAGTTCACGATTGGGAACTTGCCTTGACATACCTGTGGCCAGTGTTTCTCCGTTGAGGCTTCCCAGAGATAGACGTATTTGCCAACAGACACAACAAAAAATGCCCTATGTTCTGCAGCCAAGGAGGCCTCGATCCCCTCTCCTTAGGGGATGATCTCCTCTATCCTTGGTCCAACGGCTTCCTCTACCTGTTTCTGCCTCTGCCCCTGCTGACCTGCGTTGTCCACAAGGTTGTTCAGGATGTGGCAAACTGCATTCTCATATCCCCATGGTGGCACAGGCAACCCTGGTTCCCAATCCTACTCTCCCTAGGCAGAGGAAGATACCTTCACCTCCCACCACAGCCGGACTTCCCTGGGGTCTCCAACACCCCTCTCCTGCACCACGACATCCCATGCCTCAAACTCACGGTGTGGAGGATCATTCCTTTGTGTTCTCAGACCGTGTAGCCAATGTTATCCTTAACTCCCTCAAAGCCTCCACATGTAAATCTTATGCGTACAAATGGACTCGCTTCTGCTCCTCTCTCTGACAGGTGCCTATCTCAGCAACCTGTTCCGGCCTACCTCGAATTTTGGAATTTCTCCTCTTGTTGGCAGATGCAGGACTTTCACACTCTTCATTAAGAGTATATCTGTCTGCCATCTCTGCATTCCATGGCAGAGTGGACAACTTCTCAGTCTTTGTCCACCCGCTCTACAAACATTTCCTGAAGGGCCTGTTCCCCCTGTATCCCCCCACCAGGACATGAACCCAGCTGTGGGACCTACACTTGCTGCTACAGGCACTCACCAGGAAGCCCTTTGAACCCTTGGCGACGTGTGACATGAAGTTTCTAGCATGGAAAACAGCCTTTTTGGTCGCTATCACTTCGGCAAGATGAGTTGGTGAACTCCTTGCGTTCAGGCATGATCCACCATTCCTATGCTTCCTACCTAATGCAGTCAGACTAGTCCCTGATATCTCCTTTTTACCCAAGGTTGTCTCTGAGTTCCACCTGCACTCAGAGGTCCTTCTTTCAGACTTTTACCCTATGTATATGTCTGAATCAGAGCAGCTCCTCCATACACTAGATGTTAAATGAGCTCTGCTGTTCTACCTTGCCCACACCAAGCCGACCAGACAAACTCCTTGGTTTTTTGTCTCATATGCACCCCACAGAAGGGGCACTTCTATCACAGCTCAATGACTCTCATGGTGGATCGTGGAACTCATCCACTTCTCCTACCTCTTGACCCAAGTTCTGATTCCAAGCCCACTATGAGTGCACTCCACCAGGGCCATTGTGACATCCACGGCCTTCCTGAAGGGAGCATCCCTCTTGGACATATGTAAAACACCAAACACGTTCATCTGTCATTACACCCTAGATGTCAGGGCCGCACGGTGTATGGCAGTGGGTCACCTACTCCTGTCCACTGCTTCTCAGTGATGGTCTGCCAGCACCCCCCTCCAGGTGGGCCACTGCTCGCTACTCTCCCATAGGTGTGAAGCACAGAGACCACATCGAAGATAAACAGGTTGCTTACCTGTAACTGATGACCTTTGAGTAGTCATCTGTGCATTCACACCACCCACCCATCCTTCCCCTCTGCTGCCAGGCTTGGTCTTCCTCTCTCTCTGGTCTGGTTCGCAGTGGTCAGAAGGAACTGGCGGGATGTCTGCGCCCTGCTCCTCTGGGAATGCATGATTGGGACCCTGCCCATGCCCAGAGGTGCGGGGCATGAAAATCCGTTAAAGCTTTCTATGATACTGAGGGATTTCCACGCAGGCACCGAAAACCCATAGGTATGAACGCACAGAAGACCACTCGAAGATCATCAGTTATAGGTAAGCAACCTGTTTTTTTCCATCAAAGATGGCCGGAAACTCGTTCCAGACTGACTGAAAGTCTGCACTGCGGAGTTGGTTTACGCCTGTTACTCCCAGTCCCAGGGGCCCAAACCATGATAGCCCTAGCAGGCTTGACAGCTTTCCTTCGACCACTAAGAGGTCCAATTGTCTGCAAAAGTCCTTGAATTGGACTCTGAAACTTCCCCACCCCTTGATCGGTACCGGGTTCTTCTGAAAGTCCTGGAGTTTGAGGCTTCCGCAGTAGGGGCCCCCCTTGTGGGCAGAGTCTTTTAAGGGTGTCGGAAATAATGGAGTATGCGGACCCTGTGTTTAATTCCATCTAGCAGGGGGACCTCTCTATGACCACGGGAACAAAGATTTTGTTGGGGGTGTCTTGGGGCAAGTTAAGTACCTGAGTCGATGATGTGGAGTGCCGATCAGCCGACTTGAGGTGCGCGGCTTGGGAACAGCAAATCCGGGCAATGTGGCCCATCTTGCCTCAGGAACAGCATGCTGCATCGTGAAAGCAGCAGGTCTGGTGGTCGTGGGGATTGCCGCAGCTGGCACACATTGTCCTTGGGGATGCGGAGGTCTTCGGGGTGACCTGCGGTGAGAAAGCAGCAGGTTTCAGTTATCCCCTCCAGTCTGGCCTTCGGAGCTGCATGACATCCTCCTCCTCATCAGACATTGCGGTGGGACTGTGGGCAGTTGCCAGGCGGTGCATGGTGGACCTCTGATGGCCCTTTTGCGCCTTTTTGAATGCGGCTGCAGTTTTGCATGCTGCATCCAGCTGCAGTTTGTCGGTGGCCATGAGCTTCCACAGGAGCTTTGACTTGTGGACCCCCCAGACAAACTGGGTTAACAGCGTGTTCTCAACTGAGGGGAATTCGCACCCGATAGCTAGCCACCATGTAGTCGGCAGCTGACTCACCAGTCTTCTGTGTGCAAGAGCAGAAGTCCATCCGCAGCACCATCTTAGATGGTTTTGGCATGAAGTAGGTGGACAGCACCGTGATGAATTCCTCATAGCTGGCATCGTCCAGCATCCTGGGAGCGATTACCATGGAGACGCCACAAGAGCTGATCAGCCAAGCCTTCTTGTCAGTGTCATCTGTCTCCTGGACTAGGAAGAAGTACTTCAGGGTTTGCACCCAAGCTTCCCAAAGCTCGGGGCGAGTGGGGTTGGATGCGGAGATCTGTCCCGGAGCGGCTGCCATTCTCTCAGGAGCGTTGAGCGATGTCCTCTGGGGTGGTCAGCGGAGCGGGGAGGCGCTGGAGCCTAGCGGTGCTGGTTGCTGTCAGATTGAAGCTTGATGCTGCCCTGGAGTTGGTGCTGGTGTTGCTCAGTGGGATCCCACCTTCGTCACCAGTGTAAAGTACTTAGTCCAGAGATGCCTTCAAGTGAAATCAGCTCATGGTTTATTAGGAGGTTCAGGAACACATGTCTGAGCTGGGCTCGGGGGTCTGCTTATATGTGCACCTAAACCGAGCCCCCAGCCTCGCCCATGCACTCTGATAGGATTACAATTAATACAATTAAGTCTCCCCCAGGTCATTGGCCCCTATTTGCATTCTGGCTGACTGATAGGTCTAACTTACAATCCGGCCAGTCTATTGTGTTCTGGAGCAAAGCTCTGACTGCTCCTGGCCATGTGCTTGCCCCGGACCACACGGCCTGACCATATGGCCTGACCGCATGGCGGTTGCCATTAGAACACAACACCACCTTAACAAAAGTTTTCCTGTCCACCCCTCCCCCCCAGCACAAGTAATTCCAAGGGTCCTCTTGCCTCTCTGAAAACATCCTTCCTTGCTACACTAGATCAACAACTTTTTTCTTTGCAACCCTGGAAGCATTTGTGTGAGTGAAGCAGGGGGCGATTTCGCACTAGCGTTTGCCCTGGGTTTGCCCTGATGCTTGTTCAGGAGCTTCTGGTCGATTTCCCACCAGTTGCTCCGGGCTCACAGTTTGATCAGGAGTATTGCGGCACTGCTCCGGAGCTTCCCCAGAGCAAGAAAATCCTGTTTTTAGAGGATTTTCCTGTTTGCTCTTGTGGAGAAGCTGAGATGAAAACACGCCCACTCACCCGCCCTCCATCTGGCCTGCCCTGTGGTGGGCATTTCTTCAATTTTTTTTTTTTGAAATGAGCCCTCCTAACGTTATATCGAAATGATGAGGCAGTGAGACAAGAACCCACCACAGGGACTGTGTCGGCAAGGAGGATTTGCTGGGCTTTTTGGTAGTAGGAGCTGGGTGCCATTGGCCTGAGAGCCCCTGGGCTTGCAGATGACTGCTGCCCTGTGTCTGGGGTGCCCTGGCCACAGCCCCTGCAGAGCAGGTGGGGGGCGCTTCCCTCCAGAAACCTGCAGAGCAGCGGTGGCGAGTGGGCAGGGAGGCCAGGGACATGACTCTTCCACCCCACTCTCTGGGTGCACTCCTCCAGGCCTGAGGCTAGACTGTCTCCCCCCCTTTTGTTTTTAAAAAAGAACCCCTTACTTCGTTGTATCAAAATAACAAAATAGTGATGCAGCAAGGGAAGATTGCATCATTGTTTTTTGTATAATACACACACGCTCACATTTATTTATTGTGGGGGGAACTTTTTCTTCAGGGCTCCAATTCAGCGTGCGGAGTGGGGAGACTCGGCTGCCATTGCTGCCGCTCCTCAGCTGCCGCCGCTGCCACCACCACTGGAGAAGAAGCCCTGAAGGAACCGCAACTCCCCCCCCCGGCTTGCGCTCGCATCCAGTGTCCAGCACCCCAAGTGCTGCTGCTCCTGCAGCCAGCGGCAGGGTGGATGGAGGACGGCAGCCAGAACGTGTGGGAGGGAGACGGGAGGCCAGTCCACATGCTGCTCCGTGGCTGGGGAGCTCCACCAAGGAAGTTTTTCCGGCAAAAAAACCTTCATAAGTTTCATAACACAATTTTAAAATAAAATTGCAGAGAAAGTATCAGTGGAGGGAACTGCAAGAATGGGTTGCTTCAAGCAGCATGGTGAAAGATTTTTTTGATCTGTAAAGTAAAGCAGTAATGCATACAAATAAACAAGGGGAAACTGTCTTACTGGCGCCGGTATTTTATCTTGCAAATGGGCCATATTTTGTTATAACGAAATTGCAATGCATATAGGGCACCATGGCTGTAAAGGCTTTATCCACCATTTTGTGCCTGAGATCCTGCCAATGCGCCCGACATTTTGATGATAGAGCAGACACACCACCAATCACAGCGCCAAGCTGTATGGTCAACCAATCATTGTGCGGTAAGCAACAGCGATGGGAAAATTTGAATAGGAAGGAGGGAAGTATTGGATTCTGGGAAGAGGAAGGCAACTACGGACATCTTAATCCAGACACCATTAGGTGCATATCAGCTCGCAACAGCAAAATAGTTTAAATTTCAGTAGCAAATAGTGTTCCCTCTACAACTTGCATGACCATTGCTCACACTATCCATGTCCACCGTCATTGCATTATAATGAAATAATGCAATTGCGCATGCGTTTTAAAAAAAAAACAAGGGAGGAGGGAAGGGGGGAGGAGCGAGTGGGGAGATGGGAGGGGAATGGGAATGGAAGCCACGCAGCAGTCGGTATGTGCAAAATGGACACTGCAGGGCAGATGAGGGGCTTTGGCTCCAAGTGTGAACATGAAGAATATACTCTGGAGGAAAAAACCCTGGAGAGAATGAGAGGCAAACGGCAAGTGCAAAATTGCCCAGGGTTTCTCCCCCACTTAGAGAGGTCCACCCCAAAATGTACACATATAATATAAACTCTCCAAGGAAGAAGAGAAGAAGAGATTCGATTTATACACCGCTTACAATTCCTTTCCCTTCCCCTCCCCACAACAGACACCCTGTGAAGTAGGTGGGGCTCAGAGGGCTCTCTTGAGAACTGCCCTTGAGAGAACAGCTCTGAAAGAATGTGTAACTGACTCAAAGTCACACCAACAGCTACATGTGGAGGAGTGGGAAATCAAACCCAGTTCTCCCAGATTAGAGTCCATGTGCCTAACCACTACCCAAAACTGACTCTCAACACTTGCTCAATCCACCACAAAAATCATGAACCCTCCGCAGATTCACCAGCCACCTATCAGTGACCAGAACTCCTAATCAGCCTCTTTCTCCCACCACCTCTGAGAGATTCATACACACTGATTCACTCTCCTCCAAATCTCAAGTCTGCTCCCATTGACCACTCCTTTCCATGCACTCAGAGACCTGACCTTCCACAAAGACACACATACACCCCATGGTGCTCAGGTTCAAGCACGGGGACTAACAACTGGGAGACCCAGGTTCATAAACCCCACTCTTCCATGGAAGTTGCTGGGTGACTTTGGGCCAGTCACTCTCTCAGCCTAACATACTCTGCACAGTTGTGGGAGCAAAAACATTGGTGGGGAGAACAATATTTTTAAATTGCTTTGGGGTCCCCATTTGGGGAGAAAAGCAAGATACAGATTCCCAGAAAATAAAAATGATGCAAGAAAATCTCATTAAGTCTTTAAGGTGGCTCAAGACTCCTGTTTTATCTTAGCCTCCAACTATACTCCTGCTCTTATATGCCACCACTCCAAACACCAACACTCAGCACCTTCCCTCACCCCAACAGCTATATTTCTCCTCCTCTCCCATGGCTTTCCGGGCTAAGTTCCTGCCACACTGTCAGATCCCCAGTTAAGACACTCTCCACAGCTTCTTTATTAAAAGGCTTTATTAGAGATATGCATGCTTGAGAACTGCTTCCTTGTCAGGAATAACAAAAGTGCGTGAAACCCCAGAAGTCATAGATAAAGTTCAATATTTCCCCCCACCTCTCATTCTTATGTCAGCACTCTGCCTTAGTGTTACTATGACAACTGTGATAGATACGTGGTGTCTTATCTATAGTAACTGGGCGAAAGCGTCTCCAAGGCCACTCTCAGGAGAAAGCCAAGGGACACATCTTAGAGGAAAAATTATGGCTACAAGACTAGGCACTCACACCCACACATACTCCCCTCAGGAATTCCCCCCCCCCCCAAAGCATGGCAAGGTGAACAGTGAACCAAGATGGCAAAGAATAAAGAACCACAGTAATACAGAGAACTGAGAGCTCTGACACCCCCCTCATTGCATGCAATTCAACCTTTTCCATGCCCCCCCTCCAGTCCCTTATAACCCCTCCCTGCAGATACACTCTGGCATTCCCAGTCCGACACTTCCCTAATACCTGTTTCCATCAGCAGCACCCCACCACCACCTTCACACAAATGACTTTCTCCTTCCCTTCTTCCTTCCCTCCTCCCTCCTCTCACAGGGCCGCTTCCCCAGCACCATGGCAGACAAAGAATGAGAGAGGTGGACAGAGGAGAAGAAGAAGGTGGCAGCAACAGTGGTGAAGGAGGTGGTTTCTGCTGCTGAAGTGGGGAGGCCCAGCCTGCATGCACCCTGATGGGGAGTGTTGACCCCCCCCACCAGAGGAGAGTGGGTTGCAGCCTCATGTGTGCAGCCTGGCCCAACCGAGAGAGAAAGGAAGGGAGGACCGTCCAGCCAGGCAACCTGACACAGGTCTTTTCACTGCTCTTGCTTTTGTCACCACCTCCACCACCCTCCTCTTCCTTGCTCGCAGGCCAGATAAAAGACCTGGATGGGCTGGTTCCTGCCCCTGGGCAGTATGTTTGACACTCCTGCCATTGGGTTTTCAAGGCAAGAGATGTTCAGAGGTGCTTTGCCATTGCCTCCTCTGAACAGCGACCCTGGTATTCCTTGGAGGCCTCCCATCCAAGTACTAGTGAGGGGCTGACCCTGCTTAGCTCCTGAGATCTGACAAGATCAGGCTAGCCTGGGCTATCCAGGTCAGAGCAAGACTTGCTTACACAGACCTCATTTATACAGAGCTAATGTGAAGAAGGAACAAAGAGGCCAGCTAGATCAAACTAATGACCCACTTTCCCATTTTTGTGGCCCCCCAGATGCCCCAAGAGGCTCATAAGTAGAGGCCAAAGCACCCCCATTGTTACTCCCCAGCAACTGGTATTCACTTTGCCTCTGAACATGGAGGTTCCATTTAGGCCTCATGGCTAAAGGGCACTGATGATCCAACCTCCACGAATTTGTCCCACCCCCTTGTAAAGTCACCTAAGCCCTGTTGACATCTGCTTGCAAGGAAGAGCCAGCACATACTTCACAAATGAAACTGGGGGACCAGCACCTGGCATAAATTGTGGGGGGTTTCAATCACACTTTCACCTGTATATGTGTTGAATGTAACGTGAGAATTACTGAACACATATATAAAGAAAAATCAACCTTACACTGTATATGGATTGTATGTGTATTCACTTGTGAACAGGCTGTAAACTACTGGTGATCATGACATCTTGTGGCAGTGAGTTCCATAAGTTAAGCATGAGATTCATGAAGAACTATTTTATTTTCTCTCCTGAATCTACTGCCCATCAGCTTGATTGAGTGGCCCCAAGGTCTGGTTTTGTGAGAGGTAGAAAATTACTACTCACTTTCTAATTACCATACCTCTTCTTAGGGAATTCTATCATTTCCCTCCTCACTTTGTTAGCTCTTTAGCTTCCATGAGAACAAAGGTGAAGCCCACCGCCTGTCCTGATGGGCACTCAGGGCCATAGGCGACAACTTCAGGGGGGCTGGGGAGATGGAGCCACCCCAAACTTTTCCAGGACATGCTGAGCCTCTCCTGGAGACAATGGCCTGTAATGTCTCTGGCCCAGCCCCCCCCCCCCGGGAAACTGGAAAGTCTACACCCCTGCTCAGGGCTCTGAGGCTGGCACTGGCTGAAGTTTCCAAAGGCAACCTCTGTGCAGAGTGAGAGATCTCCAGCCACTTGAGTTTCTGTATCCTCTTAAAACTGGTAATATTTCTAAACCTGTAGGCTGGACAATATGTGACAAAACTTACAACTACATAACACATCTCTCTTTTTAAACAAGTTGACATTTTAGATGTTCAAAATAATTACCGTTCTGAAATAGGCATATGTTGCATGCAGCATTGGAAGGGTGCCAGAGTGCATAGCTCCAATGTGAGGCTCAGAAGCAACCTGATAGGGAGGGTTTATTCCCCACAGAGGTTTGTCGATAAGGCTGAAAGCACATGGAATGCAGTTTCTCTCCCCCCCCCCCTTGTCTACACCAGCCCCGAAGATGTGGATGCCTGCAACCTTTTTCTTATGTCCTGGTATCATCATAAATATATGAATTGCCCTATTGCAGTCCAAAGGATAAATGGTGCAATCCATCTCTCATGGCAAAGGTAGCAGAGAGAGTGATTGTGGCCTTCCTGGGCATAATTTCAACACTAGTTGCATAGATTTAAGTCTATGAAAATGTCCCAGATGTTGGAATATGCAAGGTCTATCATGCATAGATAAAGAAAATGACAAGAACACCCTGCAGGGGGCAGCAGAGGGGACAACTAGTAAGCATAGTGAGATTAGGGAAGAAGAAGAAGAAGAAGAAGAGGAGGAGATTGGATTTATACCCCGCCCTTCACTACTCGAAGGAGTCTCGAAGTAGCTTACAAACTCCTTTCCCTTCCCCTCCCCAAAAAAGACACCCTGTGAGGTAGGCAAGGGCTGAGAGAGCTCTTTCCAGAACTGTCCTTTTAGAGAACTGCTCTGGCAGAACTATGGCTTGCCCAAGGTCATCCAGCAGCTGCATGTGGAGGAGTGGGGAATCAAACCCGGTTCACCCAGATTGGAGTCCAGGCACCTAACCATTACACCAAACTGGCTCTCTTCCTACTATTTTCCTAAAAATAAATATAAAGATTTGATAAAGATAAAGGTTTCAGTGCCCACTCTGAATAAAGGATCTACTATCATATGTATTCACTTCTTGTCAAGGACTCCACATCCTTGTCCAGTAGCATCTCTAGTCCTACTTGTAACTGACAAAGGGAGCTCTGCAGGGCTATTTTTCAGCTGGAACATGCAGGAACAGTGTTCTGCCTGGCTTCAGTGCCCACCCCGCCCCTCCCCTCCCCCGGCTGTCCCTGCAATAGGGAGTTGGCGGGAAAGGGACCCATGCACTGGATCTCTGTGCAGTGGAGACACCAAGGTCAGTGCTGCACCAGCAGGAGGGCAGTGAGGTGAGAGAGAGGGTGATGGTGGGTAGGCAGGTGGTGGTGGGTACTCGGCGGCTCCTTCGGAGGAGACAATGGGCTCGCAGAAGCTGCTGCTCAGAGGCAGCACCAGAGTCATCACTGAGCCTTTGTCCTGCATGCGGGAGACAAAGATCAGTTGGCCCCGTCAGATTGTGAGAGTCCTGCTCAAAGTAGTCAAGGATCAGATCTCGGTTGGTTAACCACAGTTCTTTATTGCCTATTCCTACATTAGTACAGCATCTCGGGTTATTGTCAGAGATGAAACAAATAATACAAGCGGGTCTATTATACCATTCCAAGGAGTTTGAATTACCCATAGGTAGCCAATCCCCTGAAGGGAAAATTGGCGGGCTAAAAGGTGTCTTGACCGTTTGGTTCACACAGGAAAAAAGTGAGGTGTTAAGCAGTAAATTCCCCTTCTCAAACCAGACCCCTCAGTTCACATAACAATTCATGGCTCCAAGGTTCTTTAGCATAGATAAGAGATGAGAGCCGTCCTCCCCTTGAAGTTACTGCCGGAGCAGCTGGAATGCGGAGGCAGGGATGAGAGGCCTTCTTGTTCTCACCCTGAAGGGTTGTCACCCTCCCGACCAAAACAGGATTAATACAGGTTCACTACATAATGGTTATGAGGTTACATAGTATGCATGCAAGGTTCCATTGACTGAATTGACAGATTCTGACACCCTGCCCTCCCCATAATTCCCTTCACCTAGGTTTCTCAGGGAACATTTTATGAAACAGTTTAGTCAGCTTGGGGGCATGAACATGTTCAGAACGAACCCATTCATTGTGCTCCGGGCCGAAATCTAACCATCTAACTAAGTAATACAAGTGGCCCCTTTTCATCTTGGAGTCAAGGATTTCAGTTATCTCGTAGTGTGGACTCCCCTCCTTCATCAGTGGAGGAGGAACTGGAGGAACTGGATGCCATGCATTCGGCCCAGGATCTTTCTTCAGCAGGCTGAAATGAAACACAGGGTGCACAGAACTCAGTGATTTAGGCAGTTCCAGTTCAAAGGACACATCAGAGATTTTACGCAACACTTTATAAGGTCCAACATATTTCCATCCCAATTTTCTGCTGGGCTGCAGCCCATGGATATTTTTTGTAGAGAGATAAACGGAGTCCCCGGGTTGAAGATCCCATCCCGGTGCTCGCCCTCGATCCGCATATTTCTTGTAGTCCTCTTTGGCATGGTCCAGGGCCTTCCCAATTAATGGCCAGGAGTCCTGGAGGCCGGACCACCAACTCTTAAAATCCGAAGGGGGAGTCTGGGGGTCCTCCTTAAGAGTAGGGAGTGGTTTACCTTCAAAGCCTCCCACTGCCATGAAAGGTGAAACCCCAGTGGAGGAATGCACTGCATTATTGTAGCTATATTCAGCAAAGGGCAGCAATTCCACCCAATTGTCCTGGTGGTAATTTGTGTAACATCTTAGGAATTGCTCGAGAATTTGATTAGTTCGCTCGGATTGGCCGTCGGTTTCTGGATGGTAACCCGAGCTTAAGGCAGGTTCTATGTCCATTAATTTCAAAAGCTCCCGCCAGAAGGTGGCAACGAACTGACTTCCGCGGTCAGATACCACCCTCTTCGGAAAAGCATGTAATTTTATCACGTGATTGAAGAAAGCTTTAGCCATTCCTTTGGCTGTGGGCAATTGCTTGAAGGGGGTGAAATGGGCTTGTTTAGAAAAAGTGTCAACCACTACCCAGATCACCGTTTTTCCCTTGGAGGGGGGCAAATTGGTGATAAAATCCATGGCTATGTCTTCCCAGGGTCGTGAAGCAGTGGGAAGGGGGTGCAACAACCCGGGGGCTTTTCCCCCCCGTTTTTTACACATTAAACAGGTTTGGCATGCCGAGACGAAGTCCGAGACATCTCGGCGCATGCGCGGCCACCAGAATTGACGCTGGATCAAATTAAGTGTCTTTAGGAAACCGAAGTGCCCGGCTAGCTTTGAGGAGTGACAAATCAGCAAGATTTCCTTGCGTTTGGTCTTAGGCACCACTAATTTGTCCCCATGTAGCCAACAATGGTCCTCTCTTTTGGAACACTCTGCCACATTTTCCAATTCCTCTATTTCCTCTGGAGCATACTCCCCCCCCCACTGGCAGTTCCCAAGGGTCAGCTCGGCTTTCTTTGCTTTGCTCTGGGTGACAACCGCCCCTCCCAGCTGCTGGGGGGAGAACATGGAATCGAACACCTCTTCTTTCACACTCTCATGTTGAGGCAATCTGGACAATGCGTCTGCCAGGGAGTTAGCCTTCCCAGGAAAATGTTTTAACACAAAGTTAAATTTGGAAAAGAAGTCGGCCCAGCGCAGCTGCTTGGCGTTGAGGGACCGCTGCGTGCGCAAAGCCTCTAGGTTCTTATGATCAGTCCATATTTCGAACGGAGTTTGCGCTCCTTCCAACCAGTGGCGCCACGTAGTGAGCGCTAACCTAATGGCCGCGGCTTCCTTGTCCCACACCGACCAGTTCCTTTCTGATTCGTTAAATTTTTTCGAAATGTAAGCCAAGGGGTGCAATTTTCCCTCCGAGTCCCTTTGTAAAATGGCCCCCCCTATGGCTACATCCGAGGCATCGACATGGATTATAAAGTCTTTTGTCTCATCCGGGTGGGCCAGAATGGGCTCAGAGGTAAAAAGAGTTTTTAAAGCCTCAAACGCCTTCTGGCACTCCCCATTCCAAGCCAGTTTCTCCCCTGGCTTTCCGGCCTCGGGCCCCCTCCCCTTGGTTTTCAACAAGTCAGTTAAGGGAAGGGTGACTTTAGCAAAGTCCTTGATGAAGGTCCGGTAAAAGTTACAAAATCCTAAGAGGCTCTGCAATTGCTTTCTCGTTCGCGGAGCCTCCCATTGCACCACCGCCTCCACTTTCCCCGGGTCCATTTCCAACCCTTTCTGAGAAATGCGGTAGCCTAGAAAGTCCACGGACTCACGGTGAAACTCGCACTTAGACAGTTTCACAAACAGCTGGTTTTTCAGTAAAGTTGAAAGAACGTCCCTGACCAAAGTCACATGCTCATTCTTATCAGTAGAATAGATCAAGATATCATCTATGTAACATAACACGCCCTTAAAAAGGTGCTTGTGCAACACTTCATTGATTAAACTCATAAAGACCCCGGGCGCGCCACTTAAGCCGAACGGCATCACTAGGTATTCAAATTGCCCCAAGGGGGTGTTAAAGGCAGTCTTAGATTCATCCCCTTCCCTTATGCGCACCCTGAAGTAGGCATCTCGTAGATCCAACTTGGTAAAAATCTTCCCCTTGGCCGCCTCCGCCAAGAGGTCCTTTATTAACGGGAGGGGGTAGGCATTAGAGGTGGAGACTGCATTTAGCCCCCGGTAGTCAGTGCACAGTCGTAAACCTCCATCCTTTTTCTTTCGGAACAGCACGGGCGCCGCAAAGGGGGACTTGGCGGGGCGGATAAACCCCCTTGCCAGGTTTTTGTCCAAGAACTTCCGCAGTTCTTCCCGTTCCGCTGGGCTCATGGAATATAATTTACCCTTCGGGAGTTTCTCTCCTGGGAGGAGCTCTATGGCACAGTCCGACAGTCGATGGGGGGGCAACTCGTCCGCCTCGGTCTCACTGAACACCTCTAGCAAGTCTCTATACTCTTTAGGCACCATGGCAGGGGCGAGGGCGAGTGCGGGAGCGGGGGAAGGCGGGCTCGGAGGTCCAGGGCCCCATCCGGGGTCCCACCGGTGGCTCTGGCAGCGGTCGTCTACCCACGAAATCTTCCCCTCGCTCCATTTTATGTAAGGGTCGTGCGCCCCGAGCCAAGGGCTGCCCAACACCATAGGGAACTGGGCGTTCGGGGTGATGACAAAAGCTCGCTTCTCCCAGTGCTCCCCCGTTCCCAAAATCAAGCTCTCAGTCTCTGCTATGCACTCCTCCTTCATTTCCGACCCATCCATCTGGGTAAACTTCAGGGGTTCTGCTAACGGGGTGACTTTGGGTCCCAACCCCTCCACTACCAGGGGGCTGATTAGGTCTCGCGCACACCCAGAGTCAATTAGAGCGCGAACCCTCATGTGGGTCCCTGATCCGGGGGTTACCACAGTCACTACCATATACAACAGGGGGCCAGGGATGCTCACCGGAGATGGCGCTTCTTGGCGGGGGACCTGCAGCTCTGCGCCGCTCACTGCAGGCCGTTGGAGTTTCCCGACATTTGTGCTTCCATCAGCTCCAGCTCACCCTGGTCGCTCGCCACCCCTTCCAGCTGCAAAGCCCGGGGCTTCATTGGAGTTTTCCCTCGGGTGGGGGTGCTCCCCGCTCCTGGAGTTGAGGTCTTCGGGCCCTTCCCCCCTCCTCTGGGACAAGCCGAGGCGAAGTGGCCACTCTCCCCACACTTCATGCACAACCCCTGCCGAAACCTCGCGTCACGTACGTCTTGCACATTGGGTCGGGGCTTCGCTCGGGGACCGGCTTTGCTGGCTGCCGTCGCTGACGCTCCCATCTTAATCAGGGCGAAGCGTTCCTCCATGTCGGTGGCAGCTCTCATCCAGGTGTTCAGTGTGCCCGGGCGACCCCCTAGCAGCACCGTCTCGTAGATTTCCGGGTTCAGGCCCTCCCAATACTTCTCCATGAAGAGTTCCTCCGGCCACCCATGGATCTTGGCAGCGATGCGCCGGAACTTGTCAGTGTATTCCCTCACTGACGACCTCCCCTGAAATAGCTTCCTCAGTTGATTCCTGGCTTTTTCCTCACCCAGGGGGTCCTCGAACTGATGCCGAAGGGCCCACATAAAATTATTCAGGGAGCGCAACTCAGGGCCAGGGTTGTCGTGCAGGCTCACATACCAATCGCTGGCGGTGTCTTTCAGCTTGGACCCGATGTAGCCGATGCGATCTTTCTCGGTAGGGTAGAGGTGACCCCAACTGTCCAGGAATCTCCCGATCTCCAGCGTGAAGAAACGCAGCTTCTCGGGGTCCCCATCGAAAGTAGTCGTCAAAGGGTCGGAAGGGGGTGGGCGAGCGGCCGGCGCGGCTGGGACTGGGGCCGGCACGGGAACGGGCCCCGGAACTGGAGCGGGGACGACCGGCGGGGCTGGTTGCGCCGGTAGAGCGGGCGCCTGCGGCTGAGCCGGAACCCCTCCGGGTGCCTGCGGCTGTGGTGGGGCTCCGACTCCTTGACCGAGGAGGGCGCCTTGCATCGCCACCATAGCGTCGCGAAATTGGTGCTGGAGATCGAGGGCCAACTCGCGGAGCTCGGCGGTGAGTTGGAGCCGTAGGTCTCCCATCATCTGATCCAGCGGGACCGTCTGCTCCTCGCGATACGGATCGGGCCCATACAGATCCAGTCCCTCCTCTTCAGGAGGCGGGCGACGCGGCCCTCCACGGTAAATCGGCTCGCGGTCGTCTCCGAGGTAGCTCGGTCTCCCTCGATCGGGCTGATCTCCGGTGAGCGAAACTCTCACCCCTTTCCTGTCGTGCACCCACGAACTCACGGGTCGGCCCCCGAAGTGGCTCCAGGCGTACTGGGGGGTCACGTTCTGATGGGTAATCGGGCGGCGCGGAATGTAGTAAGCCCCCTGGCTCGTGGTCACCGGCACCTCGGGACCTCCTCCGCCGCCACCACCCCCGTTCCCCGGATCCGCCGGGGTAACGGGAACCTCCTCTGGAGTAGTAGGTTTGAGGGGGACAAGGTCGTCTTCTGACATGGTCAGGAACGGTTGAGTCCCAATCACAGATCTCTGACAATCTGTGAGAGTCCTGCTCAAAGTAGTCAAGGATCAGATCTCGGTTGGTTAACCACAGTTCTTTATTGCCTATTCCTACATTAGTACAGCATCTCGGGTTATTGTCAGAGATGAAACAAATAATACAAGCGGGTCTATTATACCATTCCAAGGAGTTTGAATTACCCATAGGTAGCCAATCCCCTGAAGGGAAAATTGGCGGGCTAAAAGGTGTCTTGACCGTTTGGTTCACACAGGAAAAAAGTGAGGTGTTAAGCAGTAAATTCCCCTTCTCAAACCAGACCCCTCAGTTCACATAACAATTCATGGCTCCAAGGTTCTTTAGCATAGATAAGAGATGAGAGCCGTCCTCCCCTTGAAGTTACTGCCGGAGCAGCTGGAATGCGGAGGCAGGGATGAGAGGCCTTCTTGTTCTCACCCTGAAGGGTTGTCACCCTCCCGACCAAAACAGGATTAATACAGGTTCACTACATAATGGTTATGAGGTTACATAGTATGCATGCAAGGTTCCATTGACTGAATTGACAGATTCTGACACAGATCAGGCAGCCAACTCAACCCAGCCCAGCCCTCCCCCCCAGCACTGCCCAGGCAGCGGCCATGACTGCCTGGCATTTCGCTCGCCTGCCCGCCCTCCAAATGCTTCGGGAATGAATCACTTGCCAGCTCCAGCGCTCGCCTTCCTTTCTCACGCTGTCTCTCTGCTCTGATTGCTGCTTTTTTGCCCATTCCATTGTTCCCCAGGCTCAAGATATTGTCCCCTTCACCTTCTGATAGCCCCTTTCTAAAAATAATCCCCCCCAGTGGATGAAAGAGGTGAAACAAATCCCCCGACCACACTCTGCTGAAGAAGGGGACCAGATCCTAGAACTGATATTCTTGTGAGAACCTTGTAAGATCCAATAAGCCAGGCCTCATGTTGAACAAATTCCTTTTATTTTCTTAATGGTCTACTTGGTAAGCACCTTCAATGTTAGTGATGACAGTTACAGGGCAGAGGATAAGTTATACTATATTCAAACATCAGAACCAGAACCTGGTACCAATCAGGTGAATTGTAAAAAGGTGCAAAATTACTAGCCGTTGCTTCCCACTGAAAAGGCACCAACCCGAGGCAGCTCAGACTTGGCAGCCCTCCTCCACCTCCCAACATACATCCCCGTCGGTTCCCACACCCCTACCACCTGGAGTCAGTGCCATTAGAAAAACACTTCAAGGTTACAAGCATTGCTTAGAGAAATAGATACAGGCATGAGAACAAACTGTGGGGGAGCAAGAGAGTGCTAAATGACGTCAAGAGCAGCAGGCATCCAACTCCCGCCCGGGAAAAATGTCAGGAATCTGACATACTGCCCACCCCCCAAGATGGCCCTCCCCGGCTTTGTGGGATAAGTGGCATGAAATTCCCGCACTTGCTGTGGAGCATGAAGATGATCAACAGAAACCCACTCATTACATTCAGGACCAAAATGAACCCATTGAACCAGATAGTAAAGGCGACCCCGTTTAAACTTAGAGTCCAAGATCTGTGAGATTTTGTAATGTGGCTCTCCCTCTTCATCAGAGGAGGAGTGGGAGGAGTCAGTCTCCAGTCATTCGGCCCAGGGTCTTTCTTCAGCAGGCTGTAATGAAACACAGGATGCACAGCTTTCAGAGACTTAGGCAATTCAAGCTCAAATGAGACAGAGGAGAGTTTCCTCAGGACTTTGAAAGGACCAACATATTTCCAACCCAGCTTCTGACTAGGTTGCAGTCCACGAATGTTTTTAGTAGACACATACACTGAGTCCCCAGGCTCCAGCTCCCAACCCGGAGCCCTCCCCCGATCTGCATATTTTTTATAATCCAATTTGGCACGGTCAATTGTCTTGGCTATGAGAGGCCACAACTCGCAGAGGGAATTCCACCACAAGCTGAAAGAGTCAGAAGAAGGGGTCGCTGGATGCAGCATAGGGAGAGAAACCCCCTCAAACCCCACCACCACCATGAAAGGAGAGACATCAGTAGATGAATGAAGGGCGTTATTGTAACTGTATTCTGCAAACGGAAGCAGCTCCACCCAATTGTCTTGGTGGAAGTTAGTGTAGCAGTGCAAAAATTGTTCTAAAATTTGATTTGTTCGTTCTGTTTCTTCATCAGTTTCTGGATGATAAGCGGAACTCAATGCAGGTTCAATTTCCATGATGTCCAGGAGCTCCCGCCAGCACTTGGCAACATATTGTGCCCCCCTATCAGAAATTATCTTCCTCGTGAAACAATGGAGCTTTATGACCTGCGAGAAAAACACCTTGGCCAGGCCCTTGACCGTGGGAAGTTTTTTGAATGGCACAAAGTGAGTCTGTTTTGAGAATAAATCCACAACCACCCAAATTACAGTTTTCCCTTTGCTGGGTGGCAGATTGGTGATGAAGTCCATAGAGATCACCTCCCAGGGTCTGGAAGGAGTAGGGAGAGGTTGCAAGAATCTTGGGGGTTTACCCCCCTGCTTCTTACACATCAAACATACTTGGCAGGAAGAAACATAGTCTGAGACATCAGTGTGCATGCGAGGCCACCAAAACTGTCTCTTAAGCAAGTTCAAAGTTTTCAAATATCCAAAATGGCCAGATAATTTGGACTCATGGCAAGTATGTAAAATGGACAGTCTCAGAGATTTAGGCACCATGAGCTTATCACCTTTGTACCAACATCCATCAGGATCCTTCCTTGCCCCCTTTTCTGTCTCAAATGCATCTTTATCCTGTTGCAAGTATTCAGTAGCACACTTTATAATCCAGTCATTAACGGGAGCGGTTACATCCCGCTTTGCTTGACTCCTAGTCACCACCATCCCTCCCAGCTGAGAAGGAGAAAACATAGAGTAAGACACTTCCTCCCTCAGAGATTCATGTTGGGGGAGACGAGAGAGAGCATCAGCGAGGGAATTAGCTGTTCCAGGGAAGTGGTGCAGAGTGAAATTAAACTTTGAGAAAAAATCAGCCCAACGCAACTGTTTAGCATTTAAAGCATGTCTCGTGCACAGCGCCTCTAAGTTCTTATGATCAGTCCACACCTCAAAATGTTTCTGGGCAACTTCCAGCCAGTGCCTCCAAGTAGAAAGGGCCAAGCGGATGGCAACTGCCTCTTTATCCCACACAGACCAATGTCTCTCAGTCTCTGTGAATTTCTTGGAAATATAAGCAAGGGGGTGCAACAGACCATCCACCCCCTCTGCAGAATCGCTCCCCCCATGGCTACATCAGAGGCATCCACATGAATAGTGAACTCTTTAGTTTCATTGGGGTGAGCCAAGATGGGCTCTGAAGTGAATAGGGATTTTAAAGTCTCAAACGCTTCCTGGCATTCGCTGGACCAGGGCAAGCGCGCGCTCGGCTTGCTCGTCTCGGGTCCTCGTCCCTTCATTTTCAGTAAGTCAGTGAGGGGCAGGGTGACTTTTGCAAAATCCTTGATGAAGGAACGATAAAAGTTGGAGAATCCAAGGAGAGATTGTAATTGTCTACGTGTGCGAGGAGCCTCCCAGGAGATTATTGCCTCTATTTTTGCCGGGTCCATTTCCAAACCCCTAGGCGAAATATGGTAGCCTAAGAAGTCAATCTCCTGCTTGTGGAACTCACACTTGGAGAGCTTAGCATAGAGTTTGGGTTCTTTTAAGGTGGACAGGATTTCTCTCACCAACTTAACATGAGAGGCTAGGTCTTGTGAATAAATTATGATATCATCAAGATAACAAAGGGCCCCTTTGAATAGGTGCTTGTGCAACACTTCGTTGATAAGGCTCATAAATACGCCTGGAGCCCCAGCCAAGCCAAAAGGCATTACAAGATATTCAAACTGTCCTAGAGGTGTATTAAAAGCTGTTTTGTGTTCATTCCCCTCCTTAATGTGGACCCGGAAGTAGGCATCACGTAAATCCAACTTGGTGAAAATTTTCCCTTTCGCTGTGTCAGCCAACAAGTCTTTGATCAATGGGAGGGGGTAGGCATTGGAGGTAGACACTGCATTCAGACCCCTATAGTCACTACACAGCCTTAGACCCCCGTCTTTCTTTTTCTGGAAGAGGACGGGGACGGCAAAAGGAGAGGTGGCAGGGTGGATAAAGCCTCTAGCCAAATTTTTATCCAAAAAGTTGCAGAATTCAGTCCGCTCAGCCGGCCCCATAGAGTATAGTTTCCCTTTAGGGAGTTTCTCCCCTGGCAACAATTCAATGGCACAGTCCGTAGCTCTATGGGGGGGCAGTTCATCCACTTCAGTTTTGCTAAACACATCTGCCAGGTCACGATACGCATGGGGTATTTTTGCTAATTCGTCCTGGACCAGACAAGCCTGAGGAGCTGCCGGGAGATCCGCGCCCCATTGGTCCTCCCACTTATGCCGTGTGCACTTGGGGTCGACCCAGGAGATTTTCCTCTCACTCCACTTGACGTATGGGTCATGCGCCCCCAGTTAGGGGCTGCCTAGCACCATGGGGAACTGAGCGTGGGGGGTAATTACAAATGCTTGCTTCTCCCAGTGGTCTCCCGACCCCACTATTAGAGGTTCAGTCTTGGCCATACATGGCTCCTTCATTTCGGACAAACAAACAAACAAGCCCTGTGATAAAATGACAATAACATTTAATCACTCTTATAAATATCAATTATTTTGTAAGAAAAGTCCAACATCCTCTCAATGCGCACCCGGTTAAACACTCATTTCTTCAGTCTTCCTCAGGAGTAGGAGTAAAAGGTGTCAGCCTCTAGATGTAGCTTAGCTTCTATTATCTTTATATCTTCTGGATCCAATTTCAAATTGCCTTCTTTTCAGTTTACATCAAATTATCCTAAAACAAACATGGTTATTTAGAATTAAGAGGGACATGTAGCTGAATGGAATATTGTTATGTTATAATTTTTAAAATAATTAATAATTTTTAACCTTTAAAATAATTAATAATTTTTAGCCTTTAACTTACTGTTAGTTCCATTTGAAGTACTTAAATAGGAGCAAGCCATTTCATTTATTTCTGAAAGTAGCCATCCATCTGTGTAAAACGCAGAGGCTACCCCAAAGGAACTACATTTGGCCCCAACCCTTTCACCACTACTGGGCTAATTAAGTCTCGTGTGCACCCCGAGTCTATTAATGCTCGCACACACACATGTGCCACTTCCAGGAGCTATCACAGTCACAACCATATAAAGTAGAGGTCCAGGGGTGCTCACCACTAGCGGCGTGGCCGGCGAGGGGACCTGCAACTGTGCGCCTCCTACTGCAGGTCTTTGAAGTTTCCCGACGGCTGTTCAGCTAGTCTCCACGGCTTGGGTTTCAGTCGTTGCCCCTTCCAGCTGTAATGCCCGGGGTTTGTAGATGCCTTTTGGGGGTTTCGGGGTCTGGGCGGGAGTTGTCACAATAGGTCTCAGAGCCTTCAGGGTGCTCGCGGGGCAGTTAGAGGCATAGTGACCGGCTTCTCCACATCTCATGCAGAGCCCTTGCTTCATTCGTGCATCCTGCGGCTCTTGCACCACCGACTTCAGCTTAGACTTGGTCGGGGCATTAGGTGCGGAATGAGAGGTATGCAGCCCCAGCTTAATTAATGTAAAGCGCTCCTCCACATCAGCTGCCGCCCGCATCCAAGCTACTAGGGAACCAGGCCGATCATTTCGTAACACAGTCTCATAAATCTCTGGGTTAAGGCCCTCCCTAAATTTTTCTATGAAGAGATCTTCCAACCACCCTTGCACTTTGGCAGCCACTCTCTGGAACTGGGCAGTGTACTCCCTTACAGAGTTACGACCCTGTACTAGCTTGCGCAGCTGGTTCCGGGCCTTCTCCTCCCCCAAGGGATCTTCATAATGCTGCCTCAGCGCCCACATAAAGTCATTTACAGAATGTAGTTCAGGCCCCGGGGGGTTGTGCAGGTTTACATACCAGTCGCTAGCAGTGTCCCACAACTTAGATCCAATGTAGCCCACTCTCTCCCGTTCAGTGGGGTAGAGGTGTCCCCACGAGTCCAGGAACCACTCGATCTCGAGTAGGAAAAACCTTAACCGGTCAGGATTCCCGTCGAAGGTTGCTGTCAGAGGATCGGTGGGCATCTGGCGATAAATCTTCTCTCCTCCTTGGGGAATCAGCAGTCCCGGCACTGCCTGAGGAACGGGCGCCCCGACAGGGGGAAGAGGCTGGTTGCCCACACCCGCTGGTGCCTGTTGGACGGGAGGTGCAGGCGCCCCACTGACAGCTCCAGCCACCCTGGCCCCTCCATCCGCACCTGGTGCAGGAGCCCCTCTGAGGGATCCCTGCATCTCGATTAGAGCTTCTCGCAGCTCCAATGCAAAACAATCCTGCATCTCCTCGAACAGTAGTGTGGCCTAATATGCTAATGAGTTTCTGCTGTTGGGTGTGGCCTATTATGCTAACAAGTTCCTGCTGGGCTTTTTCTACAAAAAAAGCCCTGGTAAGCACCTTCAGTGTTAGTGATGACAGTTACAGGGCAGAGGATAAGTTATACTATATTCAAACGTCAGAACCAGAACCTGGCACCAATCAGGTGAATTGTAAAAAGGCGCAAAATTACTAGCCATTGCTTCCCACCGAAAAGGCGCCAACCCGAGGCAGCTCAGACTTGGCAGCCCTCCTCCACCTCCCACCATACATCCCCGTCGGTTCCCACACCCCCACCACCTGGAGTCAGTGCCATTAGAAAAACACTTCAAGGTTACAAGCATTGCTTAGAGAAACAAATACAGGCATGAGAACAAACTGTGGGGGAGCAAGAGAGTGCTAAATGACGTGGAGAGCAGCAGGCATCCAACTCCCAGCCGGGAAAAGTGTCAGGAATCTGACAGTTCTCCCCCCCCCCCCCCGCACACGCACGTAAAAAATCATGTATTGATTGTAAAGCGCCTTTGATTTCAATTGCACTTACTTCCAGGTAAGTGTGCTTCGCGCTGTAATGTCAGGATCTGACAATAGTATGCTTGTTTTGCTAGTTCTGTGATCTATATTGTGGCCATGTGTTATTTACTGCTTACCTTGAAGTATATTATCTGCCCTGCTAAATGTAACTGTCTTCTCCCCGGGAGGGTGGCTTGTCGCATTCCTGAACATCACATAAACAACTGAAGCTATCGCATCCGTCCACTCCCCCTAGCCTTTGAGGCTCAAAGTATTTTATCTTGCTGTTTTAACCTGGGGGACTCTTTGGATTGTTTCTATCCAAATGTTTAGCCTATCGTTCACACATTTGGGTCACACAGGGCAGGAAGGGAATTTTTATTACTTTCCCACCTCTTCTGTGAGAACCAAACGGTTGTCACTTTTCCCCGCTTCTTTGTATCCATTCTGATTGGTCCAATACCTAGATTCAACTGTGCCTGAAGGTATATTAATCCCTGTTGCCTACTGTCATGTATCTCTAACAAACATCGAGAACCTGAACCATTATTGAAAATAAAGAACTTTGCTTTCAACAAAGGTCTGGTCTGATAGTGTCAGCTCAGAAGCCTCAAACGTAACCTTTCCCCCAAATAAAGAAGAAGAAGAAGAGAAGAAGAGATTGAATTTATACCACTCCCTTCACTCCCCAAGGGAGTCTCAGAGTGATTTACAAACTCCTTTCCCTTCCCCTCCCCGCAACAGACACCCTGTGAGGTAGGTGGGGCTGAGAGAGCTCTTTCCCAAGCTGTCCTTGAGAGAACAGCTGGTACAGAGCTATGGCTTGTCCAAGGTCATCCAGCCAGGTGCAAGTGGAGGAGTGGGGAATCAAACCTGGTTCTCCCAGATTAGAGTCTGCGCACTTAACCACTACACCAAACTGGCTCTCATAAAGGCAAACCGTTACCTCTTCTGCTCCCACCCCTGCACTCGACTCTTTTCTAGGTCTGTTTTTTCCTCTTCTTTTTCTGAAAAAGCAGTAAATCCAACCAACCAATCCGGCCGATGCTCCCAGGTTGCAACAGGATCACTTTATTCTCTCCACATACTCTGCTGGTCTCATTTGCAAAAACACAGCGACCTCAGCAATGACATTGTATGCGTGTTTCTTATGTGTGGCTGGTTGACTGGCTTCTCCCCCCTTTTCTCCCCCCCCTTCTTCTTTCCCTCCCCAAGCGAAACAGAACAAGACTCTTAGGTAGTTTTTTTCCATCAGCCCCGATTGGGCTGAACTGGATCTGCCTCCAGTTAAAACACTGAGATTAAGACAGAAAATTGGTTCTGGTTTCAAGCCATAAATTGCAATCCCATAGGAGCCAATCACAACATCTTTGGAGTAAGCAGAATATTAAACAGGAGCAGGGATTCCGGGGCTGGAGCCAGGCTGCCTGAGCTATGGTCCAGTCCCAAGCAAAAAAAAAAAAAAGGGGGGGGGGGGGGCAGGAGCGCAAGAAAATTTTCTGAAAGGGGCACAATCCACTTTCCCCAATAATTCACATACTCCTGGCAGGCAAGTCAGACGCCTCCTCCTCTTTCCTTTGATGTGCTCTTCAAGAAAGAATAATTTTGTTTCCTTTTCATATATTTCTCAAATCAGTGCCACTACAGGAAGACAAGGGTCCTCCAAAGTGGAGTGGGGGGTGAGTCACACAGAATGGAAAGCCGGCAGCATGTTTAGAATTAAAGTCTGTCTGGACAAGACTGATGAAGTAGGATGGTCAGAGCTGAAAACAGTAAGAAGCAGGTTTTCCAAGCATCTGGAGAACCTCACTTTATTTCAGCCTGGAAACAGGGGATGCAAGAATCCTGTGTCCGCAATGCTCCCTCTAAGCTGTGGAATCTTGTGAACAAAAATTCTACTTTGTGAGCTATGGGCATTGAAGTTGTGAGTGAGTGATTTGGCTGCTGCATAAATTAGTTTGCTCTGGAGCCATCCTTCCTGAACTAAGACAAAAATGTATGAGCCGGAGGCTAAAAAACTGTGAGCTAGCTCATACTAATTCAGCTTAGAGGGACCACTGCTTGCGACTGTTTTTCAAAATATCCAGACACCAATGGTTGAAAGGGTAGCTCAAGCCAGCAGCCCTTATGATATTTCCACTAACTTCAGGATTTAAAATGGAAACAGACTTTACTGCAAGAGATTTCAGGAGTTGCTTGCCTTTTTCCTGCTGCTCTTTGAGCTTGGGATATGGGTGGGACAAGAACAGGGATAACCGTCATAATACACACTTGGACTGTTGGGTAGCAAGGAAGCTGCATGATCAAATTGCTTCTGTGCTTGCTTTTGCGGTGTCTAATAACTAGCTTCTTCGGCACAAGAACTTTACCGTAAAATCCATTTCCTTCTATTAGCTAATGTTATTATATGCGTCAGGTGTGTGACTCTGTTTTAGACACACCTCTCTTTCAAGGGGTCAGGTTATTCATAATTTACTAGAGAAGGGAGGATGTCTTTTCCAGATAGTAGATCTGCTAGCCCTGTGAAACATGGAGCATGCAGAATGTGTACCACTTGCTGGAGTGTTTGCAAGTGATTGAAAGAGAAACTTGCATGAGATTGTGGCTTTTCTTCCATTATTAAAAGTTTTTGCTGAGCATATAAAAAAAGCTGCGATTTTGCACAAGTGTCGCTGGATGACCACACTTCTGGTAACATGGGGGTGTAGCTGTGCTGTCAGGGGTGTGGCCTAATATGCTAATGAATTTCTGCTGTTGGGTGTGGCCTATTATGTTAATGAGTTCCTTCTGGGCTTTTTCTACAAAAAGAGTCCTGGAGCTCTGACTCTTGAAAGTTCATATCCTGAAAATCTTGTTGGTTTCAAAGGTGCTGCTGGACTTGAATCTATCTGTTCTACTGCAGACCAGCATGGCTGCCCTCTGAAACTATCTGCACCCTTGGCATACCAGTGCCAGGAGGCAACTACAAAGGAAGTTATTGGCCTCTGTGCCTTGTGTGGTTGTTGGCTCTTGTATGAAAGAGAATACTGGACCAAGTGGACCACTGGCCTGATCCCACAGGGATCTTAAAAGCAAAGTCAGCAGCAGGAACAAAGGCTTTGTATCCCCTGCATGTTGCTCTTGCTCATTTGAACATATAATTCTGGTATATCAAGGGCAGGACTCTTTCCTTTGACAGGCAGCAACTCTTTTACATCACCTTCTTTTGAATCCTTTAAACTGGAGATGCCTGGGATCGAACCTGAGCATGCAAGGCTGATGCTCTGCCACTGAGCCACAGCCTCACCTGCATGGATTGAACTGATTCAGATGCCTTTGGATGAAGCTGGAGGGGGAGTCCAACCTAAGGCCCATTCTGCACACAAGAGATCTAGGGCTGCCAAGTCCAACTTGGGAAATATCTGGGGACTTTGGGGGTGGAGCCAGGAGACTTTGGGGGTGGAGCCAGGAGAAAGGAAGTGACATCATTTTGTGATGTCACATCCTGTGATGTTGCTTCCACATGCTGACACATGAACTCATGAAGTTTCCTAATACTGAATCAGGCCATTGGTCCATCAAGGTCAGTATTGACTATTCAGACTGGTAGTGGCTCTCCAGGGTCTCAGGCTGAGACCTTTAATGTCACCTATTACCTGATCCTTTTTTAGCTGAAGAGGCTGATACCTCCTGCATGTCTATCACTGAGCAATGGCCCTACTGAATCCTTCCTCATCTCGGCAGAATATGAAGCCCTAAGTGCTACACAAGTGCTAAATATGATTTTCATATCATAAGAACAGGAGAGAAGCCACAGTGGATCAGGCCAACAGCCCATCCAGTACAACACTCTGTGTCACACAGTGGCCAAAAATACCAGGTGCCCTCAGGAGGTCCAGCAGCGGGGCCAGAACTCCAGAAGCCCTCCCACTGTTGCTCCCCAAGCACCAAGAATTCAGAGCATCACTGCCCCAGACAAAGGGCTCCATTTAGACCTTGTGGCTAATAATAGCCACTGACAGACCTCTGCTGGATGGGGACAGAGAGAGAGAGAGACAGACAGACAGACAGACAGCTTTTTCACTTACTCTTGCCCAATTCCCAGGCTTTATTTCTGGCCCTTGTTTCACCCAGCTGTTGTCCATGTAAGTCCCATAACTTCTCTCCCCCCCCCCCCAGCATAGGCTTTTTGGTGGCTAAAGAGGACCTTTGTCCTCCCCTTTTAGCCAGCAGAAAAGCTAGTTGGATCCATCCCTAATTTAAAATACCGGTTACTTGATGTACAAATGCTTTTAAAAATGCAGGTTTTTACTGGGGGGGGGGGGGGACACGGTTGAAAGAAACAGAAAATTGGCATAAAGATGAGGAATCCCAACTTTTATTTGCAGAAGGGAAATGAGGATTGGGGGGACCCAAGCAGCCACGACAAGACATTTTAAACAATCCCACTCCCAGACCTTCTACAGGCAACCTCTCCTTGTGATGTTTACCTCTTTGGAAGTGACAGTTTATTCCTTTGACAAAACCACAGTGGACAGAGAGACAGAAAAAAGAAAGAGGGGGAGGGGGAGAGACAGAGAAGGAAAAGAGCTCGCAGACGCCAGCAGCTTACCGGAGCAGTTTACTCCAGCAGCAACCTTGCACGCAGTAGAAAGAGCTTAGTCCCGCCTTAATCTCTGGGCGGGGCTCTCTTGCTGGCTCAGCTCTTAAAGGGGAAATTTCCCTTTTAAGAAGTTCAAGAGGCCAGCAGGGCAGGCTCCGAGGTTCCCCTGCTGGCAGCCATTTTGTCCCCCCGGTGGCCAATTTTGGAAAAGCGGGGGAAAGCTTTAAAAATCGGTGTTTCCCCCGCTCTACCGGGGGACTTGGCAGCCCTAAAGAGATCTCTTCCTGGACTTTGCTACATCAGAGATCAAGGGAACTAAATGCTTTCTTTTTTACATGGTGTCAGTTTTTAAAATATCCCCCCATCAATGTTGAGGGGAAAGGTTCCCAGTAAACAAATGTTCCATTTCTCTGGCATGCTAGTTTCTATGTCTGCTGAGACTCCCCCCCATTTAAACATGCTGCCCACCCACCCCCTGTCAGCCATCTGAAGTGCAACAATCCGGGAACACTCTGACCATGTGCTTTTCTTCTGTGCAGACCAAATCCAACTTGATTATCTGGTTTCTTAAGACATGTGTTTTGAAGTTGTCTCAAGCATCCATTAAGCACAATTGCAGGCATACCCAGGAGGAGAGAATTACATGGTAGACATAGCAAAAATAATGAGGCTTGACTTTAGAAAAATGAATCTTGTTTCAAACACTTGTAACAATGAGGTCACAAACACAATGTCCTGAGAAGTATTGTGCTAAGAAGTATTGTGGGACAGTGGCCCCTTTAGTAATGTGAGGGGCTGTAGCTCTCAGAGAGATTTAATTCCTTCTTAAACTCTTTTCCCACCACATTTTAGTTGATTGTTGTACTGTTCTGTTAGTTTTAGTATTTACTGCTTTTCCAAATAGCCATTATATCTCCTGATTTATGTCAGCCATTGCATAATGAATTATTATTAACTTTTGAAAAAAAATGCATGTAAGAATTTTAAACTGACTGCAGAGTGCTTTGCTTTAAACTCAACACAAATCATTTCCCTTCCTGAAGCCCACAGCTTATGTCCTAATTTAGAGCCATTGAATAAACATAAGGTCAGTCATTCTGAGTCATCAACATAATAAAAGAATGATCAGCCAGAAGAATTACAAGTGAGAAAAAGAAGTTCCTTTTTTGTCTACTAGCTAGCTTGACTGTTCAAAGAAGGGATAGTGAAGCCAGCATGTTATTTGCCAAAGTCACCTAAGAAAACTCAGTTAATTGTGCAATAAGATTCAGTTAAAACAATGAGATAGCTAAGTGCGCAAATATATGAAGATAAGATCTACACCATGAGTACCAGTGAATGCAACATTCAAAACCTGACAATCTTCTGATTAAACCCCTTTAAATTGCCCAAAAAAGTCGAGGGAATGAGGAGAAGGAAATTCTCCCCCCTTTCCTCTTTTGTCAGTGGCTGTGACAAGGCTGGGACAAAGACTGATTTATCATCGTAGGAGCAAAATGACTTAACTATTCTCATTTCAACTTTACAACAATCTTTATAACTTTTCTACTGAACTGAGCTTAAAATAAAATTTCTCCTGATTTACTGCATGAGACTTAAAATGAAACATGTTTGACATTTTTATTAGAGAAGGTTTCCCCTCTAATGGATTATAATCTCCATTATTTTTGTGACTTTTAACATAAGACTGTGCTTTTCCTCTAAGAATTTATAGAAGATTGATTGTTCCCTGGGTCTATTTTGAGACTCTACATTGTTTGGGTTATAAGAAAAGACTCTTGGACTTTAATATGGCCACTGCAGTTTGTTTTGGGGAGCAGCAGACAGCTCTTTCTTAGTGAAACTTAACTACAGAGGCTGCTAACTCTACTGAATAGCTTTAAATTTGGACGCAGCATGAAAATGGCTTTTCAAAATATGATTAAGGAAACAGCTACTCTAGAAGATGTAGAGCTTATACAAGAGACACAAATTTTCTGAGGAAAATTTCGAGAGATAATGGAAAATGAAATTTAGCAGGTGATTAAAGCAGCTTTTGAGAGACTTTATGATACAGAGCAGAGCACCCAACTGGAACTGGTAATGGTGAGGGAGGACTTACAGAGGACTTCCCGTGGCCCAGGAAGGGAGAGCGGGGAGGGGGGATGAGGCTTGGGAAGGGAGAGCGGGGGGGGGGAGGCTTCTTCCCGGCTGGCAGCAGCCTGCCACGGCCCGGGAAAGGAGAGCGGGGGGAGGGAAGGGAGTTCTCCCCGGGCTGGCGGTGGCCTGCGGCAGCCCGGAAAAACAGAATGGGGGGAGGGACGGGGCTTCTCCCCGGGCCGGTGGCAGCCTGCCACAGCCTGGGAAGGGAGAGCGGGGGGGACGGGTCTTCTCCCTGGGCTGGCGGCAGCCTGCCGCAGCCTGGGAAGGGAGAGCGGGGGGAGGGAAGGGAGTTCTCCCCGGGCCGTCAGCGGCCTGCGGCAGCCCAGGAAGAGAGAGCGGGGGGAGGGACAGGGCTTCTCCCTGGGCTGGCAGCAGCCTGCCGCAGCCCAGGAAGGGAGAGCGGGGGGGATGGGGCTTGGGAAGGGAGAGCAGGGGGGACAGGGCTTCTCCCCGGGCTGGCAGCAGCCTGCCATGGCCCAGGAAGGGAGAGTGGGGGGAGGGAAGGGAGTTCTCCCCGGGTGGGCGGTGGCCTGCTGCAGCCCAGGAAGAGAGAGCAGAGGGAGGGACAGGGCTTCTTCCCGGGCCAGCGGCAGCCTGCCGCAGCCTAGGAAGGGAGAGTGGGGGGGTGGAGCTTGGGAAGGGAGAGTGGGGGGGATGAGGCTTCTTCCCGGGCCAGTGGCAGCCTGCCACGGCCCGGGAAGGGAGAGCAGGGGGGATGGGGCATGGGAAGGGAGAGCAGGGGGGACAAGGCTTCTCCCCGGGCCAGCGGCAGCCTGCTGCGGCCTGGGAAGGGAGAGCGGGGGGATGGGGCTTGGGAAGGGAGAACGGGGGGGGGGGGGACGAGGCTTCTTCCCGGGCGAGCAGCAGCCTGCTGCGGCCCGGGAAGGGTGAGCGGGGGGGAGGGATGGGCTTCTCCCCGGGCAGGCGACAGCCTGCCGCAGCCCAGGAAGGGTGAGCGGGGGGAGGCTTTCTTCAGGCTCTGCACTGAAGTGTGGGCCGGGGAGAGCGAGCTGCAGGGGGAGGGCTTTCCTCCGGTTCCGCGCCGAAGCACAGGCCGGGAAATTGAGCTGGGGGGGGGGC
Source organism: Lepidodactylus listeri (assembly GCA_029233225.1). Classification (NCBI taxonomy): domain Eukaryota; kingdom Metazoa; phylum Chordata; class Lepidosauria; order Squamata; family Gekkonidae; genus Lepidodactylus; species Lepidodactylus listeri. The sequence goes on from JARCFY010000023.1 coordinate 3,897,702, forward strand.
TTTGTTATGTGCCCGCCCCCTGGCCTCCTCTCTCCCAGAGTGGCACCCCGGCCCCAACGGAGCCCTGAATTTAAGACTGAAGTATAGATGGGAAGAATTAAAATCAAAAGTCTTTACATATAAAGAAAAAAGACACAGATGACAGTAATGAAAAAAGACCACAGAAAAAGAATTAAGTATTTTAATTAGAATGGCAGAAGGAGCCTTAGTTTATGTGTAACTGACTAAAATGAGTTATAGCTGAAACTGACTGCATAACATAATGGTTATCTGATAATAAAATATGAGTTAAAAATATGAGTAAAAACATGATAAATTTGAATATTTGATGCATAATAGTAGATCTTGTAAGAAGATACAGATAATTTGGGTTTAGTAATATTATGTAACATAGATGTAACTCATTAAGAAAGATAACAGTTTTTGAAGTTTGGCATGAAATAAGTAAATAATATCCTTTTTGCATTTTTTATTTTTTATTATATACTGTCTCTTTTTATAGAAAGATATTGGGAGTGAAGATAAATACTAACATATTTGATATTGACATTGAATTAGGAACCAGAATATGGCTTTTTTATATATAATAAGAAGGTATAGATAAAATTAATATTGCAAACAGAATGTAATACATAATTTGAAGAGCTCAATTTGAAGACAGATTGGAGAATGTTACTGTTTTTATCTATAAATTGTTTGGCTGTGTTTTTTTGTGTCTAAAGATGATAAATATGAAACTGGCCAGTAAGATCAGAGTAGAAATGATACTAGTTTGTTTATATATAGTTGACTGTTTAGACGTATCTATAGATGGAAACAGCTAACAAGGACGAATGGCAAGCTGATGCATAGTTTGAAAATATATACTAGAATTGTTAAAAGATTATATAGGTGTAATCTAATGAGAGTATTGTTGCTAAGATGGTAGTTCCTGTTACGGCAAAATGTAAGCTAATGTTGTGATGTTATGCATGAGAAATTTGAAAAAGTATGATGACATTGTAACACTCTCACCCTTTTGTCTTTTCTTTCTTCTTTCTGAAAACCAATAAAATGTTTTATATATAAAAAGAAAGAAAAAAACTAAAAAAAAAACTAAACTGAAGCGTTTGTCTACAAAATTATAGTTTTCCCCAGAAAAATAACTACAACTCCTATGAAGCAGGCAGGAATACAGTGAAGAGGAGGGGAGGGGGAGGCAGACCCAGTTGCACCCAGAACACCATGGCATAACCAGCCCAAGAACACAGAGAGAGAGAGAGAGAGAGAGAGAGAGAGAGAGTAGCAAGACAGGAAAGCTCATACCTTGAAGCAGGGGTCCTTTCATAAAAAAAGAGGTGCAGGAGCTCATTAGCATAACTTATTTGCATATGCCACACCCCCTGATGTCACCGGAAGTATCAGAAGGCCACACACCCCTGACATCACTGGAAGTGTGTTAGAAGAAAGGAAGGGAGGGAGGGAGGAAGGAAGGGAGGGAGGGAGGGAGGGAGGGGCGGGGAAGGAATGAAAGGAACAGGAAGGAAGGTAGGTAGGTGGGGGAGAGAGAGAGAGAGAAGAAAAGGAGGAATGAAGGAAGGAAGGAACAGGAAGGTAGGTAGGTAGGTGGGGGGAGAGAGAGAGAGAGAGAGAGAGAGAGAGAGATAAACAGAAAGAAAGAAAGAAAGAAAGAGAAAGAAAGAAAGGAAGGAAGGAAGGCTCCAGTCTTGTTTTAAAAGTTTCTTGATAATCAGCACTCTTTCCTTCTCTACCAAGGAGGCCAGAGACCTCAGAGGAGCCAGTTGTGAAATTCTGAAATCTAGTTTTATTCCACCAAGACCCAGCAGCGTTTATGAGCCACCAATCGAGTAAGCACTGGAAGGTTCTGAGCATAAAACTATGTGTAGCCCTGGCATAGGTTGGCTGCCCAGGTTCATGCTGCCCAGAAACAGCACGACTGAAGTGAGCCTGGAACCTGGGTATGATGCCATAGAGTCCAGCATCCAAAGCAGCCATTTTCTACAGGGGAGTTGATCTATATAACCTGGAGACCAGTTGCAATGTCAGAATATCTCCAGCCGCCACTGGAGACTGGCACCAGCCCCATTTCTGTCCATCTGTAACTTCAATTGACTGATTTTTACATTGGAGTCGCCCTACATTTTCTTTCCATTCCTTAGTAAGCCCCGTTCACACTACAAACTGAGAGTAAAAGTTTCCTGGAGTGCCACATTGCCCTTGAATCCATTCACCTGTGAAAACGGCCACCACCATATTTTTAATGCTGTTTTGCCGTGTTAATTATCAGATAATGACGTCCCAGAGCGAGCAATGAAGGGACATGCTTCGTACATGCCCAGAGGCCCCTGTTCTTTCCTATTCCCCACCTCCTGAGCAATGCTCCCTCTAAGCTGGGGAGTCTTGCGAGCAAACTTTCTACTTTGTGAGCTCCTGGCGTTAAAGTGGTGAGCCGGCGATTTGGCTCCTGCAGAAAGCAGTTTGCTCTGGAGCCTTCCTTCCTGAGCGAAGACAAAAGTGTGTGAGCCAGAGGCTAAAAAACTGTGAGCTGGTTCACACTAACCCAGCTGAGAGGGAACACTGCTCCTGCGACAACCATAAAAACACTTTTCCGGGGAGTAAGCCCCATAGAACAGACTGGAGTTAGACTCTGAGGAGACCCACCTGAGCCTGTCCGTCTTCGCCTTTCAGGGGAAGGCTGCTCTGCTGGAGTGACCTGGTTTGAGGCGCTCCACCTTCCCGGCCGGGCGTGGGACCACCACCGTCCCTCTGCTGCTCCCGCCCGCCCGCGCGTGGCGAGCCCCGGGGGCTGGCGGGCAGGCGCTGCGGTGGCGGCGGTGCCTCTTTCCTGCTCGTGAGTAGACGGTGCCTCTTTCCTGCCCACACCTTCCTCCTCAGGCAACCAGGCCGGAACATTGACAGGGGGCCGGGGGTTTCTTTGCGCCGGGGGTGGGTGGGTGGGAAAGGATTTTTTCCCCGGCCGGCGGCCTGCCACCGGCTTGGGGACATTGAGTGGGTTGGGAAGGAGGGAGGGAGGGGGTTTCTTTGCACGGGAGGGGGCGGGGGTGGGAAACGATTTTTGGAGGGTTGGAGGGTTTTTCTTTCCCCGGCCGGCGGCAGGCCCGCGGCTCGGGGACATTGAGCGGGATGGGTGGGTGGGAGGGAGAGAGCTTTTTTGCGCGGGGTTGGGGGGTGGGAGAGGGTTTTTTTCCCCGGCCGGCGGCCTGCCGCCGGCTCAGGGACATTGAGCGGGGGTGGGTTGGAGGGTTTTTCTTTCCCGGCCGGCGGCCTGCTGCCGGCTCGGGGACATTGAGCAGGGTGGGTGGTGGGAGGGAGAGAGTTTCTTTGCATGGGGGGTGGGAGAAGATTTTTTCCCCAGCCAGCGGCCTGCCGCCGGCTCGGGGACATTGAGCGGGGGGGGGTTCCGACCCAGCTGCGGCCCTGCTGGGGGCGGGGCTTTGTAATGTGCCCGCCCCCCAGCGTCTTCACTGGCGGAGCGGTGCTCCGCTTCGCTCCAGCCCCAACGGAGCCCTGCCTTGAAGAAAACTTGTCAGTTAGATGCCACTGGACTCAAACTTTGCTTTACACACAGAGAGAGATGCACACAGGGTAGTAAGGTGAGGGAAGAGGCAGCAGAGTGGAAGCAGACCCAGTTGCACCCGGGAGAACTGCAGCATAAGGAGCCCAACAGAGCACACACAGAAAGAGAAAGGCAAGGCACAGGAAAACTCACATCTTGAAGAAAACTTTGTTGGTCTTTAAATGCCACTAGACTCAAAATTTGCACACACAAAGATGTCCACACAGTAGCCAGGCAAGGGGAAGAGGGCGGGGAGGTGGAATTGGACCCAGTTGCACCTGGGAGAACCACTGCATAACAAGCCCAACAGAGCATGCACACACTGTAGCAAGGCACAGGAAAGCTCATACCTTGAAGAAAACTTTGTTGATCTTAAGGTGCCACTGGACTCAACATTTGCTTCTCACTTACACAGACACACAGTAGCAAGGTGAGGGGGAGGTGGACCCAAGCAATGAGGGGGTAGGATTTGCATGGGAAAAGACAGGAGGGGCATTTGGCCCCATCTACTTCATTCATGGGGGGGGGGGGGGAAGAGAGCACCAAAGTGCATGCTCCTCATGGTAGCTGAAACAGTGGTTCCCTTCACTTCTCTCCCTCTGACTACTTGCTTGCAGGCTGGATTAAAGCCCTGAGTGGGCCAGTTCTGGCCCATGGGCCATAGGTTTGACACCCTGCTCTAGGTTGATCCTGTATTTATTTATTTATTTAATTGAGATTTATATCCCGCCTAGCCAGCATGAGCCGGCTCTAAGCGGCTTATAACATTAGTCAATATACACATAAAATCACAGCTAAAACATAAAAACAAGATTCACAGGATTCCACCAGAAACAAGATTCACAGGATTCCACCAGATATGGCAGCCAACATTACTTCTATAACGAAGCACAGCAAATTCCAGGCCCTCGACCAATAGACTTGTGCCTGTATGGCCCCTTCCAACTTTGTGAGCCAGTTTCGTGTAGTGGTTAAGTGTGTGCACTCTAATCTGGGAGACCCGGGTTTGATTCCCCACTCCTCCACTTGCAGCTGGTGGATGACCTCAGGCAAGCCATAGCTCTGTACCAGCTGTTCTCTCAAGGACAGTTGTCTCAGAGCTCTTTCAGCCCCACCTACCTCACAGGGTGCCTGTTCTGGGGAGGGAAAGGGAAAGGAGTTTGTAAGCCGCTTTGAGACTCCAAGTGAGTGAAGGGTGAAAGATAAATCCAATCTCTTCTTCTTCTTCTTATGATTCTATGCCGTAGACCGGGGGTCAGGTGATACTGGCGATCCAGTTCTACATTGATGACTCCTATGTAGCACCATGGATCACAACATTCCTTTGAACTTGGTGGAGGATAGCATCCTTTCTACTTTCCCAGACCAGTTTCTCCCTCCCTCCCTCCTACTTGGCTCCCTGGTCTGCCCTGCCCCACAGTTTTATTCTTCATTTATAGGAAGGGAAT